>JAVXUO010002591.1:472500-878663 GCA_033065855.1 Escallonia rubra
AACACTAACAAATGAAAACCCCATGGATCTGATGCAAGTCCTAACTTTTACACTCAATGTATTTGCTCTTGCTAATTTTGATTTTTCTTCGAACGGATTTTGGCTTAGACATCAGAGATCCTTTATATGATCTGTATCCAGCAAGTCACCATTTGCTCGTATAGTATTTTCTCCTATCTAATTATCATTGGCAACAAAATGTACGAATGAGGTATTTTTAACTTTAAGGACCAAATTTTATCCAAAAACTAAAACTTTAGTGCAAAATAATTTATAGAAGAATGTTTATTTCACAAAAACGTCTACATTTAATTGCACCCCACAAGATTTATATACATTGCCTTCATTTTTATTTTTAAAAAATGGTTATGCCAATTTGAATGACTATTCTTATTTCGGCGGCATTGAAATTGTTTTTTTTAGCCAACCATGTCAAAGCACATGTAGATTATTTTTTTTTCATTTTCATATCATTTTGTGTTTTATTACACCCTTATAGTTCATCGGCAAATATGAAATTTTTATATAAAGAGGTGAAAAGGCATACAATATCCTTATACGTACAATGTGATCTATTTTACTACCGTGTGAGGCACAAATAATATCTGAACAAACATAAATTATAAAATCATAACAAAATGAACTATAAATTAAAGGACAATCTTCAGAGAAAGAGGAAAACAAAAAATCAAATCTGCTGAGAAAAAATTAACAGAAAATGAGTTGTAAGTAGTGAGTTAATCAGATCTGGGTGTTTGATAACCCAGTTTTTATTTTGGTGTTTGATTACTCAGTTTTTGTGTTTGATAACCCAGTTTTGTGGTGGTTTGCGGTGGCGGTGGCCGACGGTGATGGTGGCTGCCTGTGGTCGCCACACGCCTGCAGTCGCCGGAGGTGGCCGCCGACAGTCGCCGGCAGTGGTTGCCGGAGGTGGCTTCCGGTGGCCGGCGGTGGCTGTCGGCGTTGGAGGCTAGTGGTGGTCTAAAAAAAAAACCAAAACTCATTTATGGAGTTTTCAAAAACAGCCTTGATTTTAAAACTAATTTTTTAAACAGAACAAAAAAAAATAAAAAAATATTACCAAACGTGTTTATTTTTTCAGTTTTTAAAATTGAGAAAAAAAAATTCTATCAAACGGGCCTTTGAGTACATATGATGATGTGAAGTACAATAATTATTAGGAAACAGTTGAACGGTGGAGGCTTTTTTTGACTCTAAAATTGGAGTCATTTGGGGAAAAAGGCAGAGGATTCTAGACTCTTCTTTTTCTTGTTGCCATCGCCAACAGCAGATCCCTACCGTCCAAAATTCCCTCTCTCCCAGTCCTAAATAAAACCACAGATCTGGAACCAAACCAAACTCTCTTGCTGAGTCAATACCCAACCTCCCATCTCCTTTCCTCCTCTAGGGTTTCCTTGGTGGGTTCTCATTCTCTTCGCTTGTATGTGTGTGTGTGTGTGTGTGTGCGCGCGTTTTTTATTTGCGGATCGATCTAAGTCTTTGATTTGGGTTTGTTTTAGATTGATTGAAGATGTTTGGAAGGGCTCCTAAGAAAAGTGATAACACCAAGTACTATGAGATCTTGGGAGTATCAAAAAACGCTTCACAGGATGATCTGAAGAAGGCCTACAGGAAAGCGGCCATCAAGAATCATCCCGACAAGGGTGGTGATCCGGAAAAGGTACAATCTTGCGTCATTCCTTGTAATTTGAGCTGATTGCCTCTTATGCGTCGCCATGTTTTTGTGTTAGTTTAACTGTGGATCAATTGATGTTCAGATGATCTCTTTGGATGTTGGTCCGGTTTTGATTTTTAAAATTTGTTCTGATTAGCTTAGTTTTGGATTTGCTTTCTAGGGTTTGAAGGAAATTTGTTTGCTTGTATTAAGCTGATGAGAATAAGTTTAACCAAGAAAATTACATTCCTGCCAAGTTGGATTATCATTCTAATTTAGAAGAACCGCGGTGTGAAATTTTTCTGGGGTTCGTGTTTTAAAGCCCATTGTGGCTTCTGGTTTCTTATGGATAGTGTTAACCCCTTTGACAGTGACTGTGTGAAGATAAGGGTGGTTCATAATTGACAACTTTGTTTATCCTGTAGTTTATATAGGTTCCAAGCATGGATTATTATAGCTTGGAGTTAATTTTGAATCTTATGATCTATTAAGGGTTTTTGAGTTTCTGAAGCTCATTGATATTTGTCGATTGGTATTTCCTGTTTAAGGAGCTTCTTTAAGCTAACTGGGTTAGTAAAATTGATGATTTTTTCTCTGTCTTAGTTTAAAGAGCTTGCCCAAGCGTATGAGGTGCTAAGCGACCCAGAGAAGCGTGAGATATATGACCAGTATGGTGAGGACGCACTCAAGGAAGGAATGGGTGGTGGAGGTGGTGGACATGACCCCTTCGACATATTCCAATCTTTCTTTGGTGGTAACCCCTTTGGCGGTAAGCACTCTATAACAGAGCCCTAAATTATTATGTCTCATAGTGTCCGAGCGTTTGAGCAGTTTCAGTAAATTGGTGTGACATGGTTTTGTGCTCAGGCGGTGGTGGCAGCAGCAGAGGCCGAAGGCAAAGAAGGGGAGAGGATGTGATCCATCCTCTTAAGGTCTCTTTGGAAGACCTTTATAATGGGACATCGAAGAAGCTTTCCCTCTCCCGCAATGTAATCTGCTCCAAGTGCAAGGGGTTAGTAATAGCAGTATCCATGAGTAGAACTATGATTCAGGTCTATCTTTGCATTATGTTCATTTCTCTAACAAGTGTCCGACTAATCGCAGCAAAGGGTCTAAGTCAGGTGCTTCCATGAAATGTGCTGGTTGTCAAGGTTCTGGTATGAAGGTTTCCATTAGACACCTTGGTCCATCCATGATCCAGCAAATGCAACATCCTTGCAACGAGTGTAAGGGAACTGGTGAAACAATCAATGACAAGGATCGCTGCCCACAATGCAAGGGTGAGAAGGTTGTGCAGGAGAAGAAGGTGTTGGAAGTTGTTGTGGAGAAGGGTATGCAAAATGGGCAGAGGGTTACCTTCCCTGGAGAGGCTGATGAAGCGGTAATGGAAGCTTCTTTTCTTTTGTTTTACCAGTGTAAATATGTCTTGATTTGTTTTCTTTTGTTTTTTGTTCTTGTTTTCTTAACCTTTACTAACTCAATCTGCATAATGCAGCCTGACACAGTCACAGGGGACATAGTGTTTGTCTTACAGCAGAGAGAGCATCCCAAGTTCAAGCGGAAGGGTGATGACTTATTTGTTGAACACACCCTGAGTCTCACCGAGGCACTTTGTGGCTTTCAGTTCGCCTTGACTCATCTAGATAACAGACAACTGCTCATTAAATCCCAACCTGGAGAAGTTGTCAAGCCTGGTAAGTTCAGCCCCCTTCAGACATCTTAGTTCATGTCGGTGTATGATACCTCCTCAATCAAGTTGATACCTCCACCCTCCCGACCCCCGCCCGAAGCTGTTGCTACAGCCATCCACTAAATCAACCAGGCATGCTAGAGATGATTGAACGGCAGCACCCGTTTGTGTGTGTGTTTTTCTTTTCTTTTTTTTCTTTTTTTTTTTTGGGGGGGGGGGGGGGTTTACGCGAAATTTTCCTGTAGTGATGATAAATTATTTCATTTGCCCAGTAGTTGGAATATCTATGCAATTTATTAAATAAAAAGTCCCTTGTTTAGAATCAAAATTAAATGACGTCAATTTTTTAACATGCAGATCAATTCAAGGCAATAAATGATGAAGGAATGCCAATGTACCAGAGGCCATTTATGAAAGGGAAACTGTATATTCACTTCACAGTGGAGTTCCCAGAGTCCTTGGCCCCAGATCAGTGCAAGGCTCTTGAAGCTGTGCTGCCTTCTAGGCCCTCAATGCAATTGACAGATATGGAGCTGGACGAGTGCGAGGAGACTACTCTACATGATGTCAACATTGAGGATGAGATGCGTCGGAAGCAGCAGCAAGCCCAGGAGGCTTATGATGAAGACGATGATATGCATGGTGGTGGTGCCCAGAGGGTTCAATGTGCTCAGCAGTGATGGCCATTGTTTAACTGTGGCTGGTGTGTAAGGTGACCAGGTGTTGGGAGTATTCGGGTGTCTTATCCAGACAATAACATTCTCTGCACTGTTGCCCGCTATAGATTTAGATGATGGGTTTGTGATTTTCCTATTTCGACGGCCGCAAAATGTATGAAAAGTAGGCTTTGATTGTCCAGTTGCAGAACAGTCTGAGGAAACAATCAGATTTCTTGATGTTTTGCCCCCGCTGTGCGCTTTATATAATTCATTATTGGGTCTCTATCGTGCCTGGTCTGCTGTCTCTGCTTTATGTGACTATTTATCGTTGTTTGCTGCTGTCCGGGTTCACCCACGGCAGGGAGAACTTCTGGAACATAATTGAGAGGAGTGCAGTGGCAGGACCAAGAGGGTTATCGGGAAAAGATTTTGATTTTTTGGATAGAAAACCAGAATTGCGTAGATAATTCAAAAGGCCACAGATTTTCCAGAGCAAGCCATCTCGGCTTTAACAAAGTAGTCACTTAGGTGCGCAGTTTATAGCTATGACCTTGATGATTATAACATGTGAGTCCAACTCGTGCCTTAAATTTGTGCGAATCAAAGCAGACTACCATGGTCAGGAAGAGATTAACTAACAGCAGAAATGAAGTGTGTATAAGTTGCTTTGGGAATTAAATCACTTGCATGTGTATGTATATACATTCTCATGATGGGAAGTTAGAAGGTGAGACGACAGTTTCACTTTCATCAGGAATCATGTGAGGTGAGTGAGGAGGAGGAGGAGGAGGAGGAGGAGTCGTAGTCGTCGTCGTCGTCGTCATCGTCGAGTCTTCGAAATTGGGGTCCTAACGCGGGTAGAGAAGTCGTCGTCATCTTCGAGTCGAGTCGTCGAAATTGGGGTCCTAACGTGGGTAGAGAATTCACAATCGCACTTAACAATGCTCTGCGAATGTTACTAGGGGTAGTGTAGTGCCCCAAACATGAAGGGCGTGGTCACATCATTAACTATCCATTCATACCAACCAAGTATATGTAGAACATAACAGCTAAATATCTTTCAATATCAACTTAACAAAAATATCTAACAGAACAAATCCACGACTTAGGCCTAGTTTGACAAAAAAAAATTCCTCTTTTTTTTTTCAGTTTTTAAAAACTGAAAAAAAAAGGAGCGTAACCATTTGTGTTTAAGTTTAAAAACCAGTTTTTAAACTGAAGAGTAAAAAAGAGTGAAAAAAAAAACTCCAGAAACTGGTTTTTTTTTTCACTTTTGGTTTTTTTTTCTTAGACCACCACCACCACCCTCCCACCGCCGGCAGCCACCTCAGGCGACCACCGCCGGAGACTGCCGGCAGCCACCTCCGGCCACCACCACCACCACCGGCCACCACCTCCGGCCGCCGGCGACCACCGCCGGCAGCCACTTCCGGCCGCCGGCGACCATCGCCGGCGACTGCCGGCAGCCACCTCCGGCCGCCGGCGACCACCTCCGGCGACTGCCGGCAGCCACCTCCGGCCGCCGGCGACTGCTGGCAGCCACCTCCGGCCGCCGGCCACCACCACCACCACCGGCCACCACCGCTGCACCCCACCACCGCCACCGCAAACCACCAAAAAAAAAAAAGTCAAAATAAAAAGGGTTACCAAACACCAAAAAAAAAAACCTCAAAAAAAAAGGGGTTATCAAACACCCACTTGTTTTTATAAAAAAAAAAAAATTAAGCTGCTCTTTAAAAAACTGCTCTTTAAAAACTGAAATTGGGATTACAAATTTCACAAGTCTACATCTATCTACTAGACGACAAAAACAAACAAATAAACTCTTCAGCCTCCTCAGCATCCACTGAGTGACCAACTTCAAATCTCTGTCAACCTGTGGGGAGGAAGGGGGTGAGCTCAAACAGCTCGACGAGCAAAACCACCAAGAGTGGGAAAGGAACGACAGAAAACAACAATAGCAGCCGGATAGGAATAGTCTTATAATCAAGAAATACCAAAGGTTATACAATTAAAGACTCACAATCAATGTATACACATAGCTCGAGACATCACATGGATGACCTAGACATGATTTATAAAGGTGTAGTCAAAAGCCAAATCCATAGTAGCCATAATGGCCAAATCCATCGTAACCTTACGCCCAAAAATCGTAGCTAAGGTACTAATAAATCATTCAGTACAACATTCGACAATTCTTTTAAGAGCACAAAGGAATATCAAAGATAATATAAGGACACAATCATTCAAAAACAACGAGAGGAATGTAATTTTCCTTTACTTCAAGTCGTGCAAACACAATTTCTTAAATAGGTACATCTGTCCAACTTAAATAACATAATCATCATATATTAATAAGACAACTCATCCAAGCACAACAATTCTTATCGTACTCAATTATATCAACCAACCTAGTTATGAGAACCCGTCAAACTAATTCTAACCTCTTAGAAACCGATACTTTTATTGTTAAAAGCATCTTAGTTAATCTCAAGCCTCATAAAACTTATAAGACTAAAACTTCAAAATCGTCCCTAAAACACTGTTGTATTGTAAATTCAGCTTCGCGTTTGAACACTTATTATATGTAAGAGTACATAAAATATATCGTTCTCCACAATATTATAAAGCTACAGTAAAGATGTCATAAATTAAGTTGAAGAATACCAATACTTGGGTACGCTCGACTCCAATGGTTATAGCTATCAGGCTGCAGGTGGAGTTATGAGGATAATGTAGGGTGCTCTTGTTGTGATGAAGGGGTTGAAACAAAAAAGTCTCTATTTGTTGCAGAGTAGCATAGTTATAGGAACAGCAGCAATAGCTTCATCTTCTGATATAGATTCTGACACTACCAAGCTTTGGCATATGCGTCTTGGGCATATGAGTGAGAGGGGTATGGATGTGCTGAGCAAATAAGGTTTGCTGGGAAGCTGGATTTTTTTGAGCATTGTGTCTTCGGGAAGCAGTACAGAGTGATATTCAGTCGGGCTCTTCATACCACCAAAGGTACGATGAATTATATCCATTCAGATCTTTGGGATTCTTCCACGGTTCCTTCTAAGGATGGTGGCAGATATATCTTGACATTTATTGATGACTTCTCAAGAAAGGTCTAGGTGTACATCTTGAAAAAGAAGAGTGATGTCTTTGTTCAGTGGAAGTAGTTTAAGATGATGATTGGAAAATAGACTGGCAAAGAAATTAAATGCTTGAGGCCTGACAATGGTATGAAATTCTGCTTGGATGAGTTTACTAAGTTCTGCAAGAATGAAGGCATAGTGAGGCATCGCACTGTTAGAAAATGGCACAGCAGAATGGGGTTACAGAACGAATGAATAGGACTCTCCTTGAGAGGGCTCGATGTATGCTTTCAAATGCCGGGTTATCGAAGGAATTTTGGGCAAAAAATGTTAACACAACTGCATATTTGGTAAATAGATCTCCATCGACTGCAATTGATTGCAAGACTCTTGAAGAAGTTTGGTCTGATAAGCATGCTAATTATGAAAATTTGAAGATATTTGGTTGTCCTGCTTATGCTCATGTTAATGATGGTAAACTTGAGCCGAGAGCAAAGAAGTGCATTTTCTTAGGCTATGCAAATGGGGAAAAGGGTACCGGTTGTGGTGTCTTGATTCTAAGTCATCCAGGTTCCTAATTAGCAGAGATATGGCATTTGATAAGTCTTCGATGCTTTCGAAGAAGAAGGAGTTGATTGATGTAAGGAAAGACCACGGTGTCAGGGAGAAGGTGGAGCTAGAGGTTCGAGCTCCAGATTCTTTGCCTATAATTCCTACAAATGAGGATGATGGTTCTCATTCTACCGAGGAGAATGAAGAACCTCATAAACAACAGTATAACATTTCCAAAAACAGACCGAGAAGAGAAATTCGACCTCCTTAGAAATACATGAAACCAATAAAACAACCCTAGAGGGGGGTGAATAGGGTTTTTGAAAATTAATGGGAAAATTAAACTAAGCACTCTCACGAATCTCAATCAAACCAAGTAATACTTCAATGAAGATGCTAATTTAACAATCTCAAACAATTATAGAGAAAAAAGTAAAGAGATTGAGTTAGAGATACTTGACAATGAGATTTAAATGGTTCGGCTTGAACTACCCTCAAGCCTACATCCACCTCTTCAAGGAAGTCCCTTGCAAGAGCACTAGAATCCACTAGCAACAATCTTCTTCCGGGTCAAGATCAAAACCCTTACAACACTTGGTGATATCCCCACACCAAGCACAAGCCTTGAATCCACAAAGCTTTCCAAGACTTGACAAACCCAAGCCTTGATCACAATCCTTTTACAAAGATCAATTGTGTACAAAGAAACCCTCTTGAAAGGAAATGAGTACAAATGAAGCTCTAGTACAATAGAGAGATGAGATAATTTATGACTTGAAGAATGCTCACTCTCAATCAAAGAATTGCTCATAAAGATGCCCTCTTTAATGATGTAAAATCATGAAGATGAAGAGAGAAAAGTTTAATCTATGAGCCTTGATGTTTCTGTAATGAATGGAGGCTTAGAATGTGGTTTCCATGGTGTATGATGAAGCCCTAAATCATTTATATAGGGAGCAAAAGAAATATAGCCGTTATAGGCATAATATGGCAAAAACTGCCATTGCAGTCGACTGTATTCCCAATGCAGTCGACTGGGTTCTCTCTAAAATAGCCGTTGGAGTCTTGTCCTCGAAAATAGCTGTTGGAGCTAGGGATGGCAAAAAAATCCGAACCCGCGGATCTCCGCCCCGGTAGGAGTGGTTTTTTTTACTTTGACCAAGTCATGGGGCGGGTATGGTATTTTCTGAAAAAACCCGCAACGGGTTAGGGTCGGGTATGGTAATCACCCTAATCTGCCCCGTGACCCACCCCGCCCCGCCCCGGTACACTAACCCTATTAATTTAGTTGATCTTAGCCGTCCATCACATAGCATATATATATATATATATATATATATGTTCTTTCTTTTCTGGCAAAACCTAGATCACAATTCTCAACCTGTGCCATCCCTCTCCAATCTCCATCTCCCAAATTTCGGTTCTGTCGCCACCGCCAGCTTTCCTAGTGGGTGGTGACATGGTAGTATAGCCTAGGCTCGTTTGAGTTAGGGACGTGAGGGAAGACGAGAAGGCTCTTCACATTAAGAGGGACATGCCCTGCGTCGGCAAAGAGAACGTGAAGGTCTATGTGGAGCAGAACACATTGGTCATTAAGGGGGAAGCCGAGAGCGAATCAGACGACGAAGGTATGCCAGCAGGCTTGACCTGCCTCCTAATATGTACAAGTTTGATGCGATTAAGGCGGATCTGAAGAAGGGTTTGCTCCGGTGTAGTTTTGCGTTTCCGGCGTCGATGATGGGTTGGTGTTTGGTTGCGGGGTATGTTGTCGGAGTCCTCAAGGCGCTCGCGAAGAGTTGCGGAGCTACCTGTTCGCGTTATGGTGGTTGCCGGTGGCTGTAATCAGTTCGCAGGGTCCTCGGTTGGTTTTTCCGATGGTGTTTGGCCTGTCGGTGATGGGGTCTTGTCCGGCGAAGTCTTGGTTGTGCAGGTCTCGGCTGATCAACGTTGATAATCTGATTTTTCGTGGGTGAATCTGGCCTCTGGGACTCTGCAGCGATGGTATGGCCGGCGTCAGTGGTGTTTCCGGTGCCGGCGTGAAGCACCAGATTTGAGGCCATGTGTCCGTGATGGTCCCAGGTGGCTGGGAGTTGGGTTGGTGACTCATCAATGGTGTTGTGGTGTTTTTGTAATTTTGTTGTTCTTATCTTAGTTTTAGTTATTGTCTTCACTGTTTTAGTTGGTCTGTTTTGGGTTTTTACTTTAGTTGTAGTTCTCTATTTATTTTCTAGTTACTAGTTAGTCTCTTCATTAAGAAAAGAAAAAAAAGAAAACAGTTGTTTTCTATTTATTACTTTGTCCAGTGTTAAACCAAATAGAAGGGAAGGGGGACGGGGCGGGGCAGGTTGATTTCGGGTTTTTCGTGTGTTACAACGAGGGCGGGGCGGAACGGGGCGGGTGCGGGTTTTCTAAATCCACGTAGGATCGGTTATGGTATTTTACAAACATAACCTAGTGGCTAGTGCGGGGTGGGGCGGGGCGGGACAAAGTTCAATGACTAGCGGGGCGGGTTCAGATTTTAACAGATCCGCATCCGACCCGCCCCATTGCCATTCCTAGTTGGAGCTGAATTTTGACCAATGCAGTCGACTGGATTATCCTACGGCCTATCGGCTGCTTCACGGAACCCCCTTTCCTATTTTGGGCATAACTTTCTCTAGAAAAATTGGATTGAGGTGCCGTTTTTTACGTTGAAAAGCTAATGAAATGTTTTATCAAGATATGAAAAGATTAGCACCAAAATTCTTTTTTATAAAATCTGAGTAAGCTCCAAAGTTCACTCATTTTTAAGAACCGCACTTGTGTGAATGGTTATGAACTCACATGCAATGCACAAGGTGTCCTAAGGTCTTTTTAGGTCATAGTCATCAATCCACACATCAAACCAAGACTAGTTACATAATAATAAAGATCAATCATAATCGATAGTAACTTAGCCTTTGCATTCTTTCTTGTTCTTTGACATTGGACTTGATGAAGCTTCCATAGCATGTCCACTATAGCTTTTAATCTCCTTTGGCTTTAATCCATCTATCCAACTTCTCAAATGCGTCTTCATGAGTGTGCATGTATATGCCTACTAAGAATACACTCAAAGCACACATTAGAACATAATCAATGTGTAGTTATCATCAAAACAAGATATAAGCCTAGGTTATCCAACCATAGGGCTAACAATCTCCCCGTTTTTTATGATGACAAACATTAATTCTTACTAAGAATACACTCAAAGCACACATTAGAACATAATCAATGTGTAGTTATCACCAAAACAAGATATAAGCCTAGGTTATCCAACCATAGGGCTAACAGTCTCCCCCTTTTTGACGATGACAAACATTAATTATATATAAGGTAAGATGTATCATATGGTAGTCAATTAAGCACAACAATCTCTCTTAGAATATTCAATCATTTCTTGTATACTCAAGATATGTCAATTTATCTCATATAACAATTAAGATCATAGCTAGCTTCCTTAGCTAAAACAATATATGGTCTTCCTCTAGCGTTCTCTCAAACACAGAATCACATAGCATATAGAATCAAGATTATTTCTCCCCCTTTGTCATCAAAAAGAAGACAAGGGTATGCGTATGCGAAAAAGATAATAATAAGCAAGATAATGGCGTGAGGTGCATATAACTCATGACATCAAAAGTTCCTTAACGATCCCAAGGAAGATTTGGAATGTAGCTCAATAATCTCATATACTTCATGCATTTTTCAAGAGTAACAAGATAGAATGTGATTCAAGCATGTAAGCTCCCTCTATCAAGTTTGCATACTCCATCCTAATGTATGCTCCCCCTCAATCAATGCACGCCAATAATATCCAACAAACACAACTAAATGTCTAACTGAGTCATGATCTTTTGGCATTACCAAAAGGTGTGTGTGTGTGTAAGAATGACAACTTGAAGCATTAAGACGACACAATCTCAACATGGAATTTCTATAAAGCCAAAAATAGTCATCAACAATCAATGTTTCCAATATAAGTGCAAGAGGACCATTTATCGTCATCTAAATCCAACAAGTATCCAATATAATAAGTAAACAATCAAGGATTGATGGCAAGGTTCACATCAATTCTTAGCAAGCTATTTATATCATGAGGAATAAGTGTGAAAATTTAAGCATGCATAATGATGTATAAGTTTAGCACATACCACAATGTTTAATAGAGCATTAGGTTTTACCGTCTTGGTGAACTACCAAGGAATTCGATATAATGAGGGATCATTTTGAAGTCCGTTTTCTTTGACAAGCTTTGAGGCTCTCCTCATTTGAAGTAGCATGTCCAATCTTGGAATGCTTACTCCCTCTTAAGATTTAGTTTGCTCCTCCTTCTCAAAATTTTCTTGGAGCCTTCTCCTTGTTGTTATTTGCGTTTGCTTTGAACAACCTACAATCACAATTTAGATCTAACTTTTGGTACCCACATTTTCTTGGGTCTATAAGTGTTAGTCTTAACAACATTAAGAAATTCTTTAATAACCCATATTTTCTGTACACCTCCAACATAAACAATTCTACGAGGACAATAACTAGTTGTATGCCCTTTCTTGTTGCACCAACCACAATGTGTAAAAAGTGTGCAATAGTTCTTTGGTTGTCTTGGATGAATATTCAACCTAGCTTGTTGTTGAAAAACTTTAGGAGGCAAGGTGAGGGGATCTAATCCAACCCCACCTTTGTTTAGGCCAACTCTTTGGTGTCCAAGACTGACATCCAAGTTATTTTTACCATTGACAAATTTTTCAAGGCATCTTTTCAAATCACAAATCTCAAGCTTTAAAATTTCATTTTGTTTTTCTAAAATCAAAGTATTATAAGAGATTTATTTTGTGCTAGGAATGCTCAGAATCAATTCAACCAAATCATTATTCACATGCTCTGCATATAAATGGCTAGATATACATTCATTCTTGGCAAGCAACTCTTTATTTTCACTTTTTAAGTCATATAGCTCTTTTGAAATCGCATGCACTTGTTTTTTTAAAGCACAATTTTTCTTGGCTAATTTCATGGATTCTTCATATAAAAGAGCATAAGCATCACAAATATCATCATTGGAGTAATTGCTATCACTATCACTATATGAAGAAGAACTTACCTCATCATTTGCCATGAAGCATACATTTGCTTGTTCATTCTTCTCATTGTCTCCATCACTGGATTCGAAGTCACTCCATGTTGGAGTATGTTCGGCATTCATTGCTCTTTCCTTCTCCTTGTTCTCTTTCTTAGAGAGTTGTCTTCTTTTAGCTCTTTCCCATACATCTTTTCTTTCCTTCTTCTCCTTTTTGTATACGGGACATTCCATCTTCATGTGTCCCTGCTTGTGGCATTTGTAGCAAATCTTATCTTCATTACTAGCATTTTGTTGTCTTCTCCCACTATTCCTTTTAAACCTTAAGAACTTCTTGAAGTTCTTTGCAATAATATCAACATCCTCTTCTTCAAATTCTTCTTCATCATCACTTGACTCGTTGTTTGAAGATGAAGCTTTAAGAGCAATTGATGTAAGCTTCTTCTTGATGTCCTCTTGATCAAAAGATTTGAGTTGCATTTCATACGTCATTAGTGAACACATCAATTCATCAAGAGGAAAGATGTTAAGATTCTTCGATTCTTGGATGGCGGTGATCTTTGCATCCCAAGCTCTTGGTAAAGACCTAATCACCTTTCTTACGAGATCACCATTAGTGAATTTCTTGCCCAATTGCTTCAAAGGATTCACAATGTTAGTGAAACGAGTATTCATGTCCGTAGCGGATTCATTTGGAGGCATTTGAAATAACTCATAATCTCTAAACAGTAAATTCATTTTGGAATCTCTTAGAAGTAAAGTTCCTTCATGCGTAACTTATAGAGTATCCCAAATACTCTTATCGGAATTACACATAATGACTCTGTTGAGCTCATTAGTGTCTAAAGCACAAATAAGACAAATTTTCGCTCTAGCATTCATACAAATCATTTTCTTATCATGATCACTATACTCCAATTTGGATTTAGGCTCCTCAACTTTGTCAACCACCTTCGTCGGAACGAATGGACCATTCTCTACAATATTCCACATCTCATAGTCTTGAGACTCTAAGTATATTTTCATCTTAACTTTTCACACACTATAATGGGTCCCATTAAACAATGGAGGTCTAGTGGTAGAACTACCCTTCATTCCCCCAACGTAAGCCATGATTGATTAACTCTCTTGGCGTTAACCAAAAAATCAAGAGTCGAGGCTCTGATACCATTTGAAACCAATAAAACAACCCTAGAGAGGGGTGAATAGGGTTTTTGAAAATTAATGGGAAAATTAAACTAAGCATTCTCACGAATCTCAATCAAACCAAGTAATACTTCAATGAAGATGCTAATTTAACAATCTCAAAAAATTATATAGCAATAAGTAAAGAGATTGAGTTAGAGATACTTGACAATGAGATTTAAATGGTTCGGCTTGAACTACCCTCAAGCCTATATCCACCTCTTCAAGGAAGTCCATTGCAAGAGCACTAGAATGCACTAGCAACAATATTCTTCTGGGTCAAGATCAAAACCCTTACAACACTTGGTGATATCTCCACACCAAGCACAAGCCTTGAATCCACAAAGCTTTCCAAGACTTGACAAACCCAAGCCTTGATCACAATCCTTTTACAAAGATCAATTGTGTACAAAGAAACCCTCTTGAAAGGAAATGAGTACAAATGAAGCTCTAGTACAATAGAGAGATGAGATAATTTATGACTTGAAGAATGCTCACTCTCAATCAAAGAACTGCTCACAAAGATGCCCTCTTTAATGATGTAAAATCATGAAGATGAAGAGAGAAAAGTTTAATCTATGAGCCTTGATGTTTCTGTAATGAATGGAGGCTTAGAATGTGGTTTCCATGGTGTATGATGAAGCCCCAAATCATTTATATAGGGAGCAAAAGAAATATAGCCGTTATAGGCATAATATGGCCAAAACTGCCATTGCAGTCGACTGTATTCCCAATGCAGTCGATTGGGTTCCCTCTAAAATAGCCGTCGGAGTCTTGTCCTCGAAAATAGCCGTTGGAGCTGAAGTTTGACCAATGCAGTCGACTGTATTCTAATGCAGTCGACTGGATTCACATACAGTCGACTGTATTACCATACTGCCTAACGGCTGCCTCACGGAACCCCCTTTCCTATTTTGGGCATAACTTTCTCTAGAAAAATTGGATTGAGGTGCCGTTTTTTGCGTTGGAAAGATAATGAAAATTTTTATCAAGATATGAAAATATTAGCACAAAATTTTATTTGATAAAATCTGAGTAAGCTCCAAAGTTCACTCATTTTCAAGAACCGCACTTGTATGAATGGTTATGAACTCACATGCAATGCACAAGGTGTCCTAAAGTCTTTTTAGGTCATAGTCATCAATCCAAGCATCAAACCAAGACTAGTTACATAATAATAAAGATCAATCATAATCGATAGTAACTTAGCCTTTGCATTCTTTCTTGCTCTTTGACATTGGACTTAATGAAGCTTCCATAGCATGTCCACTATAACTTTTAATCTCCTTTGGCTTTAATCCATCTATCTAACTTCTTAAATGTGTCTTCATGAGTGTGCATGTATATGCCTACTAATAATACACTCAAAGCACACATTAGAACATAATCAATGTGTAGTTATCATCAAAACAAAATATAAGCCTTGGTTATCCAACCATAGGGCTAACAATATGGATATGTGGATATGTTTGCTTATGCTCTTAGTGTGGCAAAGAGTATTGAGGTTGAAGAGCCTGTTACATACAAAGAGGCCATCAAGAGCAAGGAATCAGGGCAGTGGACAGTTGAAAATCTAGCGGACATGATGACAAAGCATATTCCAGAGATTAAGTTTAAACATTGCTTAGATTTGATCGTATTAGCAGTATTTGAGGTACAACCCTAGGGGGCAGGTGTGGCAGCAGCATATGATATTTTTAGGTTATTTGTGGCTTGTTTTATCCAAGCCAATGTGGAGATTTGTGATAATGTGTCTTGGATAAAAAATCCAGAATGTGTGGGAGTCCCACATCGGTTATTCAGAGAAGGTTACAACTTAGTCCTATAAGTATATAAGTCTTGTCCCACATTGGTTATTTAGAGAAAGTCACTACTTATCTCTAAGTATATATGTGTTGTCTTGTATTATGTTTTTAGGACGAGAGAGAAGAGCCATTCGTTGAGAGAGTTTGTTGATAGAGACAAAGGTCTGTAATCTCTAGTGACAAACATAGTGAAATCGCTGCTACCACCGTGAAGTAGGCTTTCGCCGAACCACGTAAATCTTGTGTCTTGTGTGCCTCTATTTTCTATTATTGTTTTCGATTCTCTTCTTCATTACTTGGTGCGAAATCTAATATATTCCTTTACACTTATGATAAAGCCCTAGTTTTGACCTTTTTATTTGGGCTAATTACACCTATGTCCCTGAGGTTAGGGGGTAATTACAGTCAATGACACAAAGTTTCAAAATGTAACATTCTGTGACCAAACGTGTTTAAAATGTATCAACCATGTCCATCCGTCAGGGTTCCGTCCAAAAAGTGTACTTTTTTAATGATGTCATCAATACGTAATTTTAAAATGACAATACTACCCTTGTATTGTATATACTGAATAAAATTTTAAACGTTAATTTAAAGATTAGGTTTTAGTTTGTTCCCTGTCTTTTTCATCAATTTTGTCAATCTATTTCATAACCCTAATTTATCTCAATCTGCAAAATAGGGTTTCAAAATATTCTCAATTTGCAAATTAGGGTTTCAAAACCCTAAGCTATCTTAATCCGCAAATTAGGGCTTCAAAATATTCTCAATTTACAAATTAGGGTTTCCAAACCCTAATTTTCTAAATCTGCAAATTAAAGTAGGCGGCAGAGATGGAGCTTAGGGGCATATGCACTCCATATTGTAATGAACCACTCACGAACCATGAGTTACAACCCATTTTATGTTTCACATTTCCAATCTGCATTCTCATACCTCTGCGTTTCCCCTTCTCCATTAACATGGTTGTGCGGTTTTTGTGTGATTGGGCAATTGGCAGTGGTTGCGGAGACTGGGGGGTCGTGGGTGGCTGATGGTGCTGGCTATCGTGCGATGGCGTGCATCGATGCCTGGTGGTGGGTCTGCTCCGACAGCAACCGTGGGTGGGCTGATCTGTGGAAGCGGGCATTTGTGGTTGTGTGGTCGCCGGCCGTGGGTGGGCCGATCGATGGGGATGTACATTGGTGTTTGGTTGGTGGCAATCATCGGTGAAGACTAATAGTGGTCGTTGTTGGCCATCTGCCCTCGTCGAAAATGGTGTAGGGCGTCGAGCAGGAGACTGGTGCCTACGGTGGTGGCCCGTTGTTGGGTCATGATGGTCTGATCAGTTGTGTTTGTGGCCTGCGGTGGTGGGGAGACTGGTGCCTACGGTGGTGGCCCGTTACTCAGTGGCGGGCAGTGGGCGTGGCAGCCCAGAGTGGGTTGCCGGTGAAGACGGATGGTGATGGGTGGGAGAGAGAGAGAGAGAGAAAAAAAAAAGATAAAATAACACATAAATTTTAATGAATGGCATTTACAGAAATTTTAATGAATAGCATTTGTAAATTAAATTCCAAAGTCAGGGGCAAATATGTCTTTTTGTTAAAATCGTTAAGTATTTTTGTATTCCGTTTGGTCAACGGACATAAGTGTAATTATTTCAAACTATTGTCCTCGCATGTAATTACCCCCAAACCTCAGGGACATAGGTGTAATTAGCCCTTTTTTATTTTTATTTTTAGCAGTTCCAACTAGTAAACTTGATTCCGGAGAGTGTACACAAGATATAATGTACTTAAAACTAAAATTTGAGAGTACGATATTGAATCGTAATTTACAAATTTGGGATTTAACAAAAACATTTTAAGAACAATTTCCTTAACAACAAATCTTTTGCTTCTTCCTTTTTCTCCGAACCCTACCCTCTTCCCCTCTCTCTCTTTTTGCTCATCTTGTTTTGCGGCAACCCAGCCTTCCTGACAAGAATTCCCCTTTAAACCATGTTTATGTAATTCTTTTAAGTATTGGTTTTATTAGTTAGTTTATTTGTTTTATCTACTTGGTCCAAAAATGAAAGTAAATTGCGATAAACACAAGTTGAACACCACTTTTGCCCGCTTAACTTTTCTTGAAAAATACGCCAATGAGTTCAATCCATTAATTATCTGTACAAACATATTACTTGAGGGGGGTATTGTCCTGTCATAGAGTCATGGACAGGATTCTAAAAGAGGATATCAGAGCTAACTTTCGAAAGCTCGAGTTAGGCTCTCCAATCAGGGACGCCTATGGTTGGGGAAAACAAAAGTAAGCCCACGTCAGATGTGGGACAATATGGGATTAGTTTTATAAGACATTGTCTATGATCTTAGAAGTACCTACGTTGTAACTCTTTTGAGGAAGACATTGCTCTATGGTGGGCCATGACCCTGGTCGTTACAGCTACAACAAAGTATTACTTTTAGGAATTCATTAAAGATGTTAAGAAAATAGATAGTGATGCCTATAAGTGGTTGCCTACGAAAAACATATTTACAGCTGGACTAGATCACACTTCATAGTCCATATCCAAAGTGCAACATTTTGTTTAGAAATCTAGTCGAGAGCTTCAATAGTTACAACATTGGCTGCAGTAAAAATCTTTTAAAACATTTTCACCTTTTGCTGATTAATCTTGCCTCTGGAATTGCATGGTTCTAGACCATTAGTTTTAGGGACATATGATTATTTCATTGCCTATCCAATGATCTTACATTGTCAGGGCCAACGGCTCAAGACATGTAATATTTTCCATGAGAAGGAGATGGTTAATATGAGTAGTCCGAAGCCACATTGAAACTAATAGTACAATCCTAAAAGTGGGGGTGGTGGATTTAAACCTAAACCAAAACCAAAACCAAAACCAAAGAGCTGCGATGGAATTTGCTTCTCGCATAACAAGCTGACAAGATGAGATATCCAAGGCCAAACCTTTTGATGTTGATGATGTATTTTTCCGCGGTTTGAGAGAGAGAACCCCAAAAATTCCCCCTCCGTAGAACATATTCTTCTATCTGGAAATCAGTTTTTTCGTCACAATCACCGCTTTCCTCCAGTGGGTGGTGACGTGGTAGAGTAGTTGTCTTTGTTAATTGTGTGGTTTGTGTGAGTTTAGGGTTTCAATTGGGATTTGGGTTGCTGCTGCAATTCAATGGTTCTTGGTGGCGGTATGGTGGGCTGTCAGTGGAAGAGGCTCTGGCGCTGCAAGCAGTGCTCACAAAGTGCGGTAGTGCGAGTCGGCGCTACGGTCTGGATGGCAAGGCAACAAAGAGATGGCCGAAAATTACAGAGATTCCGGCGCCAGCTTGGGTGCATAAGGATCGAGGAGTTTATGCAGCATTGGGACGTGTGTCTGGTCTTCGAGATGGCAGCTAGCAGTGGGTATGGTGTTGTTTGTATTTTATTGGCTATTTTATTTTGGTTTTATCTTGTTCTTAGTTAGTATTTATCTGTTTTAGTTGGTTGATATTTATCCTGGTTTTGGGTGGTTTTCATTTTGTTTTTAGCTGGTTAGGAAATATTCAAAAATAAATAAATAAAAATATTATCAGCAAACACACACGCGCGTGTGCGCTTGTAGGATTTCCTAGCTATTATAGTTTGGTTTAATTATCGTTTTTTTATCGAATTTTCTTTTATAGTTCTTCCTATCGGATGGAGATGTCATCCGTGAGTCATTACTTGCCTTTCTTGGCATGTTGTAACTCTTATGTTGTTCATTTTAATGGTAGGGTCCTTAACCTTAGAGATGTCAAATGGGCCCGAAAAAAGCCTGGGCTGGCCCGGCCCTCTTATGAACAGTGCATGCCCGAAAATAAAAGGCCTTGGACCTGGGCTTGGACCAGGCCAAGGTTTCAACAAAAATGGCCTGGCCCAAAAAAAGCCCAAAAAAAGCCCGGCCCAATTTTGGCCCGAAATTGGCCCCTTTTCTGGCCCTAAATTCAGCCCTTTTTCTGGGTTAGCCCACTTTTTTTTCAAATTTTGTTTTCCCTCACTTTTTCCCCCAACGGCTATATTCCCCAATAATTCCAAAAATTCCACTTTTACCCTCCCCCAACAACTATATAACGGCTAGTTTGGGGAGTATTTTGGTCCAAGTTAATTTTTTCAAATCTTTTAAGGTTTTTTACACTTTTATCCTCCCCAACAACAATAAACGGCTAGTATTACTTCAACAAGAAATTTGAAGCATTCCTTATTAGAAAAGGTTAAAATGCATTTGGTTTGCTTTGGTACTGTGACTTGCACTTGACGGCGATTATTGAGGACACGAATATTATTCTTTGATAGCTTAAGTTTTTTAAATAGCTGTTCAAAAATAAAGAAATTGTGCATCTTCATCTCCACATAAGCGCATTTTTTGGTTGGTATCACACATATCTAGGGAGCAATAATCCTCATAGCAAAACAAAGTCTCTACATATGAGAGTTATTAACCATCCTATATACATATGAGAGTCATATATATAGAATAAAATTTTGTATATGACACAAACTGACCAAGTAGAGAGAAAAACTGTTAGTCAAAATCTATACTTATTGCTTAAGATCGTCTAGGGAATTAATAACTATACTCCAAATTTAAATTCTTGTAAATTCCAACTAGTTTTTAGTGGTACATTATAATAATAAAAATTCAACTTTAGTGAAAAAAGTAAAGCTTAATAGTATAAATTTGAAATAAACTGATTAGGATTTCAAAATATATGCTAAAACTTTACACCAAACTAAACTAATAGTATAAATTTGAAATAAACTGACTAGAATTGAAACTTCCGAAAAATGCTACTTATAAATTATAATGTATCAATCTCAACCAATTAATTTGATGTATTCTTGTTGGCCATCGACGCAAATAAATAACAAGGAGTTGGGGACCAAATTTTTAGGCTCGGGTCCGGCCCAAGCCCGGCCCTAAATATTGGGCCTAGGGCCAGGGCTTAGACTGGGCCCATATATCCAGATTTCAGGCCCGGCCCCGGCCCGTTTTGTTGGAGGCCCGTTGGGCTTGGGCTTGGGCCGGTCCAAGCCCGGCCCATTGACATCTCTACTTAACCTTTTCAATTCAAAGCTTTAGATGTACTTCTTCCCTTCAACTATCAAATCACCAATATTCCATTGTCCACAAAACAATAGCATAACCCTATTTGACAAAGATTGGAAGTTGCAATTTTTAGTGTTAAATAGTCAATTTTCTGGCTTCTTGGATTACCTAAATTCTCCTTGGATTTCTTACATGAAGAATAACCTCCAAGGGATTTTTCGTAATTTTCCCTTTTGAATATTAGGCAGTGGGTAAGGGAGGAAGATGGAAGTTCGTACGGCGAACTCAATGACTTCACTTACCGAGTTAAGTATCGTTTTAAGTTTCCATTCGTTCTATTATAATTTCAAATATATATATATATATATATATATATAATGCTTTAAATGTGTTTGTTTCAAAGTTTTATAATTCACACAGACACAAAGCCATATTACCTTCTCAACCATTAAATGGGTCCAAATGGATTTAAGATTTGGATTTTTTAACACAAGTGGACTAAATGTGCGCATTGAAACAATTTATATACATAAGACTTTTTAAAAAAACAGTGTAATTTGCGGTGTACGATTAGAAATTGGTCTTTTTCGCCCCTTGTTTAAGCACCTAGGGTCTCAAGGCAATTGAAATTTGTTCTTAAACAGAACTGTATATAGTAAGCATGCAATGAAATATTTAATATATAGACGACTTCCAATCGTATCTCCATATAACTTTTTATTTACTTTAGTTCATTTTTTTTATATTCCTTGCTCCTATATTCTTATTTTTTATATCCTTATAGTTAATCTTTCTAGGGCTTGCCAAAAGTTGGAAATGATTTTTTTATAGTTTGCGTAATGTATCTCTTTTGCATAGTGAGCTACCACTTGACGCTTCATTAATAAAACATTGTGCTAACAAAAATAAATCAAGTCAACCGAAGCGGCGGCCGGGGGCTCGCTTCATGAACGACACAGAGCTGTCCACGTCCGCTTCTAGATTGTTTCTTTGTTACATGAGCAATCAATGAATTGTGCTCTAATGATGGTGGCAAGTAAGTCTCATTTGCTGCATCATTTTTAAGGAGTGATGATTGATGTTTGTCCCCTACTTTTACCATCTTGTCTACATGTTATGTGAACGTGAAAGATACGTTAACAAGAAAGTTTACACGCTACGAGGATCGATATGCGTTTTAAGTTTAAATTTTACGAATTTCATTACATGGGGCGATCGATCGTTAATTTTACTCGGGCTTTGGATGAACGGTCAAACGTTCTTATTTATACTCTCGTTTGAACAACTTCTTCCTGTTAAGTTATGATATATAACTTTGTTGTAGGTATTTATTTCTTTAATCAGCTGCAGTTTGAGTTCTTCCTTTTGTCTTAACGGGTTCTTGCATCCGTTTGAGTTCTGCTGTACGGGTGATAGATCATGATTGTGTTAAAATTGGATGCATTTAAAGCCTTAACCCTTTTGGTTAATGAATTCTTGAATTCTTTTTACCTTTAAGTTACGAATGAAAAGCCATGATTAAGTTAGTTTCAGATGGATTTCAATTAGAAGCGCAGACAACAGGGAGTACAAGGGGCATGTGCCCACCTGCTACTACTTGATTTATTGTTTCTCTATACACCTTCAATTGTATTTTGACAGTAATGGTGCCCCTCCTCCCAATGTGAATGACATTACAAAAACAGGGCATAAATGTCTTCTCAATAAAATATCGATTGTCATTCTACCCTAGGCCGTTGACTTCTTGCTTTTATCCTTTGTTCGTTACCTTCTTTTTTGGTTTTGGCATTTCTTTCTGCAAGTTCTTGATGATGGAATTTACTTAAGAATCGAAGTATGCAATTCAATTATTATGTTCTTGCTAAATCCCAACCTTTTATAGGTTTTTCATTACATTTACTTAGCGGTAATATGATTTCTCTAGACCTACCATGATGACAAAGTTGTTCTTCCATACGAGAGTCTGGATTTCGCATCACTCAATTACGAGATTAATCTTGACAGTCTAAGACAATCGTAGATAAGAGAGTTAGCTTGAATTATGACGTGGGTGTAGTTACAACTTCGCAAAAGATATTTTACGCATCAAAACATTAGTTTTTGTTTAGTAGTTGTCCACTTCCCATAAATTTTCTCTCTCCTAATTTGTATTTTCACATAGAGGGTGAGAGCTAAAATCAGCTAAACTGCAAAAAAGTTCAAGGTTGGGGAAGATGACCTAAAATAGGAGAGTGTGTGCAAGCACTACAGAATTAAAAGAATGGCCGGAGAATGTTTAAAAAACCTCAAGTGAAGGTGCATTGACTATGCTTTAAAACAGGTAGATCAAACCTCCACAAGCAACTTCTTTTGAAGAGCCGAAGCCGGGTACGTGTTGTGTTTACTTCTCCGTATTTGGATTGGTCATCCAAATATATAAACCAAGTGAGATTATCCATGATTAAGAATTTGAAGATCTCTGTGTCTCTCTCTGCATAAGAACTGCCTCGATCTCTCTCTGAAGGAACAACTTTCCACACATATATATATCTCTACCCTCTCTCTCTCTGTCTCTCTAAAGGAACGTAGTTCGCCCAGATACGTATATCTCTGCCCTCTCTCTCTCTCTCTCTCCATGCAGACACAGATTCTCTCTTCCACTATCAGCATAATCAGATAGCATTTCACACCAAAAACAAAAAGGAGTTGTACAATATGAACAGCACACTTGCCACCAGTGATGGCTCAAGTGATATGGGAACGAGAACCATTGGAGGCTTCGGCTACATCTTGGGACTCTCCTTGGGATCACTCCTGATAATCATAGTAGTCACTTGTGCTGCCTACTCTTACACCCGAACC
Organism: Escallonia rubra; assembly: GCA_033065855.1. Classification (NCBI taxonomy): domain Eukaryota; kingdom Viridiplantae; phylum Streptophyta; class Magnoliopsida; order Escalloniales; family Escalloniaceae; genus Escallonia; species Escallonia rubra. The sequence continues at coordinate 496,148 of JAVXUO010002591.1, forward strand.
CGCGTCGCCGCCAATCCCACCACCTCCCACCGAAGGCTGTTCCACCCTCGGGACTCCGACCGACGACTGAGTCACGCCCTAACCATCTCTAGCGAAGCGACCTCGACAGTCCTCTCCACCGTACAAGGCCTCGACGAAGCCACCCTCCTCACGTACCCGAAACTGCTCTACTCACAAGCCAAGCTCCACCGTTGCTCCGTTTGCTTGGCAGACTACAAAGCCACAGACACGCTCCGCCTTTTGCCAGACTGCGGCCACCTCTTCCACTTAAAATGCATTGATCCGTGGCTAATGCTTCATCCGACGTGCCCAATCTGTCGAAGCTCCCCGAAGCCGAGTCCCTTGAGTTTGTCAAGCAGACAAGTTTTCCTATCATCTGCTGGTAATGGGCACTCACTATTCTCCAATACTTTACAGGCATGATTACCTTTTTTTGTGGATATATACTTGTTTTGCAACAATATGAAAGGAAATCAACTAGGCACTGCAACAGAAATTGAAGAAACTCATCGATTGCTAGGTTAAGTGACGTGGCCCTAATCATTCGGGTTCAAAAGCAATCGTGAATCTGCTAATCTCTCTTTGTGTTCTCTGTTTTAGCTTAAGGAAAATTTTTGGTCCGATTGAAGATAGCTACAAGTTTCCATAAAACGATAAGTTATGATTAAATGTTTTAGGTGACATTCACTTAACGATGCTACAAAAGTGCAGCTAAAATTTCCATCAAAGGTGTTACAAAAATAGCACTAACCATATTTAACAAGCATTAATTATTGTCATATGATAGTTGTAGATATCTTTCTCCGAACTCGATTCCGGCCAAAATTGTTTATATTCGGGAAAGGTTACGAGAGAACCATCTTATCTGAGAAGAAAATGTTTGTAAGCAAGCCTGCAGGCTCTTAGGATTGCTTGCTTACAAACTGTTAAAGATAAGGAAAACCATGAAGGACCAAAGAAAAGCCCAAGGCAAGTTGCCATGTGGGGAAAGCAAGTCCTGAGGTAAATGCCACTAATGAGTTCTCGGGAAAAAAATTATACTCAAATGTTGCAATAGGAATTTAAAAAAATGACAAATTAAAAAAGTTTAGGACACCACATCGGTCCCACCTAGAAGTCAACTCGAACATCAGGCCCGGGTTGATCCCCATAACGAATCAATATATTCAATTGATTAGGTCGGGGTTCTTCCCTATTGAAGCAAGTTCTTAAAGCGAGATATTATCCCAATACTACTTTTCTAGAAGCCAAATTGGGTACGGATCCTTCATGGGGTTGGCGAAGTCTGATAGAAGGCCGAATCTTGTTGCTTTCAGGTTGTGGGTGGAGAGTTGGGAATGGAAAGGATATTATTGTCTGCACTGATCCATGGCTCCCTAGACCAAACACTTTTAAGCTAGTATTCCCTATTCAAGATGATAACATTGAAAGAGTGGCTCTGCGAAATGCATCTAATGGTGGTTGGAACGAAGAGAAAGTGTATATAAACTTTCATGAATTTGATGCAGCTGAAATTCTAAAATGACCAATCTCAGAGGGAGACATAAAGGATAGATTGGTTTGGCATTTCACTAACAATGGTGCCTACACAGTACGATCATGATACGAATTAGCGTGTGCAATGTTGAGAGAAGGAAGACTTTCAAAGAGAGGCATTGTGACCGGAGAACCTTCCCATTTAGTAGAAGAAAAAGGCTTTTGGCATGACTTGTGGAATATTAAGGCACCAAGAAAACTCAAGATGCTGATGTGGCGTAGTTCGCTTAACCTTTGGGCAACAAGAGATAATTTACAAAAGAGAAAGCTAGATGTCGAAGGTTGCTGCCCCCTCTGCAATACTGCGGAAGAATCAGTTCTCCACTTATTTAGAGATTGCCATTTCACGCGTGCTTGTTGGTTTGCTTCACCGATAACTAATATAATTCGGCAAGCTTCAGGTATGTCCTTTCAAGCATGGTGGCATGATGTTTTTCAACTGTTAAAAATGAAAGATCAGGGAACAGAAATGGCGGCATGGGGCACGTGGATGGTTTGGAACATTTGGAAATGTCGAAATGAAAAGATATTTAATGGTAAGAGCTGTAATCCAATAGATGTTGTGAACAAGGTTTGGAGTAAATCTCTTGAGTACTTGAAAAGCGAGGAGATGACCAAAAAGGAAAACAACTTTCATTCGTCACCAAAGCACATGTATTGGAACTGTTCAGAACCGGGCTACGTGAAAATCAATATTAATGGGTCATGGTCAGCAACTTCGGGTGAGAGCGGAATTGTAGCAGTTATTCGAGATGAAACATGAAAGTTTATTGCAGGAAGAATTAGTAACTTAAACCATTGTGCAAGTGCCTTAATAGCTGAAGTTGTAGCAGCAAAGGAAGGTTTAAGCTTGGCTATGGAATTAGGGATTACTAAACTTATTTTGGAAGGAGATAACTCCAGTGTTATTAGCCTGTTACAAGGAAAATCTGGAGTCAGGCCGGAGGTTGAACTGGTGATTTTTTTATTGTTTCTCACTTGCCAAATATTTTCATCACTACAATTTCTCTTTTAGCGGTCGTAGGGTAAATGAGGTAGCTCGTGTGATGGCAGAGCATGCTCGTAAGGAACTACATAGGATTACATGGTGTCATGTACCACCTGTGTGGTTAGTAAACTCTCTCCGGAGAGATATTGGGTTATGTTAATTTTTATTTTAAGTTAATATATTTATATCGATTGAAAAAAAAACGTGACCTAGTTTCAAAGGCTTGATCTCGCGTAAAAAAAGTGAAATCAGGGCAGATTTAATTCGAGCTAATTCGAATCTCGTGACCCAATTAATTTGAGAATTGAATTAAGTTTTGCCCCTTCCACTTACAAATGATGCATTAAACTCCTTCGCGATTGACAAAATATTGTATCATAGGCAAAATAGTCACGAATTTTACAAAATGACCATAAGACCCGCCATAATTTTCTATTTCCTCTCCCTCTCTCGTAACCACAAGTCCACAAGCCATCCCCCCTCTCTTTGGATCTCATCCTTCTCGACCATATTGCCTTCTCGACTATTCAAAGGTCTAAATGGACTTAAGATTTGGATCGTTAACACAAGTGAACAAAATGTATGGATTGAAAAACTTTATAGATGAAAGATTTTTTAAGCTCTACCCCGTGTATAAGTGACCATTTGTGTGACTTGCAGTGTAGGATTAGAAATTGGCCATTTTTGCTCCTTGTTTGAGTACCTAATGGTCTGGATAGACAATTTGAACTTGATCATAAACAAAAGTGATTATACTAAGCTGCACTGAAACATTTCATAAACAGAGGACTATAAATATTATCTCCATACAATTTTTTATTAGTTTAGTACGTGCAGCTTGTTATGCGTGTTTATTCTTTTTGTTGGTCATGCGTTATCCTATACAAAATCTTCTATAGGGCTTGCAAAAAATTGGAAATGATTTTTATAATGTGGGCAATATGTATCACTTTCGTATATTGAGTTACCACTAAATGCTCATTTAAAATATATATTGTGCTAACAAAATTGAATCAAGTCAAATGAAGCGGGGCCGGGGATTTGCTTCATAAAAGATATAGAGTTGTCCAGGTAGGTCCGCTTGTGCTTATGCATTTGCTGCATTATTATGAAGGAGTGATGGTTAATGTGTGCCCCTATTGTTGTACCATCATGTTTCCATGTTATGTCAACGAGAAAGATACATTAACAGGATAGATATAGCATCCACGATCGATATGCATTCCTAGCATATTACATGATCGATTCATAATTTTACTAGGATTTTGGAGGGTGGCCAAATGTTTTTACTCCTACTCTTGCTAGAACAACTTCCCTTTGCTTTTTTTTTTTTGGTAATAAGAGAATGACATTTATAATTAAATGTTACAAAGACTTTCAAGTTGTCTCAGGATATCACAAATAGCTATCAGGTCATGACACACCTGTAACTCTATACAACACTATGCATGACCACGTAGGTCAAAACATTAGAAAATTACCTAATAGATCCTAAACATGTTAGAGTAAAAATTAAAGTTGAACATATTCTACACTTCAACCTATCGTATAGTAACTTTTCAAAACCTAGAAGTTGAAAAATAACACTAGAATCTAGTGTATCCAAATAAAAAGAAAGTAACCAAAGCAGAGTTTTCTTTTTCTTTAGTTGAAACCCAAAACTAAACTTTAAACCGCTTCCTTGCTTAATCCCTCCTCCATACGTTCATACCACAGATCTTCCACATACATCTAGTATGATATCAAAAACTTTACAGCATCCACTTTCACCTCAATGCATGCGTTTTGTTGATGCAACAACTGGACTAGAAACAAGGATCCTCCGTGGCAGCATAATGTCAATTACCAAACCTAGCGACCACTAAACCAAAGGCAATCCATGACTATGGGGGACTAATAACACCATAAAACTATCCCAAACCTAGCGCAACAATCAGCCACCTCCACCACCAAACACATTATTCCCGCCAAAACAAACTTCAACCTAACCAAAACCTCTAACCTAGATTCACAACCCACCAAAACAAACCACACTTAACAATAGGAGCATCTCTAAGATCAGGGGGAGGGGGGAAAACCACCTAGCGGGGGGGTAGACACAGTGGGCAAGTTCTGGCAACAGTTAAGGGAGGGAACACTAGAAAGAAGCTCAAACACAATGAAACTGTAACGATAATCGATCTAGCCAGTTAAGGACATGGGAAAGGAAAGGAGAAGATGGTAGGGAGAAAGCAAGGAAGAGGAGTTGGGAGGAAAGAAAAAGAGGAGAGCACCACCACACCTAACACACTATCAAATGTGAGTCCACAAGTATAACCTCACCCTACACCAAAGCCTGAAGCCTAAGACCACCTTACATAACCACTTCACCAAAACCAGGCACCTTTTTTCCATAAGTTGCAAACTATACTCACACTCCAGGAAAGGCTGGAGCCAAAAAACGGTCGGAATCCAACGACAGAAATGACGACATGCCATGATCACTAATCGATAAATCTAACAATGTAAAAAGACGATCAAAGAAAAGGATTGAAAGGGTAGTTGGTCACTAGAAAAAGGCTAGAATTTGACGATGGAAATAGAGAAAAACCCGTGATCACCAGACGTTAGATCTACTTAAATGAAACGATAATCATAGAATGTGAGTGGATAGACCATCACCGGAACTAGAAATTGACACGAAAATCGACGTCAGAACCGGCACTTTAAAGTAAGGTAGATCTAGGACACGTAGGTTAGCATCCCACCGGAGATTATATATACGACTAGAGCTGAAATTCTGGCCATTACCTTGAAAATCCAGCCCAAGGTGGAAAATCCAGTTAACAGTTTATCATGTGTAGATCTATGTGATAGGAGAGATCAAAATATGGCTAAGGAGGGCATTAGAGGAAGCTTATTACAGCAAGAAGGGAGAAAGAAATGAAGGGAGAGAAAGAGAGCCCCAAAGAGCAGCCCCCCTCCCGGCAGTGTTGTGGTGGTGGTTCAGTCTTAGATAGAAGGTAGAGAGAAAGGGTTATGCAAAAACTGCTCCTCGCGTGTGCTTACAACTTCCTTCTGTTAAGTTGCGATGTTTAGCCTTTATTCCAAATGTATATGTCATCGTCTGCTTCAGTTATGGGTTTATATTTCCTTACACAATTGTATTGTAGTCCTTTAATCTTAACACCTTCACCCTTTTGGTTAGCGTACTCTTGAATCCTTTTGGCTTCTTCTATACGAATGATAAATCATGATCATGTTAATATTGGATGGATTTTAAGTCTTGACTGTTTTAATTAACAAATTCTTGCATCTTCTTTACCCTAACAATACGGGTGAAAAGCCATGACTGAATTAATTTTGGATGGATGTCAAATAGAAGTGGAGGCATGAGGGAACAGGGGGGGTATGTGCCCACTTTCTGCTCCTTGATATTTTGTTTCTCTATATACTTTCAATTGTATTTTGACAATAATATGGTGTCCCCTTTTTCTAATGTGTATGGCATTGCAATAACGGGCATAATTGTCCTTACAATAAAATATTGATTCTTATTCTACCCTAGGCCATCTACTTCTCACTTTTATCCTTTGTTCATGTTGGCACCATAAATATTTTTATGACAATTAATAAAATTAGTGCACTGAGGACCATAGAAAATGCCCTGAGAAATTGGCAGAAGTAAGCATGTCTGCTGCGGTTACTAGGATCGCCAGTTACCAATAGCAATATGATAAAGATAAGAAAATTGATGCAAGCATTCGGGAAGCGAAATTTGAGTAGATCGTACAAAGAGAACAGCCACTAACAAGTGCAAGATAATCGCCAGTGGTAGTTAACATGAAGACGAGGCTGAAAAATCGGCAGCGGCGGTTGATAAACAGTTCTTGGAGCGAACAGCTGGCAACATTACCGATAAGATTATGGAAAGAGGTCAGTAAAATGGCTGCATGTAAAGCATAGATGTCAGCATGAAACGGCCTATTATGAACTTTAAGAAATTTTTCTCAATAAAGATATAGATGAACGGTTACAAAAGGGAGACGGTTATGAACAAGCAAATATAAAAGAAGAGAAGGACAACAGAGAAAGGGGTCATCAAATTCACAAACAAAACTAGACTTAGGAACACCAAGTCTGTAATGTACTTGTCTTGGTCTCTCATTTCTGTCAAGTTTCTCAGAGGATCTGTCTTGTATCGGTAGAAAACCATGTGCGTTGCCGTAGTTGTATTCGTTACATTGTAAGGATAATCTTCGTCGATTTAGTGGGCGCATCATTTGTAAACTTGTTCAGTGTCCGGTCTTTAGTTAGTTTCCATTTTGTAGCGAAGTCCTTAGGCCCTTGAGGCAAAAAAGATCCCGCACTATTTATTGGTTGTGTCACACGCACACAATTGATAGTGAGTTTGCCCAGCAGCACAAACATTGGCACGCCTAGTAGGACCCTTGTAGCTAAAAGAGAAACTATGCCTAACAATGATGTAAGATTCCACAACGCCAATAATGGCACTAATACTCCAACCACCAACAATGGTGGAAATTTGGACGAAGTAAGAAACATTCAAGCCACTCATGGCATGATTAGGAATGATAGCGTGAACACCAATGTTCAAAATTCAGGAAGTGTCAATAGAGAGAGCTCAAACGATGGTGCAAGTCCTGATGCTGAGATGCCGGCTCCTGGTCACAATGGCCCAACTTTGACTCAACTGATGAACCAGGTTAGTTCATCAATGCAAGAGTTTGCAAATATGATGTCTCAGTTTATGACCATCATGCAAAACCAAAATATTGCTTTGAATAAAATGGTTAGTGATTAAAATCAGTCTAGTTCTGAGATAGTAGACGAAATGAGACGATTGTCGGAGAAAAGAAATACCTCCTAAAGAGAAATGATTAAAGGTTTGTCGGTAAAAATTCAAAAACAGACATCCTTAATTGTTAGAATAGTGGATTTGAACATGAAAAAGGGGAAAGCCCCCATCAATAACCAAACTGACCCGGTGGAAGCAGATACTTCTCCCATAAGCATCTAGAGCGCTATAAAGCAATCTAATGGGTTGAGCTCAAATCACCCATATGAATCTGGTTGGTACATTCATGTACCTGCCGATGAGGGGGAACCAGGACCAAGTAAAAAAGGAATAGACATACGTGGACATAAAAATCATGCAACGTTGCCCAACAACATTAAGCTTCCAAGAAATATAACTAGTCAATACAATTACGGTCAAGGAATCGAGGGTATATATGCTCCTCCTCATAGAAGAAATCAAGAGGGAACCAGTTGATTCGAAAACCCTATGTTTGAAGAAATGATTAGTGTCGTCTGACCGAACGATAGAGAACGGTTGGGTTGTAGGTTTGGGGCCCAACCTCATCATGAGTTCCACCAAGTTAGTATGGGTCAAGGATACAAGCCTGTCAATAGGCCTTTGTATAGAAAACCATACCCTAATGGGGTCGACCAAATGGAAATGCCTAGGGGAGTGAAAGTCCCAGAGTTTAGCCTATTTCACGGCGAAGGGAACCAATTGGCCATTGAGTATATTGCGAGGTTTACCTTTCAGCGTGGGAATTTAAGACAACATCAATGGATCAAATTAAGATGGTTCCAATATTCACTGACTGGGGTAGCTTTTTCATGGTTTGTAAATCTACCACCAAATTCAGTGTTCTCTTGGAGAGACATGGAAGACTTATTCCATGCACAATTCTTCAAGATGGAACATAAAACTTCTTTGACCAATCTTGCTAGATTAAAAAAAAATTCAAGGGAAAGTGTAGAACAATTTTTGGAAAGATTTAAGGCTTCCAAGAATAAGTGTCATTTCTAAATGCCAGAATCAGAATTGGCAAATATAGCTCTTAACGGTTTAGATCTCGAAATAAGAAAGAAGTTTGAGGAAATGGAATTCAAAAACATTTTTGAACTATCCTCTAGGGTGGCCAAATATGAAACTTTACTGGATTAAATGCACATAAAACCCCATACTTTGGGGTCATTTACACGGAACACCCCAGAGTTTGAATTTTGGTACGCACCACCCCAAACTTCCAATTATGGTGCACATAGCACCATTTAACGGTTAAAATTTAAAATCTGAAGACGGCTGTTATAATTTTAAGGTCAAAATGGGAACTTCACTAAAACGTCTTTGTTGCCAACCATGGACGGACCTGCCTTTATAAAAGATCCAGATCCCTGGTCAACCCTTTGCCTTCTTGCTCCCCTGCACCTCCGCCGCCCCAGCCAACATGGACGACCTCCTCTTCGGCCACGTCACACACACCCCTACCACCCTCACCGACGAAGACCCTGCCACCGCCACTACCATGTCCACTTCCACCGCCACCCCTGCTACTACCCCCAACTGCCACGATCACCAGGCCACCCTCACTTCACACTAATCGGCTTGTTCTCCTCCAACCGACGCTCCCCCTCCGCCCTTCCCTCCGTGAAACCCTAACCACTCAATCCACCTCTCCTTTCACCCCCAAACACGCCATTATGACGACGCCCTTTCAAGACCAATTAATCGACACCCACAATTACCGCGCCTATCAATATCGCCTGTTTCCCAAAACCCTTAACGTGATCAACATCGGGCCCGCGTTCCGATGGCACGAAGACTTGATTTCCCCGAACTCGTTGCTCCCACTCTTACCGTTCGAGCTGAGGGGGTTGAATTTGATGGTGGAGGACAATGACGGGGATGATGAGAGGCGGAGTAGTCCAAAGAGGGCGGCCAGAGATCAGAGAGAACTGGACACATCAAACAGACTCCCAAAAAATCGACTAAAAATAGTTAAATGGTGCTATGTGCACCATAATTGGAAGTTTGGGGTGGTGCGTACCAAAATTCAAACTCTTGGGTGTTCCGTGTAAATGACCCCAAAGTATGGGGTTTTATGTGCATTTAATCCAACTTTACTAAGGGAAGAGCAAGTCAGGAAGAATTCATCGATGAGAACTTTTTTCAAGATCCCGTCGATTTGGAAATAGATGCTGCAGAAATGGTCGGAAAGAAACCAGTCACTTGGGAACCTTTGGTTAAAGTTAGAAGTCTTATCAGTTTACTTTCAAAACAGTCTAATAAGCTGAATCCATCACCCATGTTGAGGAAATATTCCTTCGATATAAATCAAGCGGACCAAATTTTTGACCACCTTCTGAAGATAAAGTTCATCCAGCTTCAGGGTCCTCTTAGGGCCCCAAAGGATAAGAAAACTAAATTCTGTAAATCGCACAACACCATATCACAATACTAATAATTATGTTATTTTTCGTAATGTTGTGCAGATCAAATTGAAGCTGAACTTCTCAAATTTGTCGATAAGGATAAGGAAGTAATGGAGGTTGACAGTGATCCTTTTTCAGAGATGGAGCTCGACATCAACATGGTATTGGTTAATTATGATCCGATTGAATGCTCAAGAAACAAGGAAAGTTCAAAGGGAGACAATTTTAAAGCAAGAAAACCTTTGGAGAGAAATATTAACCGGGGAAGAGCAAAGGAAAAGGTAATGTTAGAAGAGGAAAGTTTTGATTCTAGTATGAATAGAAGTATTAGTTGTAGCAACAAGAAAAAAAGAAAGGTTTATATGGGTTAATGAAGAGGCTAGTTCCAACAAAGGGAGCCTGCTGTTAAAATTAGGCACATCCGTATCTAAGATTGGACCTATCGGAGAACCAATGTGCCAAAGTTGTGGTTCTTCAAAAGAATGGTCAAAAAGGATGTGGCAAAAGGGACGGGCGATAGAAAATGAAACCCGTAAGAAAATGTTACAGGAAGGATATCAAAAGATGGGTCAAGAAGGATAAAATTATCAAAATCAGCCAGGTATGAGCTCTAGATAGCCAAATATGGCTAATCAAGTAATTTATCAGAATAATGTTGCGCCAGACCACTTTGGCCCATAATGAAACCAAGATTTGGATCATTTGACCCCAAGTATGTGTCCAAGAATTATAAGGGCAAAAATTCCATAACGGCTGAACAAATAGGTAAGTTTATGAGGGTAAAAGAATATCAGGGAGAGCTAAGAATGTTGAAACCCAAAGTGCCACCCAATAATCATTAGCACACAGTCGATCAAGAAAAAGTTTTATTCCCAGAAACTTATCAAGACTTGAGCAGAACGCAAAAAAGGAGGGTACATAGAAAGTTTGTTGTGATAATGCGAAAAGAGTTAGAACTCCAACAAGCCCAACTTGAGAGAAAGAAATGGACTTGGACAAGAGAGGTCAAATGCCAGAATACAGTCAGGATTACACAACAAAAATGAGTAGAAGAAGCAATTCCTCAGAGGATGATCGAAAGGCAAGGCAAAGATATTGATTCAAATAGGAGATTCCAGCAAGCTAAAGAGACATTGGTTGGTAAGGAAGCAAATATAGATGTTCCAAGTAAGAAAGGGGATAGGAAAGAAGGCAAAATGGCTTCAGAAGACAAAAAAGTTGAAGTAAAGAGGAAATTGTTCTTTGGTGACCCTGAAGAGAGTATCGATTGCAATATGGTGTTTATTCTGCCCCTTACTTTTGAAGCGAAAAAGGAGCAATCACTTCAGAATGTGGAAGAAGATGTGGAGGATATTAAAATGCCAACGCTAACAACTTTGTGCTCGAAAAAGAAAAAAGATACGCAGAATCGTTCCAGTAAAGGCATCATAATCGATCACGGGAATCGGGTCATATTGACTAGACCAGACCGACAAAGGACAAAACAGTCGAAGCCTTTGTTCATTTCCACGCTAATGGATGGTCAACCTGTGGACAGAGTCTTGGTCGATAATGGTGCCGCAGTAAGCATTCTGCCTACTAGAATGTTAAAGAAGTTATGCAAGAATGAGAGAGATTTAATCCCATCCAAAGTTATGATGTGTAATTTTGCTGGGGGCGTCTCGAAACCAAAGGGTGTAGTCCCGTTAGAGCTTACAGTTGGGAAGAACACGAAGATGTCTCCATTTTTTGTGATTGATTCCTCCTCAAGCTTTAATGCTTTGCTTGGAATAGACTGGATACATGTCAATGGATGCATACCATCTTCCCTTCATCTGGTTTTAATATTCTGGTGAGAAGAAAATGATGGGAAAAAGGTGGCGGAGTTAGTTTGGGCAGACGATAAGCCGTTTTTATAGATTCAAACTGCGTAGAGGCAAAATTCTACCAACGGGGAGTGGAGCCATTAGTATTAGACGAGGATGGAATATTGGTGTGTGGTCAAGGCGTCGATTCTGTGGTTGGACCTGGCAGCAGAAGGTCTTTGCCAAACGGACATGAAGATGATTGTCAATGGATAAGCACATACAGGGAAAAAAAATGTAGTGAACGGTGGGAGCTACATGATGCTTCTACCATTGATAGTCAAGGAAGCAAAGAAAATGTCAAAAATTGGGAAATAGAGCCGACAACGGTCGAAGATATGAATAAAGCTAAACTAGGACAGGATGTGGTAAAAGCGAACTTCAAGAAATTGATGATTTACGCCATGGAGAAGCGATTGGAAAAATTATCTTCTATCGATTGGGCAGAGTGTATAGAAGACGATGAAGAAGATTAATGGGATGGAATCCGATTGCAGGATCTTAAACTGGCTCCGGCTAAGTTGGATGATTTGAAAACAGAAACACGAGATCCATTGATAGAAGTAAATTTGGGAACAGAGGCCAATCCGAGGCCTATTTTCGTTAGTCCTCAATTGCCAAAATAAGTTCAATAACAAATCATCGAGTTACTCAAAAGATAAAGGGACTATTTTGTGTGGAAATATAAAGAAATGCCTGGATTAAACAGAAGGTTGGTGGAGCATAGGTTGCCGATCTAGCAGGGGTTCAAACCATTTATACAAGCTCCTTAGAAAATGTCAAATGAAGTGACATTGTTAATAAATGAGGAAATCGAGCGATTGATCAAGGCAAGGTTCATTCGGCTAGCTATGTATGTTGAATGGATGTCCAATATTGTTTTTGTATTAAAGAAGAACGGTAAGTTAAGGATATGCATCGATTTCAGAAACTTAAACACTGCCACTCCTAAAGACCAATATGTTATGCCTATTGTCAATTTAGTCGTTGATTCAGCATCTAAACACACATTCATGTCATTTATGGATGGAAATACTGGATATAATCAGATTTTTATTAAAGCTAAATATGTTCATAAAACAACCTTTAGATGTCCTGAGGCAATTGGAACATTTGAATGGATAGTAATGCCCTTTAGCCTAAAAAATGCTGGGGCTATGTATCAGAGGGCCATGAATTTAATTTTTCATGATATGATTGGCAAATTCTTAGAGGTGTATATCGATGATGTAGTTGTTAAGTCGGATGATCATTAAGAACATATACGACATCTAGAAAACGCCTTCATAAATATGAGAAAACATAGTCTAAGAATGAACCCTTTGATATGTGCTTTTGGGGTTTATGCGAGGAACTTTCTAGAATTTTTGGTTCACCAAAAAGGAATCAAAATTGATAAAAATTAAGCAAAATCTATTATGAATGCCAAACCCCCTTCGAACAAGAAAGAACTCCAGCGCTTTTTAGGCCAGGACAATTTCTTACGTCGATTCATTGCTAACCTAGCAGAAAAAACAAAAGCATTCTCAGCTTTGTTGGGGCTGAAAGGAGATACCGAATATCCAAGTCCTGATGCCACCGAGAATCGGAAAGCCACTGAAGCTATATGTATCAGCCGCGGAGTCATCGCTTGGCAATTTACTAGGTCAGGAAAACAATCAAGGCTTTGAGCAGGCTATTTATTACTTTAGTCGAGGTTTGAATGTAACTGAACAAAAGTACTCCATTGTAGAAAAACTATTTTAACTTTGTATTCTACTGCACTTAAGCTTTGACATTATATACTTTTTTTTGATGTGTTAGTTATAGTACAAACTGATTTAATAAAATACATGTTATCAAGACTGGTCCTATAGGGAAAAAATGGGGAAATGGGTCATAGCTCTGATAGAGTATAGCTTAACTTATATTCCTCAAAAAGCCGTGAAAGGGCAAGTCTTGGCTGATTTCTTGGCAAATCATTCGAGCAATAAAATTGAAAAGGAGATAATTTATGTTGGCATCATTCCTTGGAAAATGATGTTTGATGGGTCAAAATCCAATCAAGGAGCTGGAGCAGGAATAGTATTGATTTTACCCATGGGAAGTATTCATCAATTTTCTTTCCATTGAAAAGGATAGCTCGAATAACCAAGCGAAATATGAAGCTTTGATTATCGATATAGAAATACTGTTAGATATGCGTATAACAATAGTACAAATATTTGGGGACTCTCAGCTGGTGGTAAAACAATTGACTGAGAAATTCAAATGTAACGTTCTTAGTTTGGAGATATATTCCAGTATTGCTTCATATTTGTTAGCAAAATTTGATGATGTGACTATAACCCAAGTTTCAGGACTGGACAACAGGAATGCCAACGTCATGGCTCAGTTGGCTTCAGGCTTAAGAGTTTCGGGTGAGTTAGTGAACAATGGGTGAAAGTATCGAAGCACTTGCCATTGATTGGTGATAGGTATAAACAATTGGAAATGGTGAACCCAGTCGATGTAGCTCAAGATGATTGGAGAACACCCATTATTCAATTTTTACAGAACCCTCAGTCGAGGGTAGATACAAAAATAAAGTTGCAAGAAGTTAAGTACTTTATCCTAGATGGCGATTTGTTCAAACGAACACCAGAAGGACTCGTGTTAAGATGTTTAGGGCAACAATAAGCTATGCAGGTAATGATCGAAGTGCATGAGGGTACTTGTGGTACCCATCAAGCAGGTGTGAAAATGAGATGGCTAATTAGACGACGTGGCCATTATTGGCCTACCATAATGGAGGATTGCATCATATATGAAAATGGATGCCAAGCTTGCCAAAAGCATGGCATAGTTCATTGCGCACCTTGTATAGATTTGCAATCGATAGTGAAACCATGGCCTTTCCGGGGATGAGCCATGGATTTGATAGGCCAAATACATCATTTTTCGTCTAAGAAACATGGATTCATTATCTTAGCAACTGATTATTTTACAAAATGGACTGAAGCCAAACCGATGAAAATGGTTTCTCAAGAAAGCGTCATTACGTTCGTCAAAGAAAACATAATCCATCGATTCGGGTTACCTCAAACGATTATGGCCGATAGAGGCATTGTTTTCACAAGGGGGCAAATAGTTGAGTTTGCTAAAGAATATAAATTTGAAATAGTGAACTCTACCCCGTATTATGCACAAGCAAATGGTCAAGCAGAAGCTACAAACAAATCAATCAAGCACATCATAGAAAGATCAATTGAAGATACCCCTAGTAACTGGCATCGATTATTGTCTGAGGTTCTTTGGGCATTTCGAACTTCCCCAAAGTCTAGCACAGGAGTAACTCCATATGCTTTAACATTTGGACACGATCATGTATTGCCAATGGAAATAACAGTAAGATCCTTCCGAGTAGCCATGCAAAATAATATTCATGTGACAGAATATAATGAAGTCATGACAATTGAGTTGGAAGATCTAGATGACCATCGATTAGATGCTCTGGATAAGTTGCATGCTTGGAAGTTAAAAATAAGTAGATCCTACAACATAAGGGTTTTGCCAAAATCATTCGAGGAAAAGGATTTGGTTTGGAAGACTATTCTTCCAATAGGATGAAAAGACCCAAAATTTGAAAAATGGTCCCTAAATTGGTAAGGACTTTTTCAAGTACATAAAGTCTTAAGAGGAGGAGCATATTGGTTAAAATCTTTGGAAGGGCAGTTACACGCCAAGCCTATCAACGGCCGATACCAAAAGAGATATATTCCTTCTATGTGGGAGGGAATTGAGCCAATTGACAGAGATAGTTTGTATTAGCCTAATAAAGGCTATAGAATGTAAGATAAGACCAGAACTACTGTAATATTAAAATAGTGGTCTAAAGGGAGATAATTCGATTAAAGGAAAATATCGTCTATAAAACAAAACAAATAATCCGATCACCTTCGTCTCCTTTTGGGATGGTTCTCTTCTTCCCCATAGTTATTAAAAGTTACAGAGTAAGAATAGATGATGGTTTTAGGATTTTACAGAAAAGGCGAGATATGAAATTATGTCAACAAAAATGGCTTAAAAACAAGCGGGCAAGAGTTCAGTTTGAACTCAACCACATTAAAACAGTTATTAGTTGAAATGCTAGAATGAGTTGAATCAGGAATTAACTAGCATGACTGCTCACGTAGTACGAGTTAAGGGGGGCAATGTTGGCGCCATAAATATTTTTATGACAATTAATAAAAGTATAAACATGTGGCACGCTGAGGACCGTAGAAAGTGCCTTGAGAAATAGGCAGAAGCAAGCATGCCTGCTGCGATTACTAATAGATCGCTAGTTACCAATAGCGGTATGATTAAGACAAGAAAATTGGTGCAAGCACGCGCGAAGAGAAATTTGAGTAGATTGTATAAAGAGAACAGCCGCTAACAAGTGAAAGATAATCAGCAATAGTGGTTAACATGGGGACGAGGCTGAAAAATTGGCAGCGGCGGTTGATAAACAGTTCTTGGAGAGAACAACCGGCAACATTACCGATAAGATTATGGAAAGAGGTCAGTAAACCGGCTGCATGTAAAGTACAGATGCCAGCAGGAAGCGGCCGATTATGGAATCTGAGAAGTTCTTCTCAATAAAGATATAGATGAACGGTTACAAAAGGGAGACGGTTATGAACAAGAAAATATAAAAGAAGAGGAGGACAACAGAGAAAGGGGTCGTCAAATTCACAAACAAAACTAGACTTAGGAGCACCAAGTCTATAATGTACTTGTCTTGGTCTCTCATTTTCGTCAAGTTTCTCAGATGATCTATCTTGTATCGATAGAAAATCATGTATGTTGTCGTACTTGTATCCGTTGCATTGTAAAGGTAAATTTTACGAACTTCATTATGTGAGTGACCCGCGGCTTTACTCGGATTTGGAAGGTGGTCAAACGTTTTTACTCCTACTCTTGCAGGAATAACTTCCTTCCGTTAAGTTACAATATATAGCCTTTTATCCCAACTGTATATGTCATTATCTGTTAAGTTCTGGGCTTATATTTCCTTACACAGCTGCATTATAGTCTTTTAGTCTTAACTTCTTAACCCTTTTGGTTAGGTGATTCTTGAATCCTTTTGACTTCTACTGTAGGGATGAAAGATCATGAATCTGTTAATATCGGATGGATTTTAAGTCTTGACCCTTTGGTTAACAAATTCTTGAATCCTTTTTACCCCTACAATACCGATGAAAAGCGATGGCTAAATTAGTTTCCGATGGATTTCAAGCAGTAGCGGAGGAAGCAAGGGGGCATTTGCCCACTTTTTTCTCCTTGGTATTTTGTTTCTCTATGCACTTCCAATTGTAATTTGACAATACTATAGTGTCTTTCCTTCTAATGTGTATGAAATTGCAAAAAGGGGCATAATTGTCTTGTCAATAAAATATTGATTTTCATTCTACCTTTGTTTGCTACCTTCCATTTTGGTTTTGGCATTTCTTTCAGTAGTTTACAAAATTTGGGGCTTTTGGTTTTGTCATTTCTTTCAGCAACTTCTTGACATTGGAATTTACCTAAGAACTAGCCATCACCTTAAGCAATTCAATAATTCTGTTCTTGCTGAATCCCAAACTTCAATCACTTTGTCGTTCTATGACTCCCTTAATTAAACCTACCAGATGACAACTTGTTCTTGCATTGCAAGAGTCAAAACTTGGATTTTGCTTTGCTTCATTACAAAATTCTTGACGGTCTAAGACTATCATAGATAAGTGAGTTAGATTGAATCTTGAGGCAAGAATTGTTACTAATTTACAAAAGGTATTTCATGCATTAAAACCGTATTTTTTAGTTATTAGGTGCCCACCTCCCATTAATTTTTCTAGCTCCGCCACTGATTTCAAACGTCATCGAAATCGAGATTATAAACGTTCTTGCCACGGCGAGCACATGACTAATTTGTATTTCCATATAGAGGGTGAGAGCTACAATCAGCTAAAATGCAAAAAGGTCCAAGGTTGGGGAAGATGACCTAAAACAGGAGTGTCTGTTAGCACTACACAATTACAAGAATGGCCGGATAATGTTAAAAAAAACATCAAGCGAAGGTGCATTGACTATGCTTTAAAATAGGTAGGTCTAACCCAAGTAGGATCATCTATGATTAAGAATCTGCAGATCTCTCCCTCCCTGTCTCCCTCTCTGCATAACAACTACCTCTCTCTCTCTAAAGGAAGAACTTCCTCCAGATCTCTCTATCTGTTTGTCTAAAGGAACAAGTTGTTCCCCCCAGATGAGAGGCTTCTATGCAGGCAGAGATTTTCTCTTCCACTGCCAGCATAATCAAAAAAGCATTTGTGGAAAATGAACAGCACAGTTGCCACCGGTGATGGCCAAGATGACATGGGAACGAGAACCATTGGAGGCTTCGGCTACAGCTTGGGACTCTCCTTGGGATCACTCCTGATAATCATAATAGTCACTTGTGCTGCCTACGCTTACACCCGAACCCGCGTCGCCGCCAATCCCACCACCTCCCACCGAAGTGCCACCATAGACTCCGACGACGACGACGACGATGACGACGACGACTCCGTCACCATTCATGTACAAGGCCTGGACGAAGCCACCCTCCTCACGTACCCGAAGCTGCTCTACTCACAAGCCAAGCTCCACCAAAACGGCGACTCCGCCGCCACAGGCTGCTCCATTTGCTTGACAGACTATAAAGCCACAGACACGCTCCGCCTTTTGCCAGACTGCGGCCACCTCTTCCACTTAGAATGCATTGATCCATGGCTAGTTCTTCATCCAACGTGCCCAATCTGTCGAAGCTCCCCAAAGCCTAGTCCGTTGAGTTTGTCGAACGGACAAGTTTTCCCGTCATCTGCCGGTAATGGGCACTTACTACAGGCATGATTACCTTATTGTGTAGATACTTATTTTGCAACAACATTAGAGGAAATCAACTGGGCACCGCAACAAAAATCGAAGAAACTTATTGATTGCTAGCTTAAGTGAATGTTATGTGGCCCTCATCATTCGTATTCAAAAGCAGTCGTGACTCTGCTATTCTCTCTTCTTGTTTCCTGTTCTAGCTTAAGGGAAAGTTTTGGCCTGTAAGATAGCTACAAGTCCCCCAGTACCTAAAATCAATGATCAATAAATGTTTTTAGACATACTTATTTAGCGATATTAGAAAATTACAGATAAAAAATGTCATTAAAGGTTTTACAAAAATATTACTAACTATATTTGACATTTTTTGTACGATGATTATTAATATCTTCTTACAATCTCGATTGCAATCAAAACTTGTTTAAATTCAGGAAAGGTTAAGAGAGAACGATCTTATCTGAGAAGAAAACCACGAAGGACCAAAGAAAACCCCAAGGCAAGTTGCCATGTGGGGGAAGCAAGTCCTAAGTACATGCCACTAACGAGTGCTCGGCCATAAGAATTTACGAAAAAGACAGAAGAGTTTAAGACAATGCATTTGTCCCAACCTAGAAGTCAACTCGAACAACGGGTGTCCAGGTTGTTCCCCGTAAAGCATTACAAATTATTCAACAAGTAGAGGATTCAGCTTTGAACAAACAGTTTGTGGAGTATTTGTAATACTGAAACTCTTCTTTGGAAAATAGCCAGCAGAGGGCAAAAACCAAAATTGCTCATAATTAAGGGGAAATAAGCTTTCAACCCCATGTACTACACTTCTGGGGGCTAAAGCACAGGTCCCTCTATGAAATTTTACAGGGTGCTCCACCAGCTTATTCATATATCCGGGCCTTTGGATGTTTACGCTTTGTTGGAATTCAGGAAAGTTTTATTTATTTAAACAAAAATTTGAGTAATACAACGTGGATTGACTCTCCAACTCCCGTCAAGATACATGAAGTAGCCAAAGAAATCGGCTCATTATCCCGTGAGAGAAAATTACTTGGCAAATTCACTGTTTGTTTTGTCATTTAATCCACACAAAAGTTGGTTTCTCTGTGAAACTTTATCCTGCCACGATCGGTTAAGCAGTGACTTGTACTCAAGAACCAACGAGTCAATAAAAGGGGGCGGGGGTGTCATCATTTTGTAGGCAGCAATTTTTTGGTCATCCACATCTAGCAAAAAATATCTCTATAGTTTCTGACCCAGTCTAGCATAAGACTGCCCTGAAAAGCCAACATTCAGCCGAGTGGCTGTCCGGGTGCCGTAGGCGCAGAGCAGCCACCCACCCAAGTGCACAAGTGATCCCTATTTGGATGTTTATGCTACCCCCACGTAGATAATTCTATTTGACCTGACCTAGTTTCAAAGGCTTGATATCCCTTAGGAAAAAGTGGAATCGAGGCGGAAGACTCATGTGTATTTAATCTAGACTAGTTTGAATCTCCCGATCAATTTGAGAATTGAATTGAGTTTTACAAATAATGCGTCAAACCCCTTCACAAGTAACAAAATAGCGATCATTGACAGAATAATCACGAATTTTACAAAATGACAAAAGTATTCCCATAAATTTATTCCAACTTTCAGGCCGTAAACGAAAATAGCTCACACCACATCACTTCTCCGTTTTCGTTACCTGATGAGTTACGACACGGTTCATCTATAGCATCTACCTCAACACGATAAAACATGTGTCAAGTCTCTCTCTCTCTCTCTCTCTCTCTCTCTCTCTCGTAAGTCTCACTGGAACGGAACACAAGCCGTCATAAAAAAGTGGAGAAGACCACCAAGTGAACATGAAGGAAGATAACGCATTACCTCCAACGTACGAATAGAGATCAATACCAGTTAAGGCACTTAAGAGCGAATGAAATTTAATGTTGGTCGCAACAACCGCAACGGGAACAGCTACCAGTAACTGCAGTTATTTTGAATTGAAGTAATTACTTGGACAAAATTGAGGGCCATGGCTAGTGGCAGATCTCATAAGCATTGGGTGTTTAAGGAGATCAGCCCTGATAACCTTTGTCTGGTCAGATCGTGTAACAAAATCAGTCTAGCTTTAACTGTTTATGACAAGATCTCTTCAACGTATAAACTGGTGAGCCAGCCTGGAACAAGAAGAAAAATATGGAAAGGTGTCCCTAAACAAATGCAAATGCTTAATAAGGGAAAGCAAGGTTATTGGAATTCATTTTTTTCAAGAGTTCTGGAAAAGGGAAAGTTTGCACTACCCGCCATGGCCACATCCAAAACAACAGCGCCATTTCTTCAAAAAATCAGGCAAACACGAAGGTCATGAACTCAGTCATAAGTACAGACAAGTCACCACTCAACGCATTACGCCATACCACTTTCATACGGAGTTCTCACTTAATTCCTCTCTTATTATGATCCATGTTTCAACTCAAATTACCAATCTCCAGACCACCGTTAACATGATTACGGGATCTCTGTTGAACATGAGAGGCATTTCATAATTGATGACCACAAAGAAGCAGAAAATGGAGCAAATAAGGGAGGTGTCTCTGAGATGTCAAGCCATTCCTTGTTTATAACTAACCCGGAACTTTATAATCCACTAGATGAGCTACGACATCCGCAGAATGTATATATTGGCAAAGGGACTGCAAATGTGTATAAACCTTAGTGTCTTGTACAATGCTCAACAAAGTGCTAATGCACATATCCTAGAATTTGAAGTTTGTTCTAGCAAACTTCAACTCTCTCAGTCATGTTACTATTTTATAGGAAGGTGATAATTTCTGTATAAGGTGACCTGAAACGAGGCATGTAGTTAATAATCGTTGTTCTTATTAGTTGAGTACTTACTAGAATGTTGGAGTTGAGAAACATGTATAGGATAGCTCAGTGACTAAATACTGAAGTCAAAAACAATTGAGTTACTAAACTTTATCAACACATGGAGCACCACTTGATCATTTTGGAAGGACTGAATTTCTCAATACCCTCTTTCCACTCGACAACAAAATGAAGGAGACGGAGCTCCTCTCTTCTTGGTTGCCTCTTGGCAAGCAAGCAAAATATGGGTACAAAAAACCCTCTCTCCTTGGTTCTTACAATTTTTCATTTCGAGCTCAAACCGCTTTTGTTGATCAAATACTCCTTCTAGTTTGGTCCTCAACATTTTCAAAAGATGCCTCACATGTACCAGAGGCAGCTCCTCCTTTCTCTTGTCATTATCCTTTGTGGTCGTGTACAATGAATTGTCTGAGATAGGGGGTGCTGTCATGACATAGCTCACTAACTCATTTCAATTGTCCCATCGACACAGGTACTTTGGGCTAAAGGCAAGAGTCAATCCAAAAGTCTCTACAACTAGCGGCACTCTCCCTCTTAACCCATTACTTAAGTGCATTGTCCATGGCTCTAAAAGCACACTGCGATCCTCGGTTGGGCCTCAAGATCGTGCCACAACCTGCACCTGCAGTGGGGATCTCAACGTTGTTACCTCCACAACCTACATAAGGACTATTTGGGACTATTCAGGTCACACACCCATTTTGGTTGTGAGAATATTATAGTCCCCTCGAACCAGCACAGATGTGTAAAAGAATTTCCTTCACATGACTAGCAACTGCTATCCTAAACACAAATGACTATAGATAGCAGTACCATTGACGAAGTAACACAACCTGTACTCAAGCCTTTCCTCCTGGGAATTGCCGTACAATCGAGGAGCGCCAAGCGTGATTTAGCATGGATCACGGGAAAGAGATATGTCGAAGTATACAGACAGGGCAATCATGAAAAGCCTACACGTGAAAGCCTCAAGATTTTCAACCAAATCATGTTGGTTTCTAGCGCTAAAGTGTAGAAGCACACTGCCATCCTAGGTTAGGCCTCAAGGTCGTGCCATAACCTGCACCTACAGTGGGGATCACAAGGTTGTTACCTCCAAAACCTGATATAAGGACTGTAGAAGCACATCCATGAGGACAACTTGCTCATTTTGTCCCCATCAAGTTACCTCCAAAAGTACGGACAGGGCAGTCTACCATCTACAACAATAAACAAAAGTACATTTATGAGAAAGATGGCTTTAGCAGCAATCTTGTAGACAAAGGACAAAATACCGTTACAAGGCTGATACCTTACATGAGCAATGACGAGGAGCATACCATCATTTTGCATTCTATGTGGCTTGCTGACTCGCTCCAAGAAGTACTCGAGTTATTCAGAGATGGATAGCCGAACTAATCATTTGTAACCCCATCTAAAGTTTATCATGTGATACTCTTAACTCAATAGTAAATGTAAAAGAAAATGCAGTCAGCATGATTTAATCAAATTAAAAGTTTAACAACATAAAACTTGACTTTTATCATCCGAGGGAATATTTCAAGTGCAAACGTAAAACTTGAGCTTCTACAGAAATTAATCTGACCATAAGAGAAGACAGAAAAGACGAACGTGTTGGGGGAAGCCAGAGTAGGCCACCAATCCGCATAGACAGGCATGCACTGCTTATAGATCCTAGAGAACAATTCACAGTGAAACTGTTTCCTGTAGTTCATGAACATATACAAAATGTAGGATTGGGCGGGAAGAGGCAAACGATAATGATATACACTGAAAGTTATCATGGATCGATGACTTCGTACCAAGCGTCTCCCAATGAGTAAGGTTTTTTCATTCTTCTTTATTCTGCATTTCCACCTATTTTTAGTGGTAGCTTCTGCTCACGCTTCATCAATATTACAAATTGTAGGGTGGCAAGGCAATAAACCAACAAAGTCAACCATGAACACCATAAGGAAGCGTAAAATCAGTACTGGGTAGAAACAATAGTAAAACCATGCTATCAAACTGACTATTTTGTATGAACTGATTACCCAGATAAATGTCCTTGCAGAAAAAAGAACATTTAAATCGACATCTACTTAAAAGGACTGCAAATTCCCTTAAGCAAAGTCTTTTTTCATAGAGATATAGGGTAAAGTCATCGAGTTCTGATACATAATCTGCTAACCAAGAATATTTGCAACAAAGTAGCATGTAAGAATACTGATATCGGGATGTTAAGGGGCTCACCAACCAGAAATTAGCACTGACACACTTGGAAAACAGATCATCGTGATCAGCAGCTGGAAGACCTCATTGCACAACCTTGCATATATCATCATAAGAAACGGCTGGAAGAACCCTCCCGTCATAAATTCCCTTCTCAATTTGCACCTTCGCACAGTATTTCTTCAAGTCAATCGCTAGCAACCTTGCATTCGATCCACGGTACGCCCCATTCACAATCCTCACAATACCCCCAATTTGGGGAAGCACCGTCTCAAGCTCAGCTTGATCAACCCTCAGCACATGCTTACTCTCGAGCATCTCAATCTCCCCAACGTACTTGTCAATCACTCTCCGAACAACACCCTTTTGCTTGAAATACCCCTTCTCAGCCAACGCTTCACTCATAACCTTCACAACTATCCCCTCACACAGCCAGTACTCCTTCCTGTTATTCCGTTCCTTGGCCTTTTCTTGCTCTCTCATCAACTCATCCAAAGCCGACCTACCACCACCGTTTTTAGGCAACTTAACCTCGTCTTTAACAACTTTCTGGCTCTTGTTATCATTCTCAACCTCGTCAAAAACCAACCTCGAACTAGAACTCTCCCCTTTCTCCCGCGCACTACTAAGCTTCCTAACTTCGCTGAGCTTAATCTTAATCTTTTCGTCATTGCCATCCGATCTCAAAAACGATTTTTGCTCCGGCCTGGCCACATCCTGTTCGTCTGCCCCCGACATTAACCGCTCCTCCGCTCGCTCAATCTGCCTTCGAATCTCCCTCTCCTGCTTCTCCTCGTCCACCAAATCAGCTCGGACCCGCTTTAACTTCATCTTCTCCTTAAAGAGGGTCTCTGAGTCCCGATCAATGTAGGTGATAAACCAGCCCTTGGGCGTCTCATCGACCTTGCACTTGCCCTCCTTGCCGAGGTGCTTGACAAACTCGGTGAGGGTGGCCCACTCGGTGGAATTCATGTGCACGTGGTGGCGGTCCGCAATATACTCGTTGTAGACGACGGTGGCAGCGATGCGGCTGAAGCGGTGGCTGCGCTTCATGTGGTCGAGGAAGGAGGACTCGAACTCCTCGGAGTAGCCGTCGACGATACGGTGGGGGTTCTGGCCGAAGACCTCCATCTGCCGCTGGTGGCTCTCCGACATGCAGTGGCACTTGAAACCGTTCTCGTCCCGGCATTGCTTCTGGCACATCTGGCAGTACCATCGCAGCTTTTGGAGCCCTTTTGCCTTGATTCGGTTCGCAATCGCCTTTGGGGTCAAAAATTCGTTCTTGCCCATTGTATTCGCCTCGACCGGATCGAAATCGCAAAATCAGCTGCAAACCCTAATTTGAGTCGCAAAACTGTACGGCGTAGATTTATGTAATTAGTGGCGGTGTGGAAGTTGAAATCTTACCTGTGTTGCGTTGCGTTGCTCGTGCGTGCGGGAGGATTTTCGTTTCTGTTTGATCTCAACTCTTGTATACTGGATCTATTGATACATGTCGGGAGTCAATGAGTCGTGAGGGGGAAAACGAACGAAGAGTTCAAGGAATCCCGAATGCGCTAGGACAAATTAGAGACATATCCAGAACATATTCTTCTTTAAATTTGGAATTGGATTTGAAAATGTTTTTTACTTGAAATGGTAGAGAATTTTTAGACAACTATATCTTTAATTTACGATAAAAAATGATTTACGATAAGTGGTGGCACCACACAGGGTAGTGACATCGACGATGGAAGTGGTGGGGTGGTCAAGTGATTGGATTTGGTTCCAAATCTCTAATCCCATTTTCTTGAATTCTTAGAATTTTTAAATGGAGGTAAATAGGTGTTAAAATTTATTGGTCACAAAATAACCTCCGGTCCAAAAAGTCTAACCATCTAACCTCAATTCCTCCACTTCATAATTAAATGTCTCCCTTCTCATGCATAGCACGGAATTTTAGCTAATTTGTACAAATAGTATTTTGAGTTAATTACACTCATGTCCCCAAGGTTAGGGTGAAATTATAGTCAAGGACACTAAGTTTCAAAATGTAACAAACCGTGACTACAAACGTTTAAAAGGTAACATTGTGTCCATCCATTAAGTATCCGTCCAAAAAATGTACTTTTTTAATATTTTCATCAATATGTAATTTTAAAATGACAATACTGCACTTGTACTGTATATTTTCATATTCAGATACCAAACCCTAATTTGAAAATTAAGGTTTTCAATTGGTATATGCTATATAAAAATTTCTAAACTTAAAATTTAAAATTTTGAAACTTTAATATCTAATTAATTCTATCTCTCTCCAAAATTTCTATTTCTTAATATGGTTTTTAATTTCCTTAAAATACCTTTTCTTTTCAAAAAGATATGAAAACCCTAATTCTAACCCCCCCCCCCCCTTCTGTTCTACCCTAATTTCCATTCTCCCCAAATTCTAACCCACGCCGCCGTCGTCAATAGCCCCCCAACCCCTGCCTCCATTGCCCCTTCTCAGCCCCACCCACCCCCGTCTTCCCCCTACCGCGCACCACCTTAAACAAATCGCAACCTCGTTTACCTCGGTGTCGCCGCCTCGATAGCCGGCCACAACCAAATCAGATCCAGCCACCCCTAGCTCGCCACAACCATTATCACCTTCCCTCACCCCCCCCCCCCCCCCCGCCCCTGAAATATACTCAGCCGTGACATAGTCGGCGTCGCCACCACCACCCCCCACAGATCCTGATATGACCTCTCTCACCTTCATACACCACCGACAACCAATCAACCACCATAATTGTATATGCGGCCCACCGTCGTCTCCGCAACCAACCACGACCATACCCACGGCCTTCCACCACCATCAAAGCTTTTAGATTTGGTTTTTTTTTTAATTATTTAACTCAAATCTTGTTTCTGTTGTGTGGGTTCATACAGTGTATTGATCGGCGGTGTTGTTGTGTATGGCTTGCTCCAACGTAGGGGGCACAACGGTGGTGCGGGGGTAGGTCACGACAGTGGTGCATGGTAGTTAGCAGTGGTTTGTGTAGGTATGGTGGGGGTAAGCACAATCAAGGTATATGGCTCTGCTATGGGAAGAAAGATAGGAGAAAAAAATATATGAGAGAAATTTATCTTTAAAAGTAAAGGGTGGCATGTTAAGAAATTACATTTGAAGTCATGGGCAATACGGTCATTTTGCTAAAACCGTTATGTATTCTTGTATTCCGTTAGGTCAAAGGATATAAGTGCCTATTTTCCAAACTTATGGACACGAGTGTAATTTCACCCTAACCTCAGGAACATGAGTGTAATTAACCCTAGTATTTATGTACATTGATCAAACGAGATCTTAAAATTACGTTATTACCTTTAACTTGGAGGGTTATTTTTTTTCAAATGACAGCCCTTCAGCTCTCCTCTTCCTCTTACAAAACCCGCCACCACAGTACCGCCGGCACTACAAGGCACCGACGTCCCTAAATGGTAGCCGCCATGCCCATCATTGGAATCACGAGATCCCTAGATCCATGGCGCCTTCACCACGACGCGCCTTTCTTCCCGGTAAATCCACGGTCGGCACCACTGTGTCCAGCCACCACCACGTCAGCCTCTACTAGCCTCATCAACCACCCATCACCATCATCCCCCACCACTGCATCAACCAGCCCCCACCACCGTGCCAACCACCGCATCACCCCACCCATCACCACCATCTACCCACCACCGTATCACTCACCCACCACCACCAACACAAAAAATCACTATCAATAATCGCCATCCTTCCTTAACTGCTTTGTCACCCACCAACAGACCAGCCATCACCGACATATCCCCCTACCCCCTTAAATCACAAAAAGCAACACATTGACCAACAGACATGACCAGTAAATTTTGCATGAAAATTAACTGAATTCCAAGCTAATGTTATAAAAGAGAAGATTAACAAAAGAACAATTTTGGATCCGCATGTCACTTTTGGAGACAAATCAGCTCCTTTGCTAATACGGTAAGAAACCAATACTTGAGAAATTCAGGGGTCATTCTCGCCCTCTTCTTCCTCCTCTTTGTTCAAGTCCTCGTCAAGGGAAAATATGATTCCGCATTCACGAAGTTGAACATTACTTAGCGGATATGTGGAATCTAAAGGTTCGGCCTTTTTGAGCCTTTTAATATGTGCAAGGTCTGTGTGACTCAAATCCTTTTCCTTTAACGCATTACAACTCCTAGTCTCACATTCAGGGAGTCATACGTTGTTAAACAAGAATATTTGGGATTTGGGTAGCCTAACAAATAGAAACTTGTCCTTCCAATTGTGGTTGGACGACGGGGGATGTGGAAATAAATTGGCTTCAGCCTTCGGGCGTCGAGTAAGAAAGTACCAACCCACTTGTCTGGTTATTGAACATATGGTGTAAAACCACCGAAAGACCCTCACTCTAGGTTGTAAGCCAAGCTTGAGACATTGATATATGAAAAGAGACATGAAGCGCCAGGCATGAGGAGAAAATTGGTCGGGTGCAAGACCATATGCATTCAATACATAAATATAGAAGGGATGGATTGGCACCCTAAAACCGTTAGTAAACATATCCAAGTAAACACCTATTTCGTTCAAAGTGGTCATATTGGCCGACTCCCCATCGTCGGGCAGTCTGAGTTTTATACTTGGTGGAATTTCACAACGTTCTCGCAAAATCTGAAGATCATAGCTGCTCAGTCTACTCCTTAGAGTATGAGCATCGAAGGGTTTAGGAGACTGGGTTTTATATGTCAAAACGCCCTTAGCATAGGCTCCCATCGGCTCTTGAAAGGGGACCAGAGGAACTCCAACCTATAAAAACATTGGGTCAAAGGTAGGTTGTGCCCTCACACTCCTAGCCTCGTCGCCAGACTCAGAAACATTTTCACTTGTTGGTCTAAACATGATTTTGGATAAAAATCAAGAAATTCAAAGAAGTTGAATAAAAGTTGGGAGCTTACTTGGAAGAAAGAAGAGTTGAATCTGCAAAACTCAAGAACAAACTTAAAAAGTTCTTATTCAAAGCTCTCAATCAAGATCGCCAACTCAAACGCTCTCACCCAAGATAAAAGTGAAATGAAAAGGGGAAAGTGACTAGCTTCTTATATAGACATTTTAACAGAGATCCAACGGGTGAGATCTTGTGATCGTTGGTGATCCTAAGTGGATGACCGCCATGTGGCGCTCATTCACTGCGGTAACAGGGGGACAAGTTTACCTTTGTACTCTTTGATGAAAACCACAATAAAACCGAGTAAATATAATACCTTGTGGCATAAGCCTCTGCTCGCCCAGCCGAGTAGACGAGCGAGTTTAGACCAACATGGCCTTTACTCCCCTAGCCGAGTAGACGAGCCCATTTCATGGCCTATGCCTTTGTTCGCCCAGCCGAGTAGACGAGCGCATTTAGACCACGAGCCCATTTTATGGCCTAAACCTCTGCTCGCCCAGCTGAGTAGACGAGCCCATTTAATGGCCTAAGCCTCTGCTCGCCCAACCGAGTAGACGAGCGCGTTTAGACCAACATGGCCTCTACTCGCCCAGCAGAGTAGACAAGCTCATTTCATGCCTCCACTCGGCCAGCCGAGTAGACGAGCCCCTTGAAGGCCTCTACTCAGCCAGCCGAGTAGACGAGCCCATTGAAGACCTCTACTCGGCCAACCAAATAGAGGATATCCTTAAAGACCTCTACTCGGAAAGCCGAGTAGATGAGATCCTTAGAGGAAACAACTTTATTCTATATCCTCTTTCAAGGAAAAAGAACATGGAATGGGGGGCAAATGATATGTATAAAAATACCATAAGCCTAAGATGATGACACGTGTCATCATCAGAGAGGGTCATAACTGCCCTTTAAACCTTGGAGAAGTGGGAAGATAGTATAAGCCACTTCCCCACTATCTTACTTCTGCATTATGGCTGATAACAACCTATTAAGTGGAAATAACTGACCACTAATTAGAAGTAACCTCCCACTAACTGGGTAACCCCCCCTATTAAGGAGGGATGACTAACCCACTAATGGGGACTCTATATAAAGAAAGTTGGGAAGAGAGAAAGGTAAGTTTTTTATTTAGATAATACTCTCAGATTCTCCCAAATACATTTTTTGACTTAAGCATCAGAGTTCCTCCGCCGAAAATACTTTCGGCGAGTCATCGGTGTTGTCTTTGATGTTCAGGTCTATTCACAATTGGAGCTTGTTTCGGATTTCATCCACAACCTAATCAAGGCCATGTCGATTCTAGCCAAATGTAGTTATCTTTTGACGGTAAGTTATTTATTTATAATCAGCGAGACCAAAGAGACGGTCTTGCTGAATTTATTGTTCACGATGAACAAACTTTTATTTTTGCTGATAATGATAAGTACTCTAGATATATAAATATTTATGTGCAACCTTTATATAAAAAGATTCATATAAAGACAAATAGGTCTGATTCGCTTAGAAATTGACTGGTCAGTGTTGCGTCAATATCGGAAAGATTATATTCGCATTATGGTCAGGGTGTTTGTGGATGAACCTCTTGTGGCAGGGGTGTATGTGCAGACACTGGAGGCAAATGGAGCTTGGGTGTGGGCAACTTACGAGGAGGTGTTTTGGGTGTGTTACTGGTGTGGCATTTTCGGGCATGTCAATAGTGGATGCCATGTCTCCTTGGTTCAAGCTAGGCAGCAAGTAGAATCATATTTACAACGTTATTCCTAGCCGAAGAACACTTGGTTCTATACACAGGGCCATCATCCTCTATACACTCAATTCAAGCTAAAATCTTACCAGCCGCATTTGCATATCTCATGCCTCATATGATCCTGAAGAAATCACGACAGAGCACTATCAGAATTTAACAGCAGCCATGAAGCATGTCCATCAAGGGTCTCTACTGATCCTATTTTATCACCAGTCCTCCACATCACCATTGATTCCGACTCCGAGGATACAGACTTAAGATAAGATTAATAATATGACTGTAATGACAGTTCTTAATTTGCTAATGTGCTCTGCATTAAACCTGACCTTGTGAAATCATGTCGATGAACTATTCTCATGGATGTCAAGCTGGCAGTACGCATTCCTCTTCTCCATCGAATTCCCATAAAAGGGTCAGAACTTCATTGGTATGTTTGGATGAAGATGAGGTGCTATCCAAAAAAGCTAAAGTTACCGCTCATTTGGTGACTTAGTTCCCAGTAGCACCTGTTGAGGTACAGGGCCGTGTAACTTACATGATTGTAGATTCAGACAGTGGCCATTCCTCTTGTTCCTCAAATTCTCGCAAAAGGCTCCGCACCTTTTCATTCGCTCTGGAGCATGATGCACTACAACCTAAAAAATCTAAATCAGATCCTCTCAAAAAGATAGATCAACCACCAAATGACCGATCGGGCACTCAAGAATGATCATAGTTCAGGTATTTTGGCAGTTTTGTTCGCTGGATGTAGAAAGTTCCATTATGTACATTTTGTCTAAGGAAAAGAATGCATTCTGAACTTAGCATATGCATTGGCTACCTAAGGTAGCCAATGCATATGCTAAGTTCAGAATGCATTTTTGTGAAAGTTCTCCATCTCGATTGCAAGTTTTTAAACAATGTGCTGAGGAAGAAATGGTTGTAGCCAAGAGGTCTTTGTGTTTGGATGTTCAAACGCGGTGGAATTCGACTTATCTTATGTTAACCACCGCGCTTGAATATCAAAGGGTGTTTGAGAGGTTAGAGGAGCATGATCGCAATTTCATAGTCGAGGTAGGTTTCATTATGGAAGAAGATTGGATGACAGTGAAAGTCTTACCACTTTCTTGGAGCAATTTTATGTTGCAACCAATCGAGTATCTGGGACTAAGTACGTGACTTCTAATATTTGTTTTCGTAAGATGAATAGGATCCAAGGACTTATCTCTAGTTGGGCGGGTACTGATAATGAATTTTTTAGAAGTATGGCGCAGAAAATGAGGAAGAAATTTGACAAGTACTGTAGCATTGAAAAAATCAATCCGTTGTTGATCATTGCAGTGATTTTAGATTATAAACTAAAATATGTAAAGTTTAGTCTCGCGAAGTACTATCCTACTTGTGACCAAAAGGAAGTGCTTGATGGCTATAAGTCTCTTATGGATCGACTATATGGACATTACTCTCGAGTAGTTGTGGGAAAGAATGTGAACAAGTTTCAAAGTGGCAAGAATGCTCAGATGGAGGACATATGTTCAGATATGGATGTGGATCAGCACACTAGAGAGTGGCAACAGTGCTGAAATTAGAGGAGAGTTTGAATATGAAGTCCGAGTGGGAACGATATTTGGGCGAGGATGTTGAAGCTAGTACTCCTGACTTTGATATTTTGGCTTGGTGGAAGCTAAAATCTCCCACGTATCCTGTTCTATCCCTTATGGCTCGTGATATTTTGGCTATTCCTATATCGACCGTGGCTTCAGAGTCAGCATTCAGTACCGGAGGACGAGTCCTCGATTCATTTCGTAGTTCATTAACTCCACGAGTTGTCGAGTGTTTACTATGCACGCAGGATTGGTTGAGGAGTCCATCGACCCAAATTTGTGTTGAAGAACAGTTGGAAGAACTTGAAAATGTGGAGTCTTGTAAGTCAACTACTATATATGTTTGTTTTCTATACTTTATTTGGGCACATAAATTTTTGTCTCTTTTTGTGATTTATCATTTTTTTTGTAGCACTTGCTGAAGCGATTGCAACACTCACTCTAGCAAGTCAGACAAGTAGTGCAAAAGAATGTTGATGCTAGTTTAAGAGTGTAAGTCAACTTTATTGGTTAATTAAGTATAGCATTTCATTCAACCATTGATATGTATGCTATTCTTTTTGTGCAGGAGGTAGTAACTATCAAGTTTGGTGGCAAGGCTTGGTGTCTTCACAAATTGGCTTGGGTTATTTCTGCTTTAAGAATACTAGGACCTTTTGTTAATGGTTTTATTACTTCTCATGTGATTTAAAGACATAGATGAGTTGAAGTGGGAGGAGTTTTACTGTATTAAGTGTTATAACTTATTACTTGTTTTCTCCCTCTACACATGTTGATGTCCATTTACTTTACTAGTGTGAGGACGACAATAGTACTTTTTAATTAGACTGGAGTTTATTAGTGGTCTTTTAATGCCTAAGCTATGTGTTTATTTATTGATTGATCTTTTATTTATCAAAGATTAAAGTCATATTTATAAGTCGAATGTGAGTAATGTTAGTCTTTAGATAATGAGACGCGTGAAGAAAATTATTCATTCTCGAATGAAACAAAAAATTAATTCGATGTTAGTTGGGTTGGGTTGGGTTGAAACCCAAACCATAGCATTTTTACTCGGGTTGGGTTGGGTTGGGCTTTTTTTACAAAAAGCCCAATTTGGGTTGGGTTGAGATGGGCTTTTAAAAGGTTGGGTTTTCTTAGGTTGGGCTGAAAACCAACCCAACCCGTCCAAGTTGCACCCCTAGCTACCTTTGCATCTAGATCTAGTGTTTCAGCAGACATGTATAGAGCATATATAGGATGCTTTGCTAATTGTTTGTCTTTCTCGGGTACTGCTGGTGTTTTGTTTCCTCTGCGGTATTTTTTTTCTTGTCTCTAGTTTACAGCTACTGCTAGATGAGCTTGTCATCTAGTTCTGTTTCGTTAGGTTTTTTCTATCTTACTTATAACACTTGATGTAGTTCCCTTTCACACTTGGTATATATTTCTATTTTTAACATAAAAAAAAGTTTTGTGAATGTTTCAAGACGTACAAAGTTCCAGATTTTTAATTCTTACATGTGTGTTTCGAGCTTACTTCGTCAATTTGACAAGATTAGAGACTTATAAGCAATGATTCCTTAGAAAGACTTGGCACATGGGCAAGGGCGGATCCAGGAAGTCCAACCGGGGGACCAAAATGTCATAAAAAAATTAATGGCTAACATAAATAATTCGCGTCACGATTGAATACGTTAAATGCAAAATAGATTGCTCAATTTGACTAATAATCATATAATTTAACTATTTATAGTGATTTATTTAACTTGTAAAGTTAGTCAGTAACAAACTACTAACCTTGCATGAAAGAAACTTTACTCTTATTGTATATATGTATTATTAGTGCGATATCAATTGTATGATGTAAATAGTCATGTATAAGTTAACATACTATAAGAATTTAAATTAAAAAAGAAAAAAAAGAATTAACCTTGATACATTAATGTTTACTTTAAATCTGGAGATTTAGAATTTGGAAGAATAAAGATGAACAAAGGAACAAGAAAGATAAAGACTACGTCGGCTGGTGGCACAAAAAGTAAAAAACAACATTACAAAATAAAATTTAATACATTGAATAATTAAAATGGTGGCATTTTAGTAAATATTTTAAAAATAACTACCTATTATTTAAAACAACTAAAAAAATTTCCCAAACTCTTTGTTTGGGTTGAGGGTGGGGGGGGGGGGGGTCATGGCCCCCCCGGGTCATGCTTTGGCTCTGCCCCTGCACACGGGGGACTGTATTTGCACCATAGTTAAAAAAGTATTCTCACATCTTTTGGCTATAGCCAAAATTATGTTATTGTACGACCCGAATAAAAGTTTGTGTTGTTTTATTGACATATTGGTGATGGTTTGTGTCATTTCCTCGATTGTTGTATTCTTTTCGTCCCTAATTAATTGATTATATTTCTTTTTGGGTTGTCTCAAAAAAATTAATCACTTTCTAAATAAGAAAGAATCCACATATGTTTTTTCATGTTTACCCTTCTTACAATTTTTTATTATATTTCACTTTCCACATTTAATCATATATCAACCTATTTTTCTCTCTCCTGACCTACTCCCCCCCCCCCCCCTCTCTCACTCTTTCTCTCTCTCTCGGTAAAAAAAAAGCTCATAAAATATAATTTACATCCTAAATAAACATATAAATTAAAAGTGATCAAATAAAAATGAACTGAGAGAATATTACACCATCGTATGCATGAATAAATGTAACATAAAGAGTGCCACTAACTATTACGTGGCGATAAAATCACGTTTTAGTATATTTTTGTTAGTCTATTTATGTCATTATTATTATGGATCTATGTCTTATTTAATCAACTTTGACTTTAGCACAAATAAGACCAAATGTGATTATGTGACCCGGGTCCACATGTACCGTTAGTTCACTACAGCCAGCAGTATACCTCATCCCACCAAAATAATTCCAAATTTTAAAATCGTATGCAAAATTTCTAGCCGTTGGCAACTCTCCCCCTCTCTCTCAATTTGCAAAGTCTTACGCAAGAAAGCAATGAAGCTTTCAATCTCCATCTCCTGAAGCCCCCTCTAAACCCATCCCTGCACCCTTCCATCACCCAGATCAAACATCTAAAACTAATATTACCGGTCAAGAAAATGAAAGGAGTGAAGGGGAAGTTACTCAAGAAACTGCAGACAATCAAGACAATCGGGTACCTAAAGCCCGAGCGCATCCTTCAGGTCAGTGCATCAGATGGGTTTTTCGATGCTCTACGGCCAAAACAACACTCCAAAGTTGAAGAAGAAGAGCCGAAGATTGTCAATCAGAGCTCTATACCAGTCCAAGAACCCGAAATCATCGACGTATCGGAGCTCATGAGGGATCTTGAAGATGAGGAAATGGCATGGGATGACGACATCAATGATAAAGAAAATTGTATACCCGAAATTCAGATGAAAGACCCAGTAGTGCCAAAGGAAAATTCAGGTGATCGGAAGCATAAAGCGCCTCTATCGGAGATTGACATCTCATCATTCCGGCCGCCGGACTTAAACTCCGGTACCCTTTTCGACCCGAACCTTCTAGCTGCTTTCGAGCAGGCGGTTATGGAAGTTAAAGCCCAAGAAGCACAGAGGAGAACTAGAATTGGGGAACAGAATGCAGAGGTTATCGAAGAAGAGCCGCCATCAAAAGCACGTAAAATCGAGGAAACTGCAAGCCCTGTTCTTGAATTCCAAGAGAAATGTCCGCCTGGTGGTAAGGATTCAGTGATTTTCTACACCACAGGGATAAGAGGGATAAGAAAGACATTTGAGGATTGTACCAGCATTAGATTTCTACTCGAAAGCTTCAAGGTTTCGTACATCGAACGTGATGTGTCGATGCACTCGGAGTTTAGGGAGGAACTGTGGAGGATTTTGGGCGGAAAAGAGCTGCCTCCGAAGTTGTTCATAAAGGGGAGGCACATTGGAGGAGCAGAGGAGGTTTTGAGGTTACATGAGCAAGGGAAGCTCCGGCCGCTTTTCGATGGGATTCCGCTTAATCGGTCGGAAGGCCCGTGTGACGGGTGCGCCGGAGTTCGGTTTGTGATGTGTTGCAAGTGTAATGGCAGCCGGAAGATTGCGGGCGAGGGTGATGGGGTGGTGGAAAAGTGCTCGGAGTGCAATGAGAATGGGGTGGTCATATGCCCCATTTGCTGCTGAAGAATTTTGCCTTGCATCGTTTGTTCTGGTGCTACCAGTGTGTGTTAATGTGTTAAAGGGGTTGCATTGGATTATTGTGATTCATATTCTTTCATATAAATGATTATTTTGTTTGTTGCATAATATGTAGTAGTTGTTAGGCCCCAAGCGATGCTTGGTGCAATTAAGGTCTTGCAAGTTTTTTGGAGATGAAAGACTAAGAACGTCGAAATACATGTAATGATATTTTATATCAACGAGAAATATACCGGAAAATCTTACGGTATAAAAATTTAAGTATTACTCAAATTATAACTAAATGTTGTACCAGAGATTGCGACCGATAATAGTGTGCAACTAAAGCCTAAGGAGAGAGAGAAAAGAGAGAAGAAGTTATTTTGCAAGCGCCAAAAAGGATGTAGAGGATCAGAGAGTTGCACATTGATCAAAGATAGTTCTAAGGTAGATGATCAGGTGGTGAGGTTAAAAGATAGGAAATTACGTTTTGTTTGGCTACCAAATTCCTTATATTCGTTTTCATATTTTTGATTTTATTGAAAAAGATTTCATTTTAAAAATTATATAATAACTCAATTTCATTGTTTGGTTAGCAAATTTGAATTTAACATCGAAATATAGTTGTCTAGAGGAATTTAACCCATCCCTCTAGACCTGGCAAACAGGTTGGGTCGAGTGGGTATGGGTCGGGTCAACTGGGCCGCAGGTCAAATGACCCGATTCTTAATGAGTCAGTAATTTGTGGACCGAGGCCCAGCCCATTTGGGCCGGGTTCATTAGTGGGTCACCCAGTTAAAAATTACCAAAATTTTGACAGGAAAAAGAAATGAAACGGAAAAAATGTGCATAAATTCCGTACGAACTTTATCTCAAATCTAAAATTTAAAACCTAGAGAATTTTAATAACCAACTTAAGACCCTCCTTATATTACCTTGTAGTAGAAATGAAACAATGAATGTTGTAAATGACTATATGCAATAAAATTTCACGTTTTAATGTAATGAAACTATTTTATGACACACACACACACACAGCATGGAGAAAAACGGTAAAGCGACGATGAAGTGCAATAGTACAATAGTGCGGTGGTGATGCGGTGCAATAGTGTGGTGTTACGGTGGTGCGGCGAGTGGGTGCTGTGGCGAGTGACCAGTGACAACGTGTTTGTGGCTGCTAAGGAGAAAAGGTATGATGAGATGCGTGATTAGGTTCGGAAAGGAGTAACAAACAAAAAAAAAAAATACTTGTATTTATGGGTGGACTCATGGGCCACTCAGACCGACCCGGTTTAAACCGTCTCTCATTGGGCTGGGCAGGGTGTTGACCAAATTTATCGGGTCACAGAAGATGGAGACTGAATTGAAAATAAATGGGCAGGTAGACAGGGTTAACTAGTTTTGAGTCTGTTTTGCCAGGTCTACAGTCCATAGTGACGAATTCGGTATTTGGAAATTATTCGGCATGGACAATATTTCAGAATTCGAGAATCATTCGGAGAATTTCGTTAGTGAATTGGAAATAATTTGGTGAAATAACAAAATTCATACTATAAATCGAAAATAATTTGGCAATTATTCGTTTAGGATACAATAGTTTGAAGTATAGAAAACTCATCAACTTTGCATATAATAATGAAATAACAAAAATGTAATAATTCAAAAAAAAAAAAACAATGAGAGAATTGTAGATGGTCTGTTATATAATTATGTTTGACTAAATGAGTATGTAGTCATTCTTGCCCATACTTAAACAAGACATATGGTAGCTCAATGGTTCATATGACAGGTAACTATTTCTCATCAGTTCATCGCGATAAATTTGCGAATATCGGCAAAAACTCGCAGATATTGTTACCGTCTACACATATCAGTTGAATTACGTAGGTAAGCTGCATAGAACAAAGATCAATCCTATAATCTCCGGTTCTCAATTTGTTCAGTAAGGTCCTTTTACACAATAGTATATTTAGGGTGCTACCCTTAATGAATCTTGCCAAAAAAATTGTTAGGAATGAGGTGGCACAACACTCCCATGTGGTTTTTTCTTACCATACCCATTTGATTCCCCCACAGTTTTGGTAGTAATGCTTGTATGAAAAAAAATAAAAAACTACTATGTTAAAAAAATTGAAAATTAAATATAGCAAACTTATCGAAAATTCGAGCAGGCTGAGGCGTGTGTTGCACTGTCCTTAAGAGTAGTTTCGCCCTTCAGAGATTATATCTCGGTGCTCAAGGTCTCAGACGGCTACTCTCCAGGATTCAACAGTTTCTTCTTCGCTAACGAGCACTCGAGTAGCGAAGGCTAACATAAATAACTCTTTTCTTGCTTTTATCACCGAAAATACAAAAGAACAATTACGTGTATAGAGAAAATAGGAGAGAGCTTTGACCGCTTTCACTATGTTTAAAATGAGAGAAGAGCTCATCCTTTTATAGTGAGAAAATAGGCGGTGTAAATATGGTAAACAATATAAATATAGTAATTGA
This sequence comes from Escallonia rubra, assembly GCA_033065855.1. Lineage (NCBI taxonomy): Eukaryota > Viridiplantae > Streptophyta > Magnoliopsida > Escalloniales > Escalloniaceae > Escallonia > Escallonia rubra. The sequence goes on from JAVXUO010002591.1 coordinate 534,583, forward strand.
AAAAAGTCAACTACGTAAATAAGGTAAATGACTTTGTAACGGCTAATTAATTTAGACAAGTGAGGAGTTCATTGTGAGATGTGTCTTAAGATATTAGACAGACAAAGAATCAATTTCGAATTTGTCTCTTAATAAAATTACCTCATTTTTGGTGAACGAATCCCAGAGATGATTTAAATAATTTTTTTGGCTTTGAAATACCTCGTAATTTGTTTACCAAATACAACAATCCCCCACATATTTCAAATGCAAAAATAAAAGGATCGAAGTGGTGATAAAAGCATAAGCAAGCAATGCGCAACCACTAGTGTCTTTTGGACTATGAACCAATGCATAGGGTCGATAAGACTTGATCCACAGGAACTTGGTGCAATTTAAAATTTTTATGAACTTCCTTTCTGATTGTGGACCAGGAGTACACATCACCCACACTACAAACTCTGGGCAAAGCTATTCGTCACGGTTTGGCACGCTTTGGCCATGCGTCGTACCTGGATTTCATAAGTGCTCTAGAGAACCTGTCTAAGTTCTCATAGAGGCGGCCTCACCTCCACACTCATATAGGTGAATCCATCAAGTGTGTACTGCAATCAAACACACCACCCAACTTGGACTATGGATTTCATTAAGAGCTAATGCTCAACCTCTAACGTTGCAGTTATACACTACCCTACACCATAGGAACGGACTGTCACGATATAATTTGGATAGTGTCTTAACTGATCAACCAGTGGCTGGTTATTACCCATATGAACCTAATTCCTGGGATCACCATTCATATAGGTTTGGTTCCTACCACTGTTGACCTCTGTTCTAGGATAAGTCTCATTCCCCTCGATGTATTTCTCACTAGCTTCATGCTTAGCGTTTCTCAGAGAATCGACCAAGTTCAACTCTGACTTCACAAAATTGAGGGATATAATCCCATCATTCAGCAGCTGCGGCATAATGTTATGTCTTAGGCAAATGTGTCTACTCTTGTCACTATAGGCTTTGTTCTTAGAGCGGGTTATCGTAGCCGGGCTATCACACAACATTGATACAGATGAAACGGGTTGCATCCACAAAGGGATGTCTGCAAGTAGGTTCCTGAGCCACTCTGTTTTAGTATCTGCCTTCTCTAAGGCAATAAACTCGGATTCTATCGTAGATCGAGCTGTGCAAGTCTGATTGGAAGATTTCCAAGAGACTGTTCCTCCTCCAAAAGTAAAAATATACCCACTCGTGGATTTTGTCTCATCTACATCAGAGATCCAATTAGCATCACAATATCCTTCTAATACTGCAGGAAATCCACGAAAGCATAGAGAATAGTCCATGGTGCCTTTCAAATATTTAAGCACTCTACATAAAGCAACCCAATGATCCTTACCAGGATTATGCGTGTATCTACTAAGTCTGTTTACAACATATGCTATATCAGGTCTAGTACCATTCATCAAGTACACGAGACTACTAATTATTTGAGCACATTCAGACTGAGATACACCACTAGTTTTGTTCTTTTTTAACTGAATACTAGAATCATATGGAGTGCTAACAACGCTACAATCGAAATGACAAAATTTCCTTAACACTTTCTCCACAAAATGTTCTTGAGAAATTTTATAGCCATTACTTATTCTATTCAATTTAATCCAAGAATAACATATGCCTCACCTAAGTCTTTCATGTCAAACATAGAAGAGAGAAAGTTTTTGGTCTCATTGATTACCTCAATGCTTGTTCCTATAATGAGCACGCCATCCACATACAAGCATATAATAACTTCGGAGTTTTTATCAGAAAACTAGCAGTAAATGTATTTATCAGCTTCATTCACAGAAAAGCCATTTGAGATCATCACACTATCAAACTTATCATGCCATTGCTTAGGGGCTTGTTTAAGACCATACATGAATTTAACAAGTCTATAGACTTTCTTTTCTTTACTTGGGGTCACAAATCTTTCTGGTTGATGCATGTAAATTTCTTCCTTAAGTTCTACATTGAGAAATGCAGTTTTAACATCTCTTTGATGTATGATTAGCTTATATACCGCTGCTAAAGCAATTAGTACTCGAATGGATGACGTTCTAGCAACAGGTCAGTATGTGTCAAAGTAATCTTGGTCTTTCTTTTGAGTATAGCCCTTCGCAACCAATCTGGCCTTGAATTTCTCTATTGTACCATCAGGTTTCATTTTCCTTTTGAAAATCCATTTGCACCTAATTGGTTTAGCACCTGGTGGTAGGTCTACCAATTCCCAGGTGTGATTTGACATTATAGATTCGATTTCACTGTTTATAGCTTCCTTCCAAAAAGAAGCATCAGGAGAGGTTATAGCCTCTTTAAAGGATATAGGATCATCCTCCGAGATGAAGGTGTAAAAGCCCTCTTCAAGGTTCGTTTCCTTTCTTTGTCTTTTACTTCTCCTGATTTCAATCTCTGTACCTTAATCGGCTTCAAGCTCAGGTTCTTTTTCAGATATTTGTTTATCAACTTTTGTTTTAAAAGGAAACACATTTCCAAAGAACTCTACATCTTTATATTAGATTATGATATTTGAATCTAAGACATCACTTTTGAGGACTAAAAACCTATATGCAACGCTATGGAAAGCATAACCAATAAATAGGCAATCTGAAGTTCTAAATCCTAATTTCCTCCTTTTGGGTTCAAGGATGATAACCTTGGCTAGACACCCCAAGGCTTTCAGGTATTTAAGATTTGGAATTCTATTTCCCCAAAGCTCATATGGTGTCTTGCTTTTCTTGAATATTATTCTATTTTGGATATGGCAAGTAGATAAGATTGCTCTCCCCCTCCCAGGTTGTGGGGTGCACCGGCACTAATGAGTAATACGTTCATTATTTCCTTTGATGTTCAATTTTTCCTTTTAGCTACACCATTAGATTTTGGTGAATAAGGAGGTGTTACCTTGTGTATGATTCCTTAGTTTTCATAATAACGATTAAGAGAACCAGAATCATATTCACCCCCTCTATCAGACCTTAACCTTTTGATTTTTCTATTAAATTTATTTTCAACTTCGGCTTTGTATATTGAGAATTTTCCTCAGCTTCGTCTTTGTTCCGAAGTAGGTATACTTGGGTATATCGGGAAAAATCGTCTATACAGATAATGTAATACCGTTTGCTACCCCTAGACATTGAGTTTTTAAAATCTGCCAAGTCTGATTGAACAAGACTAAGGAATTCAGATTCTCTTTCTAACACGGGTTTGAGGTTTCTTGGTTATTTTTGCTTCCACAAAAATTTGACATTTTTCGTGTCCCGAAATTGTTACGTTAGTTAGGATTCCCAACTCTTTCAATTTTTTGATATAAGGATAGTTTACATGTCCAAGCCTAGCATGTCATAAATCAACACAATCAAGCAAGTAAGCATAATAAGCATTTTCATTCAAAATGTCAAGAACATTCAATAGGAACATACCCTTGTCAAAGTACCATTTTCCCACAAAACATCCTATTCTCATCATAACTTTTATATGTTCGAAGATGACTTTCTCTCCTACTTTCCCAAGCAAAGAGACAGACACAAAGTTCCAACGAATTTCTGGTACACGCAGGACATCAGAAAGAGTGAGGATCTTCCCAGAGGCAAGCTTCAAATTAACTTTTTCTTTGCCAATCATTGGCGCGGGACGAGAGTCACCCATGAACACTTGTTCCTCTCCTTCCCCTACTTGTGTGTAGGAGGTAAAGGCACTTCTGCTGCCACAGATATCCCTGGTAGCACCAGAGTCTACCACCCAAGCTTTTTCCTCTGCCACAATATTTGCCTCGAAAACGACTACAACAATGACATCTGCCACCTCAGCTATGTGAGCTCTTAGAGGGGCACGATTGTTGCTTCCTTTTGAGAACATGCACTATGCGGCGTACCGGCCTAATTTGCCACAAACAAAGCAATCACCTTTATTTTTTAGTATTACTACTTTGGGGATTAAGCTGACTAGGTTTGGGTCTTTGTCCGTGGGTAGGCCTACGACCAAATCTGTTGTTCTGCCTATTGTGGTTCCCATGTGGTTTGTCATGCCTTTCTTCAATCAAGTTGGCCTTTGAAGTAAATTCCTTGGCTTTAGCAGCTTTCTCGAGACTCCTATTTTTCTCTTCAATCCGTATGTGCACCATTATAACTTCTAGGGTCATGTTCTTCTTCTTGTACTTCATCATGTTTTTGTAGTCTGACCAGAACTCGAGAAGCTTTTCAAATAAGGAGCCAGTTACAAAGGGTTCGGGCATGGGCATCTCCTCTTTGGTGAGTTCGGCTACAACTTGGTGAAACTCATGGATTTGGGAGGACACGTCTTTCTCTTCCGATATTTGGAACTGCAAAAAGTTACCTATCACATACTTTTTGATACCATCATCCTTAATCACATACTTCTTATTCAATGCATCCCAAATATCATAGGCATGAGCGTAATTATACGTCATACAACTCCTTGGAGAGGGAATTGAAAATCATGCCCTTGCATATTTTGTTTAAGGTTTCCCAAATGGAAAATTCCATTTCGAAATATTTGGGATCGATATCTTCTTCTAGCATGGGTTTAGGTTTGGCAAGGACAAAATTTTGGCAATGTCTAAAATGAAGAGAAGTTTGCTTTGCCAGTGTTTAAAATTTAAGCCAATGAATGGATCAACTTTCGTAAGGTCGGGAATGGCTCTAGTAGCGGTTAACATAGCAGCATCCATAACTATTCTAAAGATTGTATGAAAAAAATAGGAAACTACTATGTTAAAAAAAACTGAAAATTAACGTAGCAAACTTATCGAAAATTCGAGCAGACTAAGGCGTGTGTTGCACTATCCTTAAGAAGAGTAGTTCCCCCCCCCCCCCCCAGAGATTATATCTTGGTGCTCAATGTCTCGGACGGCTACCCTCCAAGATTAACAGTCTTTTCTTCGCTAACGAGCACTCGAATAGCGAAGGCTAACAAGAATAGCTCTTTGCTTGCTTTTATCACCAAAAATACAAGAGAACAGAAACGTGTATAGAGAGAAAAGGAGAGAGCTTTGAATGCTTTTAGTGTGTCTAAAAAGAGAGAATAGCTCGTCCTTTTATAGCGAAAAAACAAGGAGCATAAATATGGTAAACAATTTTAATATAGTAATTAGCAAAAGTCAACTACGTAAATGAGGTAAATAGGGTAAAAATGGTAACTAGCAAAAGTCAACTGCTTAAATAATGTAAATGACTTTGTAATGGCTTACTAATTTATACAAATGAGAAGTTAATTCTGGGATGTGTCTCAAGACATTAGATAGACAAAAAATCAAACAGTTAATAAAATCACTTCATTTTTGGTCAACGAATCCTAGAGAAGATTTAAATAAAAATTTTGGCTTTGAAATACTTTGTAATTTGTTTAGCAAATATAACAATGCTCTCTCTCTCTCTCTCACTCTCTGTCTCTCTATCATTATCAAATCACCATCTCCGGCGAAACTTCGGCAGGTCCACAAAGTTATGCAAAGAGCACCACATTAATCTTTATTAAAAACACGTAGATACACAAGCACATGAACTAAGTCACCAAATTTTCCTTAAGTGGTAAATGTTTTTGTTGGAGCGCCTTCATGTTGTCACCGTCTATTCATTTAAACTTTGTTGCTCTTATGCTCTCATTAGCTCTTTCACTCCTGCTCTCATTCTTGCTCAGTAAACTGATGACTTTAGAACATGGTGATGTATATTCGCATGTACATGCTTCGATTCAAAACAATTCATGGCACATTCATCTTAATGTGCTTTCTTCATGTATATATTATGTTGATATTCTTTAGATTGTTATACTTTTGGAAAATTATTAGGTTGAACACTGGCCGCTTCAACTTGGTGTTTAGTTAACCGCGACAAAAAAATGACAATTAAATTAATTCTCAAAAGGGGTAAAATGATCAAACTACTCGGGCTATGCTCTTATTTGCTTGTTGAAAGTTTTTATTCAAGATTGATTTTGGACAAAAATGCACCAAGCTTGAAGAATTCTTTTTGAGCTTGTTAACTTATTGAGTTCGACTCGTTAACAAATAACTATATTAGGTTCAAACAAAGCTCCTTTTAGATCGGTTTGAGAGATAAAATAAGTCAATCAAACACTACAAGAAAAAAAACTTTTAGCAACGGACTATCTGTCGCTAAAAGTCCGTGGATAAAAAAGGCCTTAGCTAAAAGATTAGCGATGAAAATTGGTGATCCGTGGCTAAAAGTTTAACTTTTACTGACAGAATTAATTACATTATCACTAAAGATATCTTCAGAATTATCTAAAAGACCGTACAGTCTGACACTTTCCGTCTGTTAGGTGTTTTAGGGACAAATAATTCATCACTAAAAAATCATCAAGATCTGTTAACATGACTCTTAGTGACAAAACTTCGTCACAGAGAGTCTTCCTGAAGTTAGAAAAAACATTTTCATTATTTCTTCAAAATCTAAACCTATTTTTAAAAAATTAAACATCTAAAGCATAGCCATCACCATGGAATATTATTACCCACATTCTCAAGTATCTTTTAAAAAAATAAAGTGCATACCCCTAACATCATGACTACTCATAAAGTACTATTACCACAAGATAACCACAAACATTACAAGGTCAACCAAATTCAGAACTTTGAAACAAAAGTTTGAACGAGTAATGCACCACAGGCCAGTGTCCCAACTCGTGAAAGGACCAGTTGCTCAAGAGTGGTCTCATTGCCGCGCTAGGAGGGGCGGCGACAACGATGGTGGCATGTGGCAACGAGATAGTGTACATGAAACATATCATTAAAACCCCCATGTTATGGCTGCTCAATAGTTCGTCAAAACACAAAGTCGAGTGTGCAATAACTATGTCTTCTTTATGCACAAACATAACAAGCAAATTAGTCAAATAATGACCGTGAGGAAAGTACATCACATTCCCTTCTAAAGTAGAGGAAGCAAACTCCATCAATCAAATTACATGAACTAAAATAAGATTAACTTGCAACATATATCAATAAAAGACTCTACTTACTAATAAATGCCTCCCAATGTATCAGTATTCCCTGCATACTCATAAATCCTAAACTCTAATACAGTATCAAGCTTAAATATAAGCACTACTAGATTACATATCTATAAGCAACTAGAGATTCCATTGTCTGGATTGTGGCTGATAACAATACCACAAACCCAACAGCTCAAGCCACACACGCGCGTATTTGGAAGTAGCAACTGGTTGGATTCTTAATTCTGAATACATAAAACAAATAAATACGCCCTAAAAGAACCGCAAACAATGCACCACATCTTTAACACACACAATAGAAGAAAACACAAATACATGTTTCTAGTGTAAAAAAGAAACACATCACAACCAAACCACACACCAAGTGCCCAATTGTGCTCCAATAGCAAGACAAAAAGAAGAAAACACAATATCATCTAATCTATACGAAACACAACATATAGTCAACATACATATACGAACTAAAACACATACCAGTACACCTGATTATCCAATTATATGGATTGTGGGTGATAACAAATCCAAATCATAGATGTCACCAACAAAGCATAAATCAACAACTACAATTAAGCAAATAAAAGGGTGGGTGGCATGTGAGGTGGGCAGTGAGGGAGGCGGTAGCCAGCAAGGGATGGTGGTAGGTATGCATCAGAGGGGCTGGGGGTGGGGTAGTGGCGTGGGAGGTGGGTACAGTGGGTGTGAGTGAGTGATGGGAAAAGTGTGTGGCTGATTAGGGTTTCTCAAACATAAAGACTTTTTCCAATGGAATGTGTCCGTCGATAAAAGTCTATCGCTAAAAATTATTCTTCAAGAAAAAAATCAAAAATAGTGGAAAAATACGAAAATTACAATTTGCGACGGATATTTTCGTCGATAAAGGTCATATGGTAAAGATATTTAGCGACAGATTTATATCGACGGACTATTCCGTCGCTAAAAGTGACAACGTAATCCCGTCCATCGCTAAATGTCCATCGAGAACCCCATTTTCTTGTAGTGAGCAAACTTGAACATTGCTCTATCGGATCATATGCAACATAAGTAAATATTTCCCGTGTCCGTGAACAATTGTCTTCCTTTTTACTTTTAGCTCTCCAAAAAATAAAGTCCATAGTTTATACACCAACTAGTGCCGGTTTTCAAAGATTAGCCCATTATGTTATACATTTAATTAATAACTAATTTTAATCCCGTACGTCGTATATGAGATCAACAATTATCAAAGTGCTGATCGAGAGATCTCATACTTGCATGCTTAATAACAATAATAAAATTGATAATGATAATTTTTTTTATAAAAAAACGTTATTTTCACCTTTCTGTATGAAAGTTTTTACCAAAGTTTGTCGCTAAAAAATGAACTTGAGTATAATTTCCAATCTTTTAATAATAAATGAATATGAAAAATAGTATAAAATAGAAATAGTCTCTCCCAACTAATAACAATAATAATAATGATATTAATAACAATAATAATCCGTAATAATAATCCGTGTGTTGAGATTTATAGTACTAAAGGCCACCAAAAAAGAATAAAAAAAAATGATTGAACATAAATGAGAAAGGAAACTATATATATGAACTTGTAATGAAATAAAATGAGTGAGATTATGTTAGTTAGAGAGAAAAATTGGTAGAGAATATTGAGATATTCTAAACAATATGAAATGTTTAAACATAAAGGGAATAACGAATTAGTTTTGACAAAGTGTTAGAAATTGATGGAATTGCAAATAAAGTATAGAAGTGAGACATGTTGACATGAGAAATGTAAAATCTATTAATCGGTTGAATTTCAAATGATTAAAAAGGATTCAAATCAAATTGAATAAGAGAGAGGGAGAGAAAAAAAATGAATCCAAATTTATAATTAAAAATGTGAGTAAATTCAAAATGCATTTAAATAGTCACAATGAAAAATTCACATGACAAGATACGAGAGTTTCGACATAAGTGGTGACTTGACAACATTTTATATATATATATATATATATATATATATATATATATATGGTCATGATCCATTACTAGCGCTAGCACGTTGCTAACGCTGTTTTGCCGTCCGCTATATAATGTAGCGGACGATAATTCACCGTCCGCTACATGTGCTAGCGCTGTTAATGCTAGCAACGAATCAACTCCATATATATATATATATATATATATATATACACACACACCGCGCTGCAATATTGATTCTCAAGCCGAGTATCATAGTAGAGGAACAAATATTTAGGGACGATTTCTATCGCCACTAAAAATTTATGGCGGCAAACTTTCGGTTAGTAACAAGTAGCGGTATAATCGGCAGATTTTCGCAACCCCCCTTTTTATCTTTCTCATGTCATGAGTTATCGGCTCCACATCCATAACATCGTCCCCCTTGTCTGGAGTAGAGTTTCCGACTATCGCTTCATTGCCTCCTATCACATCAATACCAGGTTTGGTTTTGTCCTCTATTGCGCACAGCTATATTGCACGTTTACACGCACGCACACGCATTCTACGGTTCTTATGAACTAGCTTTGTGTATATGTGTAGGGTTTCGTGTGGCAGTGACAGAATTAGAAATCAGAACGAAATGGAACAGCTCGTTGATGCCCCCAAGTGTTGTGGCGACGTTGTAGTGGGCAATCCTGACTCACTTCAGCAGAAAATTGCGGGTATTCAGCTCGCCGGTCCTGCTAAACTTCAGGTTTTCCGCCACGGTTTGTTTTGTTTATTGTTCCCTTCGTGTCACTTTCGCTTTAACTCTTTGCTAATTTCTAGTATGTTCTTCTAGTATGTGAACACCTAATCGAACCATCAGCTCAAGGGGTTCCCCAGTCCCCAGGATCTGTGACCACTGGCGCCATTCACTCGAGGTGGACTTTTATTACTCGCTCTGTCCCCACAAAATATATCTATATATATATATATATTTCTTTTTTTGGACTGTTCCGAAAAAATTTACTTAAAAAAGATTCTGTAAATATTTTTCATATTTACCATTCTACACTTTTTTTATTCATCTCTCCAAGTTTAATTCTCCACAACCCCCTATTTTTCTCTCTACTGTCTCACTTTCTTCCCTCCCTTGGGTAGAATGAGAATAACTCATATTCTAAATAAGCGTGCAAGTCGAACATGATCAATTAATTAGGGACGGGAGGAGTATTTTGGGCTACTTGAGCCTGTCAACTCGTAATGTACTTATATTTTTTTTTGGGCCGCTTAAGCAAAGAGGCTTAAGCAATTTGGCCACTTGAACTGAGTAATTACAGTGGATCTTTAGGAGTTTGTTAACTCGGCTGGCCAAGTTGAAAAGCTTCGAGAGCTCGTCCACTCGACTAGGGTCAAACCTATGTTACATGGACTCTTCAAAATGCATGAAGTACCCGTGTCGGACACTTGACACTCGGACATGGGTATGGGATATGTGTCCGACACATCTCATGGGATTATGAACACTATCTCATAGTGTTCCAGTTAATTCGTTATTGCTTTGAGATGAGACAAGTTCTCAATTAATATCATTTGTCTCACATAAAACACCATTTCACCTAGGAAACTACTAAAACATAATAATAGATATGAACAATTTGCCGTATCCCTGTGTCTTGTGTTTTAAAAATTAGACGAATCCGACACTTGGACACGTATCCGACCCGGACACTCGTAACTCCGTGTAAGATAGGGTCAAACTTCGGGAGCTCGTCCATTTGCCACTTGGTTCTCCGAATGGACAAGAGTTGAGCTTTGGGACCTCGTTTGCTCGACTCGCTGAGGGACTAAAGTTAAGCTTGAGGAGCTTGCTAGGATTGAGCTTTGGGAGCTTGTTGACTCTGCATAGCTTAGCTGAGGGACTAAGGTTAAACTTCGAGAACTCCTCCACTTGGTTGGCCAAGGGACAAGGGTTGAGCTTTGGGGAGCTCGTTTAATTAGTTGGCCAAGGAAATAAGAGTTTACGCTTTGGGAGCTCGTCCAGTTGGCAGTCGGCTGACAGAGGCTCTTTAAGCTTCGGGAGCATCCACCCGGTTGAACGAGGGACTAGGGTTAAGCTTCAGGAGCTCGTGCAGTTAACTGGCCAAGGGACTAGGTTTGAACTTTGAGGAGCTCATCTACCGGCTGGCCGAGTGGATAATGGTTGGAGCTCATGGAGCTCTTTCATTTGTCTGGATGAGTGAGCCAAGACCAAAGCTCATGACCCTCTTCACTCATCTCGACGAGCTAACCAAATTGGAGGTCATGCAGCTTTTCCCGACCTCAGAAGATAAACATGTTTCGACTATGGGAGCTCAGAAAACCTAAGGAGCTCGGAAGCTCGAAAGAGACTAAGACCTAGGGATGTTAGCAGGTGTTGTGCCAAGGATGACTTGGTTATTAGGCCTGGACGGAGGGATGTTTAGTTTCTTTTTGATTGCCCGGTCAGAAAGCCAATCATACTACTTTTAGGAGTTTTAATCACCGGTCGCTTGACCTGAGATGAACAATTTTTGGCTAAATTTGGTCACCTGCTCGATTGGCCCAATAGGCCAATACTCACGTCTTATTGGGCAATGCTTAAAGTTTAAAACCAAATGTGGTAGCTCAATTATTTGGGAGGTTGATTCTACGAACAATCCTTGTGAGTTTATTGATGTTGGAACTTGCTATGTCACGAACATGATTAATTCTTTTTTCTTCAAAAGTGCATATTCTTGACCCTCAAATTATTGCATGACCTATCAGTCAATAACTAAAATTTTCCTTGGTGGTCATTGTCTCCGGCTACAATACCCGTCAAAGTAACTAACCAATAGTGAGCACGATGGTGTGCAACATGAAGCATGGGCGTAACTTTTGAGCAACTATTTAGCAAGGCAAAGGCCATATATTCCGCCATGGGATACCTAAGCTTTGCCCCTTGTGATGCCTTACTCACATAGCTAATAGGTTTGTGAACTCCCTATCCTTTCGAACCAAGACAGTAGCGACAACAGCTGTCTTTACCGTGGGAAGGGAAGAAATCCTAGGTTGGACATGGTTCTAGAAAAGAGAGGATTCCGCTAAAAGTACTATTTCAAGTCTTCAAAAAAAGCTTGATAATGAGGATGTCCATTTGAAGAATCTTTACCACTTTTAGGAAGTGCGCCATGCAACCTGCCACGACTCATACCTTTCAAACTGTCCTGGGAGCGATTACATCTGGAAGCCGCAGGCTGGTCTCATAGTAAGTGTTGCTCAAGATGCAAGATAATAGAGCTGCTCACAAGGCAATAACTGTAGGCTCTCATGTTGGGCTCATGGGAGCTGGTATATCCGTCTTACATAAGCCGCCTGCACGGTTGTGAAAATAGAGTCTCTTTCCTTCCCTTCCGGCCAGGGGTGGGGCCCACAGGGGATATATCACATGTGATCACACATATATAGAGTCAGCTTCCACAACCAACATTGAATTTGTTTTCTTCCTGTGCTTCGTCGCAGAGCTTCATTACTGATTGGGCGAAACAGAAGGTAAGCTTGAGAACCAGAGTAGCTAACCGTTGTGCATTCCTTCAAGTGCGCCTCTTTGGCTGCTTATTGACATTAGACCGGGCAGTGAGAAAGGCTTTTATTTGACATGAGCCTTTCAAAGCAACGGGCCCGGATGGCATTTGACTCCTATTCTTCCAAAGATTCTGGGGAAAGGTTGGTCCTGCTAACATCTCTATTACTCGGGCTGCTCTGGAGCGGAAGCTGCCTGCTGGTCTTAACCTAACACCCTTACAATCGTTCCCAGGCAAAAGAATGGTATAAAAAAAAAACCCACTTTTGTACCATCAGCCTCTGAAATGTGGTGCTTAAAATCATCGCCAAGGTGCTCACCAATAGAATTTGTCACCTTCTAAATGTATGCGCATGGTAGTGGCAGCACAATCAAACACGTAATTGTGTGCACCTGCATATTCAAGACTTGCAAACTTAGAGAATTCTGTATTGATTATAATCTGAAGCAGTAAGGCAGTATAGTACTAGGAGATAGCGATGGCATATGAGAACTCAGGTAGCATCTGTGATGCATTTAATGTGCATTGAAGAAGGTTCAGGGAGTGAAATGCATAAACTGAAGCTCAATTTAAACCCTGATTCTAGTGGAAATGATTAGGCAATTTCCATAGCTTAAGTTTGTTGTGTTTGTGCTAGTAAGGACCAATTGTAAGAAGTCCCTTGGTAGAATATCGTCCCATGTGGAGCACTGTAGTTGAAATCGTGAAGTCATAAATGTGCCTGGAGATTTATGTCTTTGGCGTGACGTTCACAAGCTTATATATGGAAAAATTGCGGTTTTGTAGACAATTGTCGCAAGAGAAGTCGAAGAAGTGCTTGAGCTGGGAATTTGATTTGGTAAAATTGTGTGGCAGCACTACGACACAGAGAAATGCGGGCAGCTTTTGTTCTCATAGGGTGTAGAGTGCAAGGAAATTTTAGTGGTATGATTGGCAATGAGCTTTGCCCCCGGTATTCGTTACTGACTTATTGTCTTGGGAAATAGCAATAAGATCATAGTTCCGAACAAAATAGCATGACCGAAAAGATAAGAGGCCCTCGTACCTTAATAGTGTTGACTTTAAAAGTCTAGATTCATTATTTTGATGATTCCAAGATTACTGCTCTAACATTAATCTAACAATGTTATTAAGTATGATTTCAGGACCAATCATAGCGTGGAATATTCTTTGGTCAAAGACTCTAGACTTGGACTTAGTTTATATATCTCTTTCCTTGTAATTAATCTAAAGTTAAGCCTTCTTAAAGATCTTCCAGAAAACCAGAAAAGGACAAACCAAGAAGTGTTTATCTAGAAAAGACTTTCATTCGAAGGAAAAAGTTTTCTTTCGACTGAATTCTTCAGTTGTAAATTGTCTCCTTCAATTTTGTTTTTCATTCGATCGAAAAGTATTTCCATTCGACCGAAAAGTCTCTTTCGACCGAAAAGTCTTCCATTCGACCGAAATGTTTTCCATTCGACTGAATCCTTTAGTCCTCGTTCTCTGGACTCAAAAATGATTTTCATTCGAAGCAAAAGGTTTTCTTTCGACTAAAACTTTCAGTGGCAACGAAGATATCTCTGCTCTTCAAATTGATTTGAATGAATCCTGGATTCATTTGACCGAATCCTTTAGAGATGTTTTAACAACAAATTCCTTCGAATGAATTTATTCATTCATTCGAATGAATCTTTGTGTTATCCCTTTATCTACTCTTCAACGGTCATATTCCTTCTTAGTATAAAAGGGACTCTTAGCGAAATTATTACTCACTTTTCTTGATCTCTGAAAAATCTCTCTTACTCTTCTCAAAAAGAATCTCTCATCTTATTCATACATCTCTATACTATTCCTTGAGTGAGTTACTTATTTGAGATCTTGAATAGCAAGCTTCTTGGTTAAGTTCTTTAAAGGTTTTAGATCTTCCCACCTAAGAAAGCTTAATTCATTTGTTTTTCATTGTAACATCTACTCATTGAGAAGTGTGGATTAAATTTCAATTGTATTCTTCATTTCATTTGTTATCGTTGGAAACCTTGAGGAGGTTTCAGATCTGTACTGTGGTTTGAGCTAGCACCCGAAGCTAGCTGATTAATGAAAGGCTTGAGTAGGTCTCCCTTGTGTGGAGTGCTCGGGGACTGAACGTAGGCAGGTGGGCCCGAACTCTTATAAATCTTTGTGTCGATTTGAGATTGCAGTTATCTTGTTAGCTTAATTTTTAAATTTTTTGATTAGAGCTGTAAACGCCTATTCACCCCCCACCCCCCCCCCCCCCCCCCACACCCCACCCCAAGTGTGTTTAGGACCTACAAATAGCATTAAATCATTCAAGGTACTGGCCACTGTAATGTGTGCTACTGCAACTTTGATCTTGTGAGAGGTATTATGCCTCCAGCATGTGAGTGTAAAGCTTTGAAGTTGTGGTGCCCTTGAGATTGGCCAAATGAGTTTACTCCAAGTCCGGTGTAGATTTTGGCTCAATGGGCCTTGTTGTTGTGGATGTAGGTTGGCTGAATTGCCGTTCCCTGTGATGGAGTCTGAAAATGTTATGAGAGAAGTGAAAAGAAGCGATAGGCTATGGGGCTTTTATCTTGGTTTCGTTTATGTTGGTTTGGGTGCCAATCTGGTGCAGGTTATGGCAGCTAAAATTTGAGCTGCGTTAAGAGTGTAGCTTCGGGAGATCCAATCTGAGTGAGCATGATGATTGCTGTAGCAGAAGTCTATGAGTGAGTCAAGGTTGTTAAGCTGAGTATCAGATGGATAAGATCAGTAGATGACCTTGATAATGGTTGTGTACATCACTAGAGATAGGCACTCTATGTTGTGGTTGAGGTCTTCATTACTGGAAGAGCTTTATGGTCTTTGTCACGAATATAAGGGGAATGTTTGAGGGGTCACAGGGTGGTGATGGGAAAATAAGCAGTTAAGTCCACCGGGATGGTTCTCTTGAGGTACTTCAGAATGAGTACAGGCCCCTAGATCTTGTGGAGGTTATGATGGGCTTAAGAAGTGATACTGAAGTATATACTGTCTTATTTCGTTGCTTAGACTTATCTTGAAAATAGCCAATGGTTGGCATGCTCCCTCCTTTTTTAGTCTCCTAAGTGCCAATTGTGGTTGAAGTGATAATCAAATGCATGAACATGACTATTATCGTCGCAAAATTGAGTTGCTTTAAACGGTAAATGGGCTCAATTTTTGGAGCATGCTAACCTATGAAGCACAGCCACGGAAAATTGGTTGATGTATGGGTGTCAGGTACTGATCCTTTGCAGGTGTGGCTGGATGCATGAGGTGCGGGTAAACAGTATCTGTATATATTGTTCAGTTTTTGAATTTTGGGTGTGTCCAGGATATGTATTGGGGGGGGCAATGTAAAAACCTTCAAACTATTTGCAGGGTTGACAAGTAATTGTGTTTTACATTCAGGTAACATGCAGAGAGAGAGAGAGAGAGAGAGAGAGAGGGAGAGAGAGAGAGGGAGGGAGGGAGGGAGGGAGGGATAGGAAATGTTGCCGTGGAGAAGATGTCAATTTCCGCTACGATCTGTTACAGCTGATCCAGCTCTTGGCATAGCTTACCGATCTGCCGTTGTCGATTACTTCCTCAGCGGTGTTTCTGCACTATTTGGCTAATGGGTCTGACTTTTGTCTTCGACCAAGAATAGTCTTTGTTGTTCTGGGGCTTTGTGGCCTTTGGGGTGCAGTACTGCAGAGGTGTAATTACAGCTTTACAAGGCCATCTCGTTGAAGTTCTTGGACCAGGACCACGTTGTGTTGAGCAAGGCGCTGGACAAGGGAGACCCTGGATCAACCTGTTGAGCCCTTTTGTTTCATGGAGATGGAACCAACTTGAGAAAAATAAAAAATGCTTGTCATGGTATTATACGAGAGCTTTCAGCTGTGGGCATCACTCGGAGGCTGTGGCATACTGTTGAAGCAACAAACCAGCTATGCTATCTAATGTAGAACATAACAGGTGTGATAGCATGGTCCTCAAAATACGTACATATCTGACCTCTTTGGAATTGTGCTTGCAAGCCTGGTAGCTCGTCACATAGGAGTGGATAGAGATAGTACTATGGCCATGGCCCTGTGGAGGTGCTTATTGTGATATTGAACCTTGATGGTAGAATTAGTGAGATACTCGAAATCGTCGTTGACTTTGTGACTAGTTCTAGTATGATACGCCGTGTAATGACTTATGATACGCTGGAGCCCCAAGAGAAATTGAGTTGTTATCATGTAGGGGTTCTTCAAGTTTCCTGAAAAAGGATCTCCAGAGAAGTGTTGCATGGCAAATTGGGATGATATAGTATATTAAGCTTGCAATAAAATTGCTCAGATACGAAAAACAATATCCTAGTAACCCATGTATTCCATCTGAACTGGTGCGATGTCTCCAGTTTTAAGATACATGTTGCATGGTAGGATGTGTGTAAGATAAGCAATTAAACTTAAGCTTGGTGCAGCTGTAAAAGCCCTATACTTGGTGAGCCGCAAAAGGTAATGACCCTATCAAAATTTTGAGCCGGGCAGAGAAAGTATTCTGTACTCGAGTTGTTTATTTTTATTCCACCTTCATATACAATCCCTTTTCAGCACCAGAGATTAGAGATTAAGGTTTCCTCTAAAATTGATTAAATTTGGTGTTGTTTATATATAGTTTTCCCTCTAGCATATGAAGTTCAGATTGACTGTCACGGCCAATAGGAACTATCAGTTCATGGTCATGGATGTTCATATACTCCTTTTCATACATAGCCTGACATATGTGCTTCATTAAGCATGAATGGAGAGTGGAGACAATTTTGGTACCTTAAGGGGTATTAGGGTTAGATCCGCTGACAAAAACGAACAATTCTTTTTTTCCCCTGTATATTTAAGTCTTTGTCTTCGCAATTTACGAAGCATGGACTGAAATGAGATTGAGAATGATCACCACTATATTTGGTAAATTAGGACAATACTTCTCCAAGGCCTAGATTCCACTTGGAGGTGCTGGGTAAGGATGTTATTTGACATTCCTACGAAAGTTTCTTATATGTGCTCCCATGTCCAAATTACATATTCTTTTATTTTGGTGCAAATGGCTGACATTCTAGGACATGTTTAAAATACTTACACGTGTTAGTCAAAATTCCTGGTTTGTTGAGTGTATCTTTCATTTCCATGCCCATGTGATCTTGTGCATCTATTTTGACAACCTTCTTCCCCAAAATTAGGTGATTGCAGATTTCGATGCCACGCTGACAAAGTACTGGATTGATGGTCGCCGTGGGCAAAGTAAGTTGTTGGTCGGGTTTCTTAAAATTCTCTTTATTATCTGCTGTACAGTTTGACTTGATGATATCTAATAAGAAGTGTAGGCAGTCATGGCCTTTTGCAACAGGGGAATCCTGAATACGATGCGAAGAGGCAGAAATTATATGAATACTATCATCCACTGGAATTTAACCCAAGGATTCCAGTTGGTGAGAAAACAAAGCTCATGGAAGAATGGTACATGACTTGTTCTCTAAATCTGAATACAATCTCTGTTCTTCTGAAGTAGCTAATTGTCTAACTTCATGTTTTGAGATAGCCAAATTGTAGCTTATAAGTATCTGATCAGGATGAAACATTTTTTTCATGTATGGATTCTTGGAAATTAATCCCATCTTCCAGCCCTGAATATACACCCTTTAATTCAGATGCATTAAAAAACTGAAGTGGTATTGAATTTTATTATTGCAGCCACCATGGTTTGAGACACTACAAATTTGTAGCTTATAAGTATCTCAACAGGATGTTTTATCTCATGCTTTCTTAAAAATTGATCCCTTTAGTCACTACATGAGCTCTGAATACACACCTTTTCATTTATTAAATCTTTCTTTTAATTCAATACTTGAAAAACTGAAGTGTTATCTGATTTCATTAATGCAGGTGGGGGAAAACCCATGCTCTTCTTATTGAGGGAGGGCTCACGTATGATGCAATTAAAAATTCCGTGGCTACTTCATTCATTGCATTCCGGGACGGCGTGGTTGAACTTTTTGAGTTTCTAGAGGTGAACTTATATTCTTCTCCAGCTTATTTTTTTTTTCCTTTTTCTCCTTTTTATACTCTAGTAGCACTCTAGTAGGTTAACTTAGAAGCAAAATACGCCAAAGATGATGTAATGGGTTTCTGTTCTTTTGATTGCCTGTTTGAAGTTGCAAACAGGCAATGAAGTTTACTCACAAAAATGGAGGCAAGTTGCTCCTATTGTTATTTCACGTATATACTCCTAGACTTGAGGAATGTTTGCTTGATTGCTATTTTTCTTGCCTTTTGACGTGGTGTCTTTCGGAGTCGGTGCTCTTCTCAAACTAATCTTTGACAAAACTTGGCACCTAATAAGATGCCTCTACCTCACAATTTACAGGAGAGGAATGTTCCCGTCCTTATATTCTCTGCAGGGCTTGCAGATATTATAGAGGAGGTTAGTTCAACAAGCTTCATCACGGTGTTACCTACTTATTCCCTGGCAAACACATTTCAAGTCTGCTTTTTGAAGTTCTAATTTTCAACACCTTGTGGCGTTGCTTCACTTCACCAGGTCCTCCGCCAGAAACTACATAGATCATTTAAAAATGTTAAGATTGTTTCTAACCGAATGGTGTTTGACCAGAATGGTCACCTAGTATCTTTCAAAGGTATTCTTCGCTTCTCAACACAAATAAATAATAAGGAAATTTTTGTTGGAATATGCGCTTAGTATATCTGCATAGACACATGCATTTGATGAATGAAGTTATCTTACTTTCTCTTGTGATAACAATTACGCAAAAAGTACTGCATACCTATCTGCCTTATCCATATATACTAGGGGTAGTAGGCACATGCCTCGCATTTGCAGAAATGCTGTAAATTGTCTTTGGTAATATAAATGAGTGGAATTGTAAGAGCTAAATTTGCTTTTTATTTTTATTTTTAAATTATAGGAAGTTTCTGAAAATCCTAGTTGTTTCAGTGTGAGTTAACCCAACCAAACTTTAGATGGCTACCTGTCAGTTACAGATATTATAATCTATGCCCACATGTAACAGAAAATTTTGAACTAATTCCTCTTTTAGATATATCGTAGATTATGGAGATTAAATGAATTCTACGCGGTCCCTACAGTTGTACCAGGTATACATATATGTATATGTGTGTGTGTATTTTTATACATAATACTAATATTGATCCCGTGCGTTGCACACGGGAGCAACAACTGTTAAAAGCTCATATTTATATCTCGAATATTAATAACAAATAATGCTATTTCCACCTTCTTATAAGTTTTCTACCACTTTTAGTAACAATAATAATAACCCATGTGTTGAAGTTTTTATCAATGAAACTCACCAAGAAGAGTATAAAAAGTTAATGCGAGATAAGAAAAAATGAAATGTAAGAGATAATTATATGTATATACAGATATATACACACACACATATATAGATTTATATGCATGCATGTATAGGATTTATATAATTAAATAAAAGGAGGCAGATTAATTTGTTAGATTGTGAAAATATATTGGACTTGTGTACAATATAGAAAGTTTCAAGATTTGAATGAGAAATAAAAATATGAGAGAGAGAGAGAGAGGGAAGGAAGTGAAATTTATTTGATTGGTTGAATGCCAAATGGCATAAAATGAGGCATGCCAAGTATGAAAGAGAATATTACATTCTCTCAGCTTCAGTTTTCTTTCACACACATAAAATATGATATGTGCATGTAAATATATATTTGGTGAACGTGAGGGAGGGAGATTTGTTTTAAGTGGGACATGTTTACATTGAAGAGAGAGAAACGTGAAATTTATTTGATTGGTTGAATGCCAAATGGCATAAAATGAGGCATGCCAAGTATGAAAGAGAATATTACATTCTCTCAGCTTCAGCTTTCACACGCACACACACATAAAATATGATATGTGCATGTAAATGTATATTTGGTGAACATGTCTTGTGCTACCATTAACAGGGCACAAAATAAGACTTCCTACATATTCATGAATGCATAAATGATGTGGATATATGTATGAAAATCTGTAAATAGGTTATGTGGATGTATAAGGAGTTGATCAGCAGCTGGCGAGTGTCCCACTCTTTGACTGCAGCAGTCCAAATAATGCATATCTGGATTTACCAGCAAACTGGTCAAAATTAGGAACCTGCCCCCCTAAATGCATGGGATTGTCGTTGGTGTAACATTTTGTAGACTGTACTGGCCATTTTTCACTAGTTGGCTAGTAATCTGCCAAACTGTTTAAAGATGCCAAATCTGGACCATCCGCAATGCTGAGGAGGAAGACTAGGGATGAGCGGGACACTTAGCTGGTTGCTTCATGATGCAAGAGCATCCAAGAAGCCCAGGGAGGCTGTTTGAGCCCACTGACAACACTAATTGACCTTTCCTTAATGCATTTAGTTCCTTATCGCCTGCTTTAGTATTTTAGTGGCCTTTTCCTACTCTCTAGTATTTTTGATGATATTGAGCTAGATTTTTGGGTAATGATAATATAGTCTTCCTTTGTTAGCCTGTCAATGATGGAACCAGGCCCTTGCGCTTGTGATTTTTAATGCATTCATATAGGAGAGAGGGTTCGGTATCACTAGGATTGTTAAATTCTCTTTTGAAACATTAGCATTAACTTCTGTCAAATGTAAATGCATTTGTGTCACACAGACTAAGATTTGGTGTTGTGCTTTGTAAGTTTTTTTTATTTTTTTCTGTAAATCTGATTTTGATGTCTTGTAATATGGAACTATGCTCCTTCCACAGGGAAGACAATTCATAGTTTAAATAAGAATGAGCATGCTCTTGATATGGCTGCACCTGTCCATGATCACTTGGGTGAAGATGATTTGCCAATCGACGAGAGTGCGTTGGTAAAGAAGAGAACTAATGTGCTGCTTCTCGGTGATCACCTCGGAGACTTGGGGATGTCAGATGGTTTGATCTATGAAAGACGGATTTCTGTGGGGTTTCTGTAAGTCGGTCGATATTTTACTTCACTGATATTGTCTTGCTTGGTTTTACTATAGCAGTAAGGGCGGACCTGTCTTGCACTGATTAGGTACACCTGTACCCACTAGACTTGAGGAAAATCCCTCGTGTAATGAGATGAAGCCCAATTTGACGCGTGAAATGAAGCTGATGTGCCCGTTGATCATTTTGCATATTATATACCTTTTAGATGAAAATTAGACTTGCCTTTCTGCATGCCCTCTTTACATGCCTCTATACCTTCTTTCTCCCAGTCCCACACATCCCTCTTCTCATTTCATGTCCTCCCATTACTTCTTTCTCTCTTCTCACTCAGACATTGTTAAAGAGGCAAATTGAGATCAGACAAATATGGCAGCTGTTAATCTCTCTCTCTCATAATGAATCTTTTGCTTCGTAACTTCATCCGATTTTTGAAATTTAATCTTGAATGATAATTTCATGACTCATCACCTCCTAGAATTTCTGAATTCCTATATTGAATCATTATCCATTTGTAGATTTCGTACAATTAAGCTTAGCCACAGCACTCCTAAACTCAGCTTAGGTGACTTGGGATATTTGCACCTTACGTATCTATAAAATTCCCTGCACACCATCAAATTCTCTCTTGGTTTATCTGATGCACTATGTAACTGTTGGAGTCTTTGATCTGCTTTCGCGTAGGAAGTTTGTGGCATGTTTAACTATTTGTACAATTAAATTTTTTTCAAGTCATGACCAATATCAAAATATGAAGCGCCACTAGACATTCTCGTAATGCGTAAACTATATGTACAAAGAAATATGATTTCAAATCATGACCATTGTCAAAATATGAAGCGCTAGAACATTCTCATATTTGTTACTAATATCATGTTACAGATATTGGAACAAATATTAGAATGCATTTGGTTTCTTACTGAAATCAAAGTGTTCAGCATTTTATAGTTTGTGGGGCCTGATTCTCCAACAGCTTTAAACTTTTAGAGCATGTTGTTGCCTAGTATGATATATGGGCTCTGGTTTGGCACTATTGCATTCAAGTCTCCCAGCTTGGATTTGGCTCCCTTTGTGTATGATTGTGCAGTGACAGGCAGCTTTTATTTGTCACTACGTACGGAGCTCGTATGTGACGGGGCGTACTGTAGCATGATATACACCGTGGTGCCCATTTTTTAACAGCCTACACTAGTTTACATGATAAACAAATATCTGTACTGTTATTCCTGAATAATTCAAAAGTCAAGAAAATTGTGGGCAAGTTCCTTGGTCAAGGAAAATGGCTTATAAAGAAATTGCCAAGTTCTCTGTCACTAATACTTGGATCTTCCAATTTTTACTTATTGTATAACTTTTGCAGGAATGACAACATTGAGAATTCTCTTGAAAGCTACCGCAAAGCTTTTGATGTCGTGTATCTGGTGAGTGAAACTCACAGTAATGAACATTTAGTTTCTTGATTTACTTCATATCTAGGCACCACGAGAAAGTTTTTGCACAAATAGGTTTTTAGTACATGCATTAGTAAAGTGTCCTGTTGTCGACCGTTATCAGATCTCTCTTGAGAATTTGAAAATGAATTAATCTTTACCTTATGGCCTAGTCATTATAGATGCATATGGTAAGCACATAATATAGATAGCGCTGTAATATTTTTACTGTCCATGCTAATATTCAAGAACATTACTGCGATGCAAGTCCAAAATCGTTCAACTTTTATCAAGTATCTTCATTTTTAGTGTCAATGTGCAATGCTGATAAGATTGGATAATAAACAAAATTAATCTTGCCATGCAAATTCTACTGCTTCATAAAATTCTGAATGTACTTGTACCCAAGTGTTTGTGCTTGCTAGCAAACTCGCAATCAATTTCTAAGCAAACTGCTACAATTGATTCACAACGTAGATTCTTTTTGCCTCTTGCTTAGGACTTCTCTAAAAATGGAAATCAGACATGAGCTATAACTAAAAACAGGAAGAATTTGAATGTTCCCACAGAGAATCTAGATTTATTTTTTGATGATGAGAATCTAGATTTATTTTTTTAGTAGCATTTACTCGAAGACAAGTCATTAACTTTTAGTGGCTAGAAATAGTGCCTATCGATAATGAGAATTTCTTTACTGATGCAAATGCTAAGTTAGTGTCCCTTAAGGATTTTGAAAAAATAGTAAACAAAATCTAGAAGTTGTTGCCATACCTTCAGTGTTTGGATGAAGAATTTCAAATTATCTTGTATTTCAAAATTCATTCATTTTGAAATTCGTTGATTTACAAATTTATGGAATTGCAAATATTGTGTTTGGGCGATTTGTAGATTGAGTATTTCATATGTGGATTTACATTTGAAAATTTGAACCTAGATAATTTAATATTATATAGGTACAAACTAATGAGAGAGAGTATCTTTTTTTTTAATGGAAGAAGTTACCTAAAATAATGGAGACTCTTTTTGTAGAAGGGACTTAACAAATAACTAGTCTGGACTAGTTATTTCTAGAAGGGATTTTAGCACACCAAATCCCTTTTCCAAATCCCTCATAGAATTTGTTAAATCCATCTTATCAGTATCCAAACAAAGGATTTTATACAATGTATTTCAAAATCTTCTATGAAAATGAAATCTTTAGTTCAATTACCTCATCCAAACACACTCTCAATGTCACTTTTTTGTCAAATACCACATGAAACAATTACATCACCACATGCGTATATATACCTTACAGTTCTGCCCTTGCGGTAAACGCTTGAGTGCAAGCATATTGCTCCAGCATCCCTTTGAGATCTGATGTTCCTCCTTTTATCTTTTTTCTAGAACTATATTTAGGTTTTCCTTATACTTTCTCATCATTCAAATATAATTTTCTAGATACAATTTCTAACATGCTCCGGCCACTGTTTGAGGTTATCTGACGGAGAAAGGGGGTGGGAAATGTATTGCATATATACCATCTCATCTCGTGCCTTGCTACGTGCAGAATGATGCATCAATGTGGGGAGTAGTCAAGCTTGTCTCGCAGCTCTGTTCAAGTTCAAGTGATTAAAACTACATGCCAACCCTATCGTTCTCTCCCTTTGAAGGCGATTCATACAAGTAAATCATGGCATGAAGGTTCCCTTGCTAGGCTGGCTACTCGAGGCAGTATCTTTGGATCGGCATCTGAATATCGGTTTGGTGGCTTGTGATGTAACCCTGACAGCAGTGCTAGTATATCTTATGTTTCTCTTGTACCGTATCAGTCGATCACTGGAATCTCCAATCTTGGCTTATCATTCTAGTATTATCATGGAAAGCTCTGGATATCGTGTTCTCTTTCTTTCGTTTTTCTCTCTTTTTGTTTCTAAGGCCCTGTTTGTTTCACGAAAAATGCTTCACGGAAAATACTTTCCGGAAAACGCTTTCCAGAATATGCTTTCCGAAAAATACTTTCCGGAAAACGCTTTCCAGAATATGCTTTCCGAAAAATAGCATTTCCTGTAAACATTTTCATGAACTTCATTTTTTGTTGTTTGGTTGTCGTGCAATGATACAAATATTCATACCAAAAAAAGATGTTTTTTACTGTTTGGGCATTGGTGTGTGTGTGGGTGAGTGGGAGGGTTTGTGTGTGAGTAGTGGGTGTGGGGGTGAGGGACGTGTGTGCATTGGTGTATGTGTGTAGGGGGTGGGTGGGTGGGTGGGGGTGGCGGGTGTGCACGCGCATGTGGGTGTGTTTAGTGGTCCGGAAAATGATTTCAGGAATTTTAATCGGAAAGTGATTTTCCGACATTTTGTTCTTCAAAATAAGTGTGATTGAAAATCATTTTCCATTGAAAAATCTTATGCTTGCACCATATACCAGAAAATGCGGAAAACATTTTCCGAAAAATGATTTTCATGCACCAAACACTAGAAAATGCGAATTTTTTTTTCCGAAAAACGATTTTCGTGAAACAAACAAGGCCTAAGACTGCTGATTAGATGTCTTTATGTAGGCCTAAGGGTTGGAGTATGAGTCTGCATCGACACTGGCCCAGCCCATCGGTGCATCCACTTGAGTACACTGCATATTAACAGGGAGCTCAGATGGCAGAGAGTTGGCTCGAGTTTTTTTTTCCTAAATAATACTGTTTTAAAACTTAATTATCAATTTATTCAATTTTGAAACTTATTTACTTGCATATCACATTTTTGAAAATCGCGGTTTGAAACTACGACTTTAAAGTAAAAATCGCATTTTAAAACCACGTTTATAGTGTATATATATATATTCCATTTTAAATTACGTAGAAAATGAAAAAAAAAGAAAGAAATGAAAATGTGGTTCTAAACCACGTTTTCTACTTAAAATCGTGGTTCTAAACAGCGATTTACTTTAAAGTTGTGGTTTCAAACCGCGATTTTCAAAAGTGTGGTATGCGGGTAAATAAGTTTCGAAATGGAGTAATTTAGTAATTAAGTTTTAAAATAGTATTACTTAGGGAAAAAACTCGAGTTGGCTCTCTCATCATTGACATTACAAGCAAATGAGTCTTATTAGTTCTTGAAGTACCGAACTTGCTTTTATACTTTCCACTAATCAAAGTTTTTATTGCATGCCCATAAAGAGTGTGACGCTTTTTTGATAATATATGGCCTTTTGAACTGAAATACTACTTTGGTCTAAGGAAAAATAAAAATTCTTAAGGGTCCGATTGGTCATTGGAAATGGAGTGGAGACTTGGAATTGTATTTCAACTCCAATTCCTTGAGAATAGAATTGAAAAGAATTACAGATTTCGTTGTTTTGATGTGATTATTGAATGCTTAAAGATCATAATTTTTTAACAAATCTTTTTCAAGGCGGATGTGAGTGCATAAATAAGTTCAAAGTCATGGGTTCAAAAAAAAAAGAAAAAAGAAAAAAAAAGAGACTACTGATGTTTTCTCTTTTGTGGGTTGAGATAAGGTGGGACTTGGCGAGTTTCCAACGACGTCCCTGCTGTGGCCTAACATAAAAAAAAAAAGGAAAATATAAAGGCTCAAGGGAGTAACAAAAAGAAGAAAGCTGAAATAAACTATTTACTTGTATTTGAGAGAAACTTGCAAAATGGATTTATCAACAAGCTTACTGGAACCTCTATTTATAGGTTTCGTTTGATAAAACTTTTTTTTTAGTTTTTAGTTTCCAAAAATAAAATAAAATTAAAGAGCAGTTAAATTTTTTTTTTTTACAAAAACAAGTGGGTGTTTGATAACCAGTTTTATTTTGAGTTTTTTTTTTGTGTTTGATAACCCAGGTTTGCGGTGGCGATGGTGGGGCGTGGCGGTGGCCGACGGTGGTGGTGGCTGGCGGTGACGGTGGTGGTCGCCGGCGGTGGCTGCCGGCAATCGCCAGCGGTGGTCGCCTGAGGTGGCTGCCGACGGCCGGAGGGTGGTGGTGGTGGTCTCAAGAAAAAAAAAACTCAATTTTGGAGTTTTCTTTTTCTTCTTCAGTTTAAACACTAGTTTTTTAAACTGGAGAAGAAAAAAAATGGTTACCAAACGCGCTTTTTTTTTCCAATTTCCAAAACTGAAAAAAAAAATGATTGTCAAACGCGGCCTTAGTTCCACTAAACCACTCCCTACATATATCTCCACTAGTCACTCCACGTTAACAAACAACCCAAGCCCCAAGCCCATTATGTGAACAAGCCTCACGTTTAGCTATAAACTTGGTAACGAAACATGAAATAGTCAAACTAAGCAAAAGACTAGGAAAACATGTAACTAACCACCTCCAAAGCACATTCGTAAGTTGCACTAATTTCGACACTCCCCCTTAGTGCAAGCTTATGACACCCAGAGCATCCCGAAAACGTTTAAACTTAGGCTTCACCAAGGCCTTAGTAAAAATATCAGCCACTTGATCGTTGGTGCGAACGCTTAATGACTCAACCTCTTCGCTTAACACTTTCTCACGAACAAAGTGATAACGCACCTTTATATGCTTTGTTCTTGAATGGAAAATTGGATTTGATGCAAGCTTAGTGGCACTTCCATTATCACACTTAATTTCCACAACATAGTCAACTTCGCAGAACATGTCTCCAATTAGCCTTTTTAACCAAACGCATTCTTGTATAGCCATAGTTGTTGCCACATACTCAGCTTTGGTGCTCGACAAAGTAACAATATCCTGCTTCTTGCTACACCAAGAAACTGCCGCTGAACCAGTGTTGAAACAATATCCTGAAGTTGAGTGACGACCATTTGTATCTCTGGCCCAATCTGCATCAGTAAATCCTCTCAACACAAAGTTATCACATCTCTTGTACATAAGACCATAATCAAGAGTTCCTTTCACATAATGTAAAATTCTTCTTGCCGCTTCCAAATGAGGAGTTCTTGAATTTTGCATAAACTGAGAAACAACACTAACTGAGTATGAAATTTCTGGCCTTGTGATAGTTAGATAAATCAAGCTTCCAACAAGTTGTCGGAACTTCCTGGCATCCTTCAATGGCTTCCCTTCATTTTTCTTCAGCTTAAGATTTGGCTCCATTGGAATGACCTTTTCTTTCGACTCCTTCATGCTGAAACGCTCTTAGAGACTTTTTGCATAGGCTCTTTGAGACACAAAAGACCCTTGGTCTGATTTTTCAACTTCTAGACCAAGAAAACATCCAATCTCCCCTAAAATTTTCATATCAAAACGAACAAACACGTCATTCCTCAAATTAGAAATTTCGGATTCATTATTCCCAATTATTATCATATCATCAACATATAATAATACTAGGAGATGCACATTTGATTCTAATTTTATAAATAAACTAGAATCTGAATCAGAAACTCTAAATCCACAGAAGATGAGATATTGAGCAACTTTACCATACCAAGCTCGAGGAGCTTGCTTTAGGCCATAGAGTGCTTTCTTCAATCGGCAAACATGATTGGAAATTTCTTAGAGACAAAGCCAAGAAGGTTGCTCCATAAATACTTCACGATCCAACTCTCCGTAAAGAAATGCATTCTTTACATCAAGCAGCCATAATTTCCAACCTTTAAAAGCAGCAAGCGAGATAATTAATCTAACTGTCACCATCTTCGCCATTGGGCTAAATGTCTCATCATAGTCCAATCCATAGTTTTGAGAGAAACCACGAGTAACTAAACGAGCTTTAAAACCTATCAATGGTGCCATCAGATTTTTCTTCAAGCGAAATACCCATTTGCAAGTGACTGGCTTACATTTTTCTGGTTTCGATACCAACTCCCATGTCTCATTTTTGTCTAAAGCATCAATCTCTTCTTGCATTGCTCTCTCCCAATTTGGACAGCCCCTCGCTTCCTCATAACTTGTTGGTTCTTCTGCAGTTACTGCTCCTGTAAAGAAACATGAAGTCACCGAACAACTATTTAGTTCGACCTCATAATCTTTGAGGTAGTCTGGCTGCTTTGTCTCCCTTGTTGACTTTCTCACTGCTTGTTGCTAATTTTCTCTTCTTGCAATGTTCTGAGCTGGGGACTCATTTTCTGCCTCTATATTACTAGGTGCTTGCACATTTGCTTCAGGAAATAGAAGCTCCAAATTATCTTGATCATCACCAAGAGCAATGAACTTTGGAGCGTAAAATGGCGAGGACACCTCATCAAACACCACATCTCTAGAAGTAGTAAACTTCTTTGTATCTGGATCCATGCACCTCCAACCCTTCCTATAAGAGTCATAGCCAACAAATACGCACTTCCTTGCTTTCGGGTCAAGTTTGGTTCTATTAGATTTAGGCACATGAACATATCAAATAGAACCAAATACCTGAAAATAATTCACATTTGGCTTTTCACCATACAAAATCTCAAAGGGAGATTTTTGTGTACCTGGCCAAAGAGGCAACCTGTTTGTCACATGACATGCGCATTGAATAACTTTTGCCCAGAGCTCCCGAGGAAGATTCTTGTCATGCATCCATGAAAGACAAACGGAAGAAAGATACATAAGCTTCCTTTCTGCAACTTCATTTTGCTGAGGCGTGTCTGGACAGGTCATTTGACGAAGAATACTATTGTCATCACAGTATTGGAAGAAGTCATCTGACATGTATTCCCCACCATTGTCACTCCGGAGGCATTTTATCTTCTTCCCAAACTCTTTTTCGATGGAATCCTTGAACTCCATAAACTTGGATAGTGCTTCACTCTTCTCCTTAAAAAATTTCACCCAAGTGAACCTCGAGTGATCATCCACCAGCACCATAACATAGCGATGTCCGCTATAGCTTGGTGTCCTCGTTGGTCCCATCAAGTCTGTATAAACCAATTCAAACAAAGAGTTGCGCCGAAATTGATTTTCTATTTCCAAATAGACTGTCCAAACAAGAAAATTGCGTTCTTTTGTCCAATTCCATGTTCAATTCCGCAATCCAATTTGATCATATTATTTTCCAGATGTGTTTGTTAAAAATTGCAAACATATTAGTCGTCAATCTAAAACGAAGTCTTCTTCCAATGAAGGTGGTTACAAACAAATCCCTTATTGTTACATCCAGAAATAAAGCGATGTCATAACCTCTGCATCCACCGACCATCACGTATTTGACATGTAACAATCGACACAGGGTAATACCTCCCTTAAAAGGAGTACTCTTAAGATCATTTAGACAAAAAACATGAATATTAGTGCTAACTATCAAATCAACCGGTTAAGAACCTTAATGATGCATATTGAAATTAGGCAGGACCGGTAAAGAGAACGAACAAGATGGCAAAGCACAACACGAGCACGTGGTGACTCGCCGGATGTATATCTGACGGAGGGTCTCTGATGCCCAAATCTTATAAATGGGAAGAAATCTGAAAGGGCGAAAAAATATTAGGAAAAGTTTAAAGATAGGTCCTTGGTTAAAGACATGTTCTTGGGTTTGTGAGCATTTATATAGGAATCTAAGGAGGTTACCCCCTTATAGAGTGGGATTTGACTGGCCTCCTTATAGAGTGGCGACTCTGCTAGGGACAAAAAATAAGAGAACTAGACTTGAATTTTTTTTATTAATTTTTTGGCCTTGTTGTATTTTCTTTGTACTTTATAAAATGTGCAATGTGATATAATTGTGGTACTTGTGCTTTTTATTTCAAGCCTTACACACCGCACACGTCTGTCCATAACCCACCCATTTGTGGGCAACGATTGAAATCTTGAACCTCTTGATTATGAGGCAATCTTTCGACTATATTCTCAGCTTCACGGCCTCGTACTAAAGGGACCTCCTGGTTTCTTGGTACATTAAACGACTTGTACATGTATCAGTGATAGGCCATTATTAACTACTTGAGTTACGGGCATCAGAAATATGGTACAGTCGAGGCGAATGAGTGACCTTACACCGCCGTTGGGAGAAAAACCACTCCCCGACCATTCAGTGTTATACCCTTTTTGAGAGAATAAATGTTTTAGCCTATAGCATATTGGCAAGAAACCAGCCAGTATTCTTTAAGTAACTCACAGAAAAGAGGAGACTCTAACTAACAGGCCGCTTTTCCCAGCACTTATTTAGTAAGTGAGTTACTTGAAAAACTTAAAACTGGCTGGCTTATACCCAACCCTAACCCCACTGACCAACCGGTCGGTTCATTCACTTGGATGATCGGATGGTTAGTTAGAACCTATCATCTCCCATAAAATTTTCAGAAATAAACCCTAACCCCACTGACCAACCGGCCGGTTCATCCACTCGAATGACCGGACGGTTAGTCAGAACCTATCATTTCCCAAAAATTTCCAAAAATAAAACCCTAGCCCACTGACTAACCGGCCTGTTCATCAACCCGGATAACCGGACGGGAACCTATCTTTTCCCAAAAATTTCCAGAACCCAAACCCTACCCCACTGACCAGCTGTCCGGTTCATCCACCCGGATGACCCGACAGTTAGTCAAAATCTATCATTTCCAAAAAAAAAAAAAATTAGAAACAAAACCCTAATCCCACTGACTAACCGGTCGATTTATCAACTTGTATGATCGGAAGGTTAGTCAGATCATGCCTGTGCCAAAATATTATTCAAGATAAACCCTAACCAGCCTGACCAACCGGCCAATTTTCCACCCCGTAAAACCAGACGTTTAGTCAATCCCATCCCGTTACTAATAAAAATCCAAAAAAGCCCCTATTGACCGAAAAAAAAACTACCTTCCCCTTTCCATGGGATATGAGCTAGCAAGCTCGATCTATGTGGTTTGTGTGATTAGATTTTTTTTAAATTTCTCTATACAGTTAGAGGCCAAGCGTGGTTGGTATTGGGACTCATTCAGGAATCTAACTCGAACCCCAATGACTGAAGAATTCCTAAAGATGGTATATTTGGTCCATATTATCAGTGAACTACAGAAATATTTTCAGACCGATTTTGCCCTTGGCAGATCAGTAATCCTGAATAGTCGAGGAAATAGACCACCTCAAGAAGAAGGGTAAGAAAGAACAAGAGGATAAGACGAGGATGGAGAAAAAATATGATAAGAAGAAAGGTTTTGAGTTTAATTGGCAATATGAATATGAGGATGAAGAGGTGAAACCCGCAGTTCCGGAGTGGAAAGATAAAGTGGCAGTACTTGAATCCTAAATCACCCAAATGAGGAGAGCTGATGATCCACTAGATCTCAGCGGCCTGACCATGAACCCTAAGGATAGGTTGTCCTCTAAGTTTAAGATGTCGGAGATGGACAAGTTCGATGGGACCACATACCCCAAGATCCACATCAAGATGTACATGCACTAGCACCCTACGGAGTCAATCATAACCAGTTGATACAACTTTTCCACTTTACCCTCACATGAGATGCCTCTTGTTGGTTCTTCACTTTGGACAAAGCCGGAGTCCGAATTGGGGAGGATATTGTGAGAAGTTCGTGAACCAATACAAGTACAATGCTGACTTGGACATTACTTGAAAAGACCTAGAAACCACCAAACATGAGCCAAGAGAATCAATGTCTGCCTTTATCATGAGATGGAGAAAGAAGGCCGCTCAGATGGTGAACCGTCCCATGGAAGAGAAACAGGTGAACATCGTCAGGAACAATTTGCTCCTAGTGTACCATAACTATATCTTTGGCCACTGCCATACCTCATTTCAGGCCCTGATGTGATCCCTCATATAGATTGAAGACGCCATCCATAATTGGACCATTTCCTATGAGTCGAAGCTAGGGGTATATCGAGCAGGTCTGAGGAACTCTAATGTGCAACTGAAGCTAGCCATTGCCAACAATGTTAACAATGTGAAAGCACCTTAGGTAGCATTATGGGAGGCCACCGCAGATCCTAGGAGGAAGTTCATGTCGTTTAATATGCCCGCGCCTGTAGTGATACCAGAAGGATATGACATTCAGACTTTCTGTGCTTATCATCAAGGAAAATGACAGCCTACAAAGAGGTATATCGCTCAGGCATGCCATCCATGACCTCATCAATAAAGGCAAAACTTATTTTCCCAGTAAGCCTAATGTCCAGAAACAACACTTACCACTGCATAGGGTTAACCTTATCAATGATAATCGACCATTAATGGATCCGACCATCTTTATCACTCCAGCCAGTCAGTGTGTTTAGCCAGTTTTATTACATGGAAAGAGTTGATGGAAGATAAGGCCTTCACTACCGGATATGAATATGATGAAGAGACGGGCTTTATGTTCAGGCCCAATACCGAGGTATCCCACCTAACTAGATGAGGTCGAGTTTACCAAACCGTCCCTCAATCGGCCACATCCGACCCACTATTTTCTGAAGATCCCCTCGATGATGAAGAATTGAGACAGATGAAGAAAATGTAGCCAAACATCTCTATTTGGGGGTGGCTCTCCCCTTCATACTCCCTCCAAAAAGCCCTAATCAAACTACTCAGCAAGGCCAAGATACCTATCCAGACCCAGCCCAAAGACATGTCCCAAGTGCTAGGGGCTATCCACTATAGGAATGTCCTCACCTTTTTTGAATTAGATTTGCCCAAGTCAGGTTCCAGCCATAACGACTCATTCTACATCACAACACAAGCAATTGATATGAGGGTTCCTTTAATCCTCCTAGACAATGGTTCCGCCCTGAATGTCTTCCCTCTACGTACCGTTCAAGCCTTTGACATTGACCCCTCGGAGTTTATCTCTTATAACCAAGCTGTCCGAGCCTATCACAATACTCAGAGTTAGGTGACTGGTACAGTCAAGCTCCCTAACTATTGGAACTGTCAATTTTGAGGTTGAGTTTCAAGTGTTGGATATTCTGGCCGCGTTCAATCTTCTGCTAGGGAGGCCATGGATACACTCTGTAGGTGCAATCCATTTTACATTGCACTAGAAGGTAAGTTTGTTTTGGAGAAGGCCATCTTCACAATCATGGGTGATTTGCAGCTACCTCAGATAAGACAGGTGGAACATGATAAAGATAATGTTATGGTGCGACATGATTCATTGGATGTTATGCTAAGTGAAATTCAAGGATTGTTAACATGGTACAGTGTTTAAGGTACGAGGAGGTTTGTGTCATTGAAAACTTTCTCACCTTTGCACCTCATAGTAACATGATGGTGCTCCATATGTTGAGAAACTTCACTATTTTTTGGAAAGGGTTTGGGCTGGAACTGCCAAGGTTCCTATTTTTCCAGTTTTTAAGAAGAAGAAGGACCAGTTTAGGTTGGGGTACAAGCCAACCAAGAAGGAGAAGAAATAAGCCATCAAAAAGGCCGCCCAAGCTAAGTGAGACTAGGAAAAATGACTGCTCATGAATGTCATGACCGAGGTCCTCCTCTAAGTATACATTTTGTTAAAGAAGGAGATAGTGGACGACCTTTCTACAGATTTTTAGAGCCTGTCTACAACGTGAAAACATGGAAGTTGGTTAAAGGATGGGATATTTTCTACGACTGTGAATGGGTTGAAGACGAGGAAATGTTGATACTAACTAACTGGGTACCGAAGATGTTTCTGACTAGATGAACTTCATGAGCCTGAGGGAATGGCAGCATGCTTCAACGACATGCATATCTTAGTGCTAATATGCAAAGTAGATGACTAGATTATGAACCTAGATTATGCATATCACTCCAGCGCAGCGCGATGTACAAAATATCGAGTGTGGACCACTGACTATGCGAGAGCTTACTAGAAGAAGTCCTGATGCCGAAGTTATTCTTGAACCAGAAGACCTCAATGCTTATGTCACTCTAGACAATTTGAATAAGCTTACCTATTATGTTCTCCCTGCCTTTTTGATAGATAATATGATGGTTGATTTTGTTTACTTTTTGATTGTTGATTTAGATTATGATGAATTAATCAACACGGTTAATGATGAGTCACAACAAATGGACCCATAAGATAAAAAAATATTTAAAAGAAATGATGAATGAAATAAAAAATTGGAAGTCTAGTCAAGTCAAGCCAATGGCAGAAGAAACTATCAAAGACAACATAAGTACGCCTGAAAATAGAAAATAAATCAAAATATGGGCTAGCCTAGATGAGAGAGAAAGAGAGGACATCACTGCACTCTTAAGGAAATTTATAAATGTATGTACTTGGTCATATAATGACATGCCCGGTATAGACCAGTTGATTGTGGAACACCACCTACCTACCCTGCCTGAAGCCAAACCTGTCAAATAGAAGCTTCGTAAGTTGAGGCCGGAGTGGTCCCTGAAGGTTAAGGAAGAGGTTATGAAGTTGCTTCACATTAGCTTCATTTGAGTAATCAAATACCCTACCTGGTTAGCCAACATTGTACCAGTCCCCAAACCAACGGGTCAAGTTAGGATGTGTGTTGACTACAATGACCTTAACCGAGCTTCCCCTAAAGATGACTTTCCATTGCCTATCGTAGATATGGTCATAGACAATACCGTAGAGCACGCGTTGGTTTCTTTCGTAGATTACTTTGCAGGATACAATCAGATAAAGATGGTTCCTGAGGATCAGGAGAGAACATCTTTCACCACCCTCATGGGTACCTTTTGCTACACGGTGATGCCTTTTAGATTGAAGAATGCTGGGGCTACATATCAGCGAGTTGCTACTACTCTTTTTCATGATATGATTCATAAAAAGGTAGAAGTGTGCACGGATGATATGATCATCCAGTCTATGAAGCTTGAGGATCATTGTACAGTCTTGAGGAAATACTTTGAGAGGTTGATGCAGTACAATATGAGACTCAACCCCTAAAACTGTGTATTTGGGGTTATAGCCCAAAAATTACTAGGATTTATGGTGAGCAATCGGGGAATATAGGTTGACCCAGCTAAATCTGAAGCCGTAATTGAGATGTCCCCGCCTAGAAACGAGAAATAAATTCAATTTGGTGTATTATCAGAGTAGCGCAGTAGAAATGTGATGGATTAGAGATTGATTTCATTTATTGAATTTTGAATGGCGTAATTTAGTTGAGTACATTTCGAATGCTAGATAAGTTATAAATACTTCGAGGTTAAAATTCTGTTCAAAGGGGGAGGAATATAATGACTCGTATTAGAAGGCAAGAAGCTAGAAATTGAGGTAAGATTTCTTATTTATGGGGGGTATTCGGCACATTTAGAAGTCCAACCATCATTAATAGAGAGAGTTAAGGTGGCTCAAGTGTCAAATCCTGAATTAATCAAGATTAGTGATAGAGTTAAGAAAGGTGGTTACACTGACTTTAGACTGGATAATGAGGGTGTTCTTCGTATGGGTACTAGATTATGTGTTCCTATAAACCCGGACTTAAAGAGAGAGATTCTTAGATTGCATGGAGTGTCATTGTCCATTGTGCCAGATAGAGACCCGAGATTTACTTCAAGTCTTCAGACTAGTTTGCAAGAGGGCATGGGTACAAGGTTGAATCTTAGCGCAGTCTTCCATCCACAGACCGAATGGACAATCTAAACGGACTATTCAGACATTGGAAGATATGCTTCGGGCTTGTGTTTTGAATTTTTGGGTAATTGAGACAGTCATCTACCATTAATTGAGTTTGCTTATAATAATAGTTATCATGTTAAGCATTCAGATGGTACCATTTGAGGCTCTCTATGGGTGAAGGTGTCGATCACCTATATGTTGGAGCGAGATTGGGGAAAGAAAATTGATAGGCCCAGAACTTGTCTGGATTACTGCAGACAAAATTCTTGTGATTAGAGATATCGTGAACTCGAATTTAATGTTGGTGATCATGTATTTTTACGAGTTGGTACACTTGCTTATCGTCTAGCTTTACCTCCTAATTTTTCAAACATACATAACGTCTTTCATGTCTCGACCTTGAGGAAGTATGTCTTTGACCCCTCTCATGTTATGGAGTTCGAGCCTATCCAAGTTAAGCACGATCTATCCTACGAGGAGCAACTTGAACGCATTTTGGAACGCGATGAGTGTGTGATGCGCTCTAAGACGATGGCTTTTGTGAAGGTTTTATGGCGTTACCACTCTGAAAGGGAAGCTACTTGGGAGCTCGAGGAAGTTATGCGGGAAAAGCATCCTCAACGTTTTTTGATAACTAAGGTACATACAATTTCGAGGACAAAATTATTTTAAGGGGGGAGAATGTAATACCCCAGATTTTTGGGTACTTGTGTAAAAAACAATTAAAAATTATTATGATTTTGAATTAAGCAATGGACCTTACATAGATTGCTTGGAGTCCTTTTAGTGAAGAAATTAATATTAAATAGTATTAGTGGCTAATGTGATTGGATTAGGGAAAAGAAAAAAAAAAGAGATTTCGACTTGGATTAGGATTTTAAGTCATATTGTGATTAAATTAGTAATGAGGACTTTTTAGTTGTATTATAATTACACTAGCAATAAGGACTTTAGTTGTGTTAAAATTACACTAGCAATAAGGACTTCAAGTTATATTAGAATTAAATTAGTAAACTATATAAGGAGAAAGAAGACATAAGAGTCTTCATATTTTTTTTAGAGACAAAGGAGAGAAAAGAGAAAAGAGCTATTACAGGTGGTGATTGATTTAAGATAAAGATGAGATTGTTAACGTTATATTCATTATTTTGAGGTAAGGGTTTTTATGCACTTTTTTATCTTGATACACATTATCATTGTACGTGTTGTGATGTAAATCAACTTTCGCTATTGAATTTCTTTGTTATCCGTCATCACAGTACGTTTTCCTGTGTTGCCATTTCTTTTGTCTTCTATCGTTGTAAATATGTCTCCAAGATGGCTTATTCAAATAACAGAAAAATACTATTCACGTTTTTTTTAAATCTGTCAAGGCATTCTTTCTTTTCCTCAAATGTCAACAGCCACGTGTCACTCTTCTATTGGTTCTTGACTAATGTTTATAATTCTATTCTACCCAGACTTGGTTCAATTGTGTACTCCTTGCCACGTGTCTTGTTTCTGGTGGCCCTTTAATTGTTGATGGTCTTTTTTCGTTCTATCGATTAACGTGCCTTTAGTTTTCACCCGAAAACTTTGTTTGACGACATCTCATTCATTCGACCTCCGATTGAGCTGATTTTCATTTCGTTAAATTTATGTTTTTATTCTCTTCAGTTTGAGTTTACAATGACTATTTTTGGACTTCAAATTAATATTCGCTATATTTGTCAAATTACTTTGTGAGTGATATTTATATTTGAAGGTCACTTTTAATTATCGTGACTTATGTGTGACTTGCCGGCTGCGATATTTGACATGTTATAACCATGATTTGTGATGCTTAATAATATGCAATTTGTGTATGTGGCACCCACAAGTTTTGGTAAATGTATTTTGATATTCGACTTATTGGTTATATAATCCCCTTTTCGGTCAATTTGTTATTCGTTTGTGAACTTTTATTTGACTTATTGGTTATTAAACCCTCTTTTGGTCGCTTTTGTTATTTGTTTGTGAAACTTGATTGAGTTATCAATTCTTATTTATTGGTTATGTTCGATAACTCAAATTTGTTATTCGTTTTTGGTAACCCTCTTTTGGTCACTTTCGTTATTCATTTGTGAAATTTGACTGAGTTCTCTAAATATTTATTGGCTCTACTCGATAACTCAAGTTTCGTATTCGTTTTGGCCCTATGTTTGTAAAAGCTTTTACTGGGCAATTCGTGCTCACCCCTTTGTTTTTTGTTTCCTTCCCCTTCCAGGCCAAAAGTAGCATGAAGGGCGAGACTTTAGTACAGCCGTGGAAATTGCTCTGGTTTCTGATATTGAGAATATAGCTTATGATTTCTTTAGACGAAATATTGGTTAGTTGATCTATTTTTCCTTTGGATTCAGATAATTAATCTGAGAGATTGTAATCAGATTTTGGACTATTTTTGGAGTTAAGATTTTGAGATTTAAATCATTATGTTTGCGGTATTTTAGATGCTCTGCTTTAACTTTGTAATAGTTACCTTATCAATGTGTTTGTATTTTGGTTAAGGACGCGTACGGACCCTCCGGTTCGGGGAGTTACAGAATGGTTTGTGAGCCTATGTTTTAGTTATTAAAGCAGGATTCAACCAAAGAGTGGAACCCCTTATGCCAAGAAGCCTTCGACAAGATTTAATAGTACCTTAGCAACCCTTCAGTCTTAAGCTCTTCGATACCCGCTAGTCCTTTGTTGCTATACTTAACTGTAACCAACACCGCAGCCGAAACCATGTTAGCCCAATATTTAGAGAATTCTTTGGTTGAAAGAGTCATTTACTATGTCAGCAAGAAATTGACAAGGGAAGGTGAATTATTCAACTTTTGAAAAGATGTGTCTCTGGTTTGGGTACTTAGAGATTAAGGCATTATGTTTTGGTTTACCTATCAGATTGTTAGCCATAATGGATCCCATGAAATATCTTTTGGAGAAACCTGTTCTATCCAACCGCACTACTAAGTGACTTTTGTTGCTTTCGGAATTCGATATCACCTATGTCACCAAAAAAATAGTTAAAGGAAAGGTCGTGGTCGACTTGTTAGCCGATTGTTCGAAAGAGGATACTAGCAGATAGGAGGCAAAAATTTCCTCGTTGATGGAGTTTGTGTCATTAAATCCAAGATAAGGTGCCAGTTATATTTTGACGGAGCAGCTAATAGGAAATGATTTTGAAGTAGGAATACTGTTAATCTCACCAGGTGGAGCCCATTCACCCATAGCAATCAACTTGAGTTTCGATGGTACTAACAAAATCACTGAATACGAAGCTTGTATCATCGGTTTAAAGATGGATCTAAACTTAGGAGTTAGACAGATAACGACCTATGATGATTCAATGTTGATCATATACCAGATTCAGGAGATGTGAAGAATAAGAGACGAGCGTCTATAGGCATAGCACGCCCATTTAGAGAAGATTAGGGACATGAGGTAGAGCCGTTTGGAATACAAAAAAAGGATCAACCAACTTATTACTTCATGATCGCACTAGTTGAGGAAGATAAGATATTCGAACATGGTACACAAATGTCCAGACATTTATGCAGAACGGTAAATACCCCGATGGATCTTCGACAAAAGATTGTGTATCTTTGAGGAGGTTGGCAGAATAGTTCATCATATGTGGCTGACGCTTATACAAAAGACACTACAATGGAGAACACATAATGTGTGTGACCGAGAGAGAAAACAGTTAGATTATAGGGATATACATGCAGGAGAGTGAGGACTGCACATGAACTGCCAAATGCTAGCAAAGAAAATTCTCTGACAGGGATATTATCGGAGTACGATGGAGCAAGATTGCATCGAGTATGTAGGAAGGTATCATAAGTGTCAAGTGTATGCCAATTTGCAGCATCTCCCTCCTCGAGAGTTACAGAACATGACATCTCCATGGCCCTTTTTCAGTTTGGCGAATAGATGTAATTGGAAAGATTAGTCACAAGGCCTCTAATAGACACGAGTTACTATTTCAGGAAGTGGGTGGAAGTTGCTTCATACGCCATGCTCAATGCCAAATAAGTGGCCTAGTTTATTCGGACCAACATCATTTGTCAATACAAAGTGCCTTGAGGTTTGATTTTAGACAATGGATTACATTTCAAAGGAGAAGTCATAGATTTATCGGAGGAATATGGTATCATCGAACATTGCTAATTGCCATACTGTCCTTAGACCAATGAGGCTGTGGAAGCCGCTAACAATAATATCAAGAACATGCTGAGCAAGATAATAGATTCCTGTAGGAGTTGGCTGGATAAGCTTTCCAATGCCCTGTGGTCTATAGGACATAAGTGAGAACATCAATCGGAGCTACCCTATATTCGCTAGTCTACGACATGGAAGCCGTACCCTCGGTAGAATTGGAAGTGGATTCTCTTAGGGAAAATCAAGTAGCCAAGGAAGATTGGAAAAATCAAGTAGCCACGCCGATTGATCAATGTATTTGAAGAGTTAGCACTGACGGACGAGAAGAGGTTGAAATCTCTCTACCACATTCAGGGTTACCAGAAGCAAGTCGTGCGAGCATTTAACAAGCGAGTGTAGGGACGCGGTTTGAAAGAATGAGATTTAGTACTAAAGGAAAATGTCAGACAGATGAGGAAGC
The DNA here is from genome assembly GCA_033065855.1 of Escallonia rubra. Classification (NCBI taxonomy): domain Eukaryota; kingdom Viridiplantae; phylum Streptophyta; class Magnoliopsida; order Escalloniales; family Escalloniaceae; genus Escallonia; species Escallonia rubra. Next base: position 575,546 of record JAVXUO010002591.1, read on the forward strand.
CGTAAGGAAAGTTTGAACCCAACTGGCCAGGTTCCCATATGATTAAGCAAATCATGACTGAGGGTGCAGCGTTATTAGTTGATTTAGGTGGGATTGAATTGTCACAATTAGTCAATGTAGACCAACTAAAGAAATATTATGCATGAGTGGGATTTTGTGAATGAAGTACGAATGACCTAATCATCCTTAAGAATATCATTTTGTACACATATATCGATGTAACACGTAGATAGAGGTACGTAGGAAACCCGTAAAGTCACCTTGGGTGTGGTCAAATTTTTTAAAAAAGTCTTTTATTCCCCTGGTTAAGACGTCGACTAATACTCTCGAGAAAAATAAAAAATGCCTGCCGGGATGAAAACCGGCCTAGGCAAAAGTTAGGGCCAAATTTTTTTTTTGAAAATACTAGGAAAAAAAAATAAAAGAGCCGGTAGGATGAAAACCCTGCAAAGGGCGGCCTAGGCAAAAGTTAGGGCAAAAGGAAAAAAATTCTTTGTTCTATCAGCAACCTACAGTGATATATCATCACACTTATTTCTTCGTCTTCGAAAAGGGATGATTCCCTTCTTCAATAAAATGATTGACTTGAATTTCTCCATGTCCTTCTTGTTAGTCAACCTATGAGATATCGGGATCACATCCTCTAGAACTTCTGCCTCATCCATTAAGTCTTTGTTCCCTTTTTCGATTCCCGTACCCTTACCATGACTTCGGTCGAACCGACCTTCGATGTAAACATCCATATCGTCTTCTCGTTCTTGAGCAGTTGTGGTAGATAGTGGCCTCTTTTGTTTTGTCTTCTTTGGTAGCAAGGAAGGGTTTAGCCATGACTCATCAATGTGCAGAGACCGTATCGAATTCCCATCTATATCAAACTTCTCTTCAAAAAGTTGGGAACCAATATAAGACTGCTTGATCCATGACCCAGATTTTTCCCTCAGCTTGGGGATGACTTAAAATCTGAACTATAATTTAAGAAGATTTATCAGAATCAGGCACCTCAGGTCTTAAACTGGTGGCAGCACGAGCTTCTTCTTTAGCTCGCTCTAGAACTCTGATCTCACAGGCACTCAGGAAATCTCAGTTCAGCTCGGGCCTTAGTCTGCCCTCTAAATCCGGTACCTTCCCCCGGAACATGGGCCAAAACCAGTTGATATACTCCTCAAACAGCAATGGAGCAATAGTTTCCATACAATTGACGAAGGTATCACTTCCTAGGAAGCGATCAAAGTAGGGAAGAGAGCCCCGACCTTTACAAACAGGTTTGATCGGTGAGAGGCTAAGGTCTCTCATCACAGCAGCATAATTACTGTAAAAATTTAGGACAGCTTGCTTGTAACCGAACTGTCACAAAATCTGACAAGCAAAGTCGAATGATGAAGAACACAATTCCAGAAGACAGAAACAGTAATTCCCAAAAGTCTGCAAAGCAGACCCATGGACTCCCCGCTAGTGACCGTACCAAAGAATGTCTTTCTATTCTTGCACACAGAAAAAAATGAGTCCAACCATCTATGCCAGAATGACCTTCAAAGAGTAAAGGTCAAGCACAAGATGAACAAGGACAATATTTTTGCTTAGTAGGAGCAGCTTTCAGCCACATGTGATCTAGGAGCCTACATATACAGAGGCAAGGGGTTACCCTTGAATGCAGCACTCGGATCTTCATGCACCTCGGTAATCCTATTTATGGTCTTAGTTGCCACTACTGGGATCATGGTTTTTCCTTTAGATGACACTTGGGCTAACCCGGCTAGTTTCACATTTGCCACACCATGGCCAACCACAGTAAAGTATTTTGCCACCAGACACAACCCCGAGCCGGTACCCGACCATATGCATAATACTGATCACAACTATCCGGTTTGGCTGGAAAAATATTCTATCAGGTTGGAGAATAGAATACACTCACCTCGGAAAAAAGAACTGGCGCACTCTTCATTGACTCTCAACGAATCCCTAAGGGCCTTAACATAGCCATCTTGGATGACCAAAATAGCAATGGATTAATTGGCTGGGATATCTAACAGATAGGAGAGTTCTTCATTAGTCAGGCAAAGCTCATCCAAACCGAATCGAAAGACATGATCATCAGTATCCTATAATTTGCATGCGGCCCAGAGAATATCTTCATGAATATCCACAGTACACAAACTCCTGACAGACCTTAGATTGACTCGTTTGTCGAGACGAATAAGTTCAATTTTGTTGAAGGAATTAGTAAAAGCTCAAAATTGAAGTTCAAAGATTGTGGCATCATCTTTGGAAGCCATTGAGAGTTCTTCTGAGAGAATAAAAGTCGAACTCAGAAAGGATAAGTCACGCATTTATAACGGGAGAGCCCTAAGTTGTATAGAGATAGAATTCAAAAAAAAAATTAAATCAAAAACAATTATTGGCTAAACCGGACAATTTTTGACAAACCGCCCGATTTTTCTTTTTGTTTTGAATATTTGGACAGTCAATCTTTATGATCAACCGACCGATTTTACCATAAAGTTAATTTTTTTTTCTAATCAACAGCCTTATTTTACCATAAATTTTGATTTTGTTTCTGATCAACCATCCGGTTTTACTCAAAATTTTGATTTTTCTACCGACTAACCGTCCAATTAGTCAGTGCTTATAAAAATATAACAGAGTTTGCCTATTTTTAGGCCAAACCTTGTACCCGTTCAATTCAACTCAATCCAAACCCATTTTCAATCCAATTTTTAACCATTTCTCCAGTTCTTTCTGTGCAAGTGTGTGAGCATACCTTCAAGCTAATCATTAACACCAAAATTGTTAACCAAAATGTTTAACTCAAAAAAAAAGGAGTGCACTACATCAAAGTTCAAATCAGTCTCTACTGGACTATAAGTCCATGTCTTGTTGATTAATTATCTAGACATCAACTCCTCCGAGTCTTCTTCGGGCTCATCTCCCTCTCGTCTGCAGTCCCCGGGGATTCATCATCTTGTTCCTCCCCCTCGCTCTACAGATCAGGGGATGACTCCACTAACATAGTCTCTTCTTATTAGGGCTTCTTATAGGTCTTACGAAAGACCGAGGCAGTCCAAGAGGATTTGCGTCTTCGCTTTGGTGGAGGGGCTAGGGCTTTTCCTTTACTCTCACTAGTGACTTCCTTGCCCCTTAGTCATGCCAACTCCGATTGGCTAACCTTCTTGTTGAAATTCTGACTAATCGTTCTTGTCGTATCCCGATTTCCCTTTCGAAGTACTAGAGCCTCTCTGGTAGGAGTTTCAGTGGTAGCAGAGAGGGTAACGGGCTTCAGAGAGCTCTATGTTCCACTCGACCCACCTCCTGAATGTGCCATTGAGGGGAGCTCATATGGTAGGAGTCTCAGTGGTAGCAGAGGTAGTTGTCTCAGTAGATGACCCATACACCTCTAGCAAGTCCCGATAAATGGATACCATGTCCTTGAGATTGTGTATCATCCGATAGGTATCCTTCAACACTGAGCATGGGGCCTATAATAAATAAGTGCATAGAATTAAAATCAAGTGAAAAATGACAATTTAAGCACAATTAAGGTTTAGGTTTATGGTTTGGACTTGCGTGAACTCCTTGATCCCGAAACCTCAGATTCTTTCTTCGGCCAGAGGATTAGTTCCTGCTCTTCACTCTTACCCTTCAGGAAGACCAATACTGTATAATAAGGGAATGCGATATTCCGCGGACCCTGCCTTCTTCTTCCCCTTTCCCTTCCGGTCCTGGGATGCCCTAAGCTACTATACACTCCTTAGGCATTCCGTAGGCAACGAGGGAACCAAGTCCTCTCTGACGAACACCTCGTAGGTACAAGGATCATTTGGCTATCTCAAGAATGATATGTTGATCCCCCTGACCCAGCTCTACCTCAACCCTCGGTCTAGGGTCCCCATCTGGTACATCTCAAAGGGAGGGGTTTCCGGGATACGAGCCTCGACATCCATATAATGTTTGAAAAACACACGCTTTTGTTGATAGAACTCCTCTTTCGAGGGATCCACTAACAACACTTGGCATCGGATGAGTGCCAGCTCCTCGAGGTAGGCCTTAGCCGTCTCCTACTTGGACAAAGAACCCTGAAAGAAATGAAAAATTGTGAGTCTTTATAAATGTACATTAATGAAAATTCAAAAACCCATTGAATCACTTACTGGGCGCTGAGTTAGCCCATTGAAGCTATCGCCATAGGCCCTACTGTGGTGGCCCCTACCTGCTCGTTTTGAAAGTTCCACTGGTACATCACCGACTCAGTCTCTCCGGTATGTCCCTCACCTAATGGCGGGGTACGCGATCCCATGACATGGAAAGCCCAAACCTATGAACTGAGATAACATGTGAGTGAGATATCCAAAAGTATGCATGAGAATAGTCAGGAAAGAATAAGAGCATATACATACGTCCTAAATGTTGCAACACTTCATAACGCTCAAAGACTGTAGCGGGACACCACGTTGATAGAGTGATAAAGGTATGCCATTACAGGTGTACCCCAATCATACTCCCCTATCCCTCTCACCTCCTCCAAAGCCCATAAGCACCACAAATGTACAGAGTCATCCCCATTGCTTAATCATGTCTTCCCCAAGACATACAACAGAAACCTCGGACGTAATGATCGATGGTCGGCTTGTCAGCATCCTCTAAGATCATACCCTCGTAGTGAGAGTGAAGGTGCCAAGCAAGATGGAACTCCTTTTTTGTAAGACGGCTCAAAACCAAGTAACTAGACCACAAGATCTCGGTCCTCATTGAGATCACAGACCCAAGGAATAGGCCTCCCTCAAACGTGAATACTGTGATATTCACAAAATCGTAAGGGTCGTTTCTTCGAATGACAAGTAGAAAGTGTTGGTGGAATCCTACCAACACTTGGCCAAACACATCAGATGCTTTTTACTACGGTGGAAGCATGCAATGCGTCTAAGAAAAGCTCAAAACCATTGCAAGCTATCCTAGCCCCTATAGATTGAAGTATCTTTGCCCACCATTCATTCACAAAATTTCGGGAGTCTCTACATTCGCATATTCGTAGGGAGGGGCTGCGAAACCAAGAGAAAATGGAAGAATCTCAAAGAGCCGTCCAATTTATGCATGAAGTGCATGAAAAATAATATGGGTGGATCTTACTTTGCATGGGGATGACTTGTGTGTGAAAAAGTATGAATTGGTGTGTGTAGTTGGAGAGAATCCCGTAGGGAAACAGAACTTGTCCGTGAAAAAGTGTTTGCTAAAGTGAACTCCCTAATCCGGAGTTTATAGGGAGTAATCATTAGTCCGATTCGTTAGCCGGAAGCGCGAAATATAGCCAATTTATGGGCCTCCTTCGTGTCTTCTCTAGCAAAGATGAACCTCATAATTTATCAGAAATTTGAAGAGAATGGAAGAGGATTATAAGGATTTATAGGCAAGAGATGAAATTAAGGTAGGATTGGATGATTAGGAGTCCTTGGAAGAAAGGAATTTGAGAGAGAAAGTGATTGGATTGTGTTTGAAGTGGTAAAAAAACACTAAATATTGTGCCCAAATCTGAAGGGATTAGCTGCCGATTTTTCGTTTGAATTGGTCAAACATACTGACTGATATTTTAATTTTCAAAAATCCAAACATGCTGACTAACCAGTCTGTTTTCGACTTAATATTCCATCTTTTTCTATCCTCAGACTAACATGTCGTTTTTTTCCATATATATATATATATATATATATATATATATATATATATATATATATATATATATATATATATATATGTTGCGCATCTTTGGGTGAAAAATACATGTTTGCATGCCTTTTATATATCCGTGTGCTTGGGTGCCTTGTGCGCTTGCATAACCGTTCTGTTACCTGAGTTTGCATGTTTTGTCTGCCTGTGCATTTTGTATGATACCTAGGCATTCCGCCTATGGCATTTTTATTCAACATTATATGCTTACATGCTTGCATGTGTATGTCTGCTATCCTATCCTTGGATTATTTTCCGACCCGATTACTCGAATTTGTTTATCAATTCAGCGATTTTTGTACAGTGTAAGGCTAGTGTAAGATCCCGCGTTTATTGCTAGAAGTAATATTTTCTTCATATCAATTATATTGATATGTTCGACACTCAACAACCATTGTTGGCTCTGGCTTTGGGTGATATTTTTGAAACTTTCATATGTCCAAGCGACCAACTGTTTGTACACGTTGTTGGCTTCGGCTCTTTGACATATGTCAGTGTTCCTAAGCGACCAACCGTTTGTACACGTTGACTCTGTCTCTTAAACATAACCGTTTAGTATTCTTAGACAACCAATCATTTGTACACGTTATTGGCTCCGACTTCCAAGGATACGCCCCTTGCCTGACGACCAACCATTTGTACACGTTGTTGGCTCTGACTCAGACAAGGTTCAATATCAATGTTTCCTTGTAATATTGTTCAATGACCAATAATTTTTACTGCTGGCTCCAACTTCAAACAATATCCATGTTTCTTCATGAATTACGCTGGTCTGATTCCTCCCTGAAGGATATGTAGGAAGTCCTGTAAAGGTCCAACCTCATCCCTGTGTCATATTCCTTGAGTCTGTTAAGAGACTTTTGGTCTTTTTCGTATTTCACTACAAAAATGCGTTGTTTTTCGATGATGTTTGCCAGCCCATGAAATCTCTCACCGAGGGGCTCTGTAGATACCCCATATTTGTAGTTATTATTAATTAAATATCTATTAGGCTTTATTATTAATTTATAGTGTATTATTAAGCTTAGGCCTAGTAATATAACTTAATTAGTTAATTTGGTCCAACCCAATCCAGTTGTCTAGGTCGTAATAACGCTGTGTTAAGTCCATTAGTCAAGTGGTCTAGTCTGGTCTGTCAGTCCAGTCCAGTCCAGTCCAGTCTAATTATGACGATCTAGTCCAAGTGTCTAGATATTTATTTTATTTTGTCCAGATAATTTAGGGAATTGTTCTGCGAATTATCCCTGATACAAGGGATTAATAAATGATTTATATGGTTAAAGATGATAAATCTCGAATCTGATACATCCCATCTATAAATCAGATATAATTACCAAAATTAAGGTCACATAATGCCTCGGAATTCAGGGAAAAATATTATAAAATTATGGAATCAATCGGCCAATTTTTGACTAATTGCACGATCGACCGGTTAGTTGACTTTTTTCAATCTGCAATTTTTATCAAATATTCTGACTTATCTCCAGTTCTCGGATTGGCATAGCCAATATCATCAGTTCTGGGCCCCAGAGCTCTATGCCTTTTGGCCTTCATTTTTTAGAAGTCTTGGTCTGAGTTAAGCTTATTCTCCCTAGAGCTTTTATACTATTTCTTTGTGAAGTGGTATCATCTCTTCCGAGAATTTAGCCATTCATATTCACTTTATAAGTCATTTAGTCTCTTGCATCATAGATACTTCGAATAGCATTCTTAAGTCATCCAGACAAGCAACTTTTCGAGGTGATTTCAATAGTTTTCTAGTTTAGATAATCACATAGAATTTTCTCCCATGTTCCGTGATCATATTTTTATTATAAAAAATCAAAATATTTCTTTTTCATTTCTCAGTCTACATCTAAGACCGGAATGTAGATTGCTTCTGATAGTACCATAGTCGAACTATGGTGGTTTTGATTCCGGTTAGTCTGACTGGATATGTACAAGCCATAAATATAAAAAATACTTAGGGTTAGCGTTATTGCACATTTTACATGTTATATGTTTTAAGGCAAAAAAATTAGTAGATATGAAGTAGAGACCGAAAGAGTGTGACAGGTGCCTAAAATCTTCCCGCTGCATAACTTAGTCTCCAAATCCATTTACCGAATTTTGACAGATTGTTATCCTTTTGGGCAATTTATGAGTCATTTCTTGGTTTTTTTCTTATTTTCTCAATTTTAAATTAAATAAGAGGGTGACTCCCCTTAAATCTTTCCATGCAAATTTTCCAAGGCAATTTACTTCAGTAGGATTTGAAAGAGAGAGTAGTGTTTTGATTGGCATTAGGGTATGCATAAAACCCTAAAATCGCAAAGTAAGTACCTTGACTTTGAACAAACAGACCGGATTATTGTCCATTTTATTCTTTAATTCTTTGATCAACCGACTGGTTTTCCCTCTTCCTTTTTGCTCTTCCAGCTCTCTGATCAATTGGTTGGTTCCCTTGATAAATCTTCCCAGATCTCAGATCAACCGGCCGGTTCAAGGTCTTTCTAAAGTTCCCTTCGAAAAAAAAAAAAGATCTTTCCTACATTCGTGTATGTTTGTATGAAATTCCTTCAGCTGCATCTTTTCCTGAACAAATGTTGTTTTCCAAGTCCTTTGTATACATGTATGCATGTATTCTTGTTTGCTTGCATGTCATTCTTTGTTAAAGTATTGGTAAGTCCAATGACACTACGAATTTGTTGCCCAATTCAGTGATGTTGTACGGTGTAAGGCTAGTGCAATATCCCATGCTTTGTTGCTGGAAGCAACACTTTCTCCATATCAATTTAAGAATTGAATTGATACATATGGCACTCACTACCAGCTGTCTTTAGATATTACTGGCTCCAATTGCGAGTGATATTTATGAAGTTTTCATCCTTGTTTCTAAGCGACCAAACGCTTGAGCGCGTTATTGGCTCTGGCTCTTGGATAAAATCTTCCTTTGATTAAGTGACCAACTGCTTGAGCACGTTGTTGGCTCCGACTTTTGGATATAAGTCCTGCTTTGATTAAAAAACCAACCGCTTGAGCGCGTTGTTGGCTCTAGCTCTTATTCAAATTTTCACTTCGTCCGTCGACTATCCAAATTGATTTGGTGGCTCCGCCTTCTCTTTTCTGTCAACCATTCAAATCGATTTGGTTGCTCAGGCAACATGCAAGATTTCTTTTTTTGTATATCTAGACGACCACTCAAATCGATTTGGTGGCTCTAGTATCTAGATATAGGGCCCCATTCAAATCATTTTGTTGCTCCGAAAACGTACAGAGCTATTACTTTTTTTTTGTATATCTAGTCGACTATCCAAATTAATTCGGTTGCTCCAGCATCTAGCTATAGGCCTTTGTCTGTTGACCATTTAAATTGATTTGGTGACTTCGACAACAAATTGTTTATTCTTTTTACTATCCTTAGATGACCAAGTGTTGTTACCACTGGCTCTGGCTTCTAAGAATTCACCCATTGTTTGACAACCAACTGTTATTACTGTTTGCTCTAGCTTTGCATGATATCCCCTTTCAATTTCGTTGGTCTGGTTCCTCTTCGAAGGATATGTAGGAAGCCCTCTATACGTCTGACCTCATATTTGTGGGATTATTTACGAGTCTGACCAGAGTTTTTGTGGTCTTTTATGTATTTTCACTTCAAAATTGTGTTGTTTACAATGATGTTTGCCCAAAGGTGAGCTCCCTCACCAAGGGACTCGGTAGCACCCTGATTCCGTATCCTTAATAATTATTTATATTAGACTTCATTAGTAAGGTTAATTTTTATTATAGGTGTTGGCCAAATTATAAATCACGAGTTTAATTTATTTAATCCAGTCTAGTTGATCCAGCCCAGCTAGTCCAATCCAGTTTTCCAGTCTAGTAATTAGTTCTAGTCTAGTCTAGTTAGTTGAGTCTTGTTTAGTATGAAGATTATGATTTATTTAGATGATTAGAATTATCTTGTGATTAATTCTTAATGCATATGATTAATCCTTGATTTATATAAAAGTTGGAGATAACTCCCAAGATTTGGTACATCTCTTTTGTTTTTGTTAGAGATAATTACTGAATATATGATAGATTATGTCCCAAAATCTGGATAAATAAAAATTCAAGGGAGGAACGACCCGTTTTTTGTCCAACCGGCCGGTTTGTTGACTTTTCTCAGTTTGTGATTCTATCAAATATTTTTCTCCATGATCAGATCACAGATTGAGGTGGTCATCTATCATTTTTTTTGCACCAGACCTTTATAAAAAGGGTCTTTGTGTTACATTATAAAGGATACATTTTTTTTTCTGTCTAAAGCTTTTATACCATTTTTTCTCTAGAAGTGGTGTATTATCTCTAAGAAGAAACTCAACACTTAATATTAATTTCTCGCATCGTAGATTTGTCACAAGGTGTTCTCGAGTTTTCTTGGCAAATGTTGTAATGCCCCGTACTTTTCAAAGGTATCTAAAATAATTATGTGTTGGTCAGGAAAATTAAAGGGCGATAATTTTTAGTGGTAATTGGGAATTGGTATGGTATGAAAGGTTAAAATTCTTTTGGGGTCAAAATGTAATAATGCGAAGTTTTTGGGTAAGTTTGTATTTATGAAAAGTTTTGGGACTATTTTATAATTTTAAAAATAGTTAGATTAGTGGCATTAGATGTGTAAAGTTTTAAGAAAATGCCAAGGAGAATTGGCCACTTCCTGCTTAAGGTGGTGACAAATCTAATAAATTAATAAGATAAAATTAGTTAGAAAGAAAGAAAGAAAAGAAAAAAAAGAGAAAAAAGAAAGCTTCAGTAGAAAACAAAGGAAAAACAAAGAAGAAACAGAGAGATCGGCAGAAAAAAGAGATAGAAGGGGGCGGGGAGGGAAAGAAAGGAAGAAATTGGTAGAGATTTCCATAGGTAATTTTTTTTTTTAGTGTGTGTTTGAGTGTGTGTCTTATTGAGTGTGTGTGCAGGCATGTGTTAGTGTGTGTGCCCATGAGTGGTGAAGATGAGGAGGAAGTAGCCATGGTGGCTACTTTGTATGTGTGCGCACGCGCGCGTCTGAAGTGTGTGTATGGTAGTGCGTGCTGGTGTATGTATGGCTTTATGTGTATGTGTTGTGCAGTATATGTGTACTTGTGTGTTTAGGTATTTGAGTGTGTGTGGTTGGGGAGGGGCGGGGGGGTGTATAGGTCTTTTAGTGTGTATACTAGTATTTGCATAAAGCGTATATGTTATCTATTTTTTAAGAGCACTATTTATCAACACTGAACTGTTTTAACTACGTTATCTTATTTTCCTTGGAAAAACTAATTTTGCCAAAAAAGTATGTGGCAACACTGTTTCTCGTTAAAGCCGAACCAGAATGTAAATGATATTTTGTTAGAAATTACAATGGAATTTGGATTTGAAATGCTTGGTGCAAGTGAAAGTTTTGGATTGGACTTTATTGCGAATACGAAATGTTTCGGGAAAACTGCCAAAAAGTTTTTGAAATGGTTTAATCATCAGCAATTCAAGGATTTTATTTGTGATAAATGAGAAGGTGGGTTTTGCTTACTCGATTGTTGTGCCCCATATTTAACGGGCGAAAGTTAGATTTCGAGTCCTTGTCAACTGGACGAAATATTGACGCGCACAGTACTGTTGCTCGTAGTCTCCCCTGCTTCTTCAATAATTATTATCCCAAGGTAGGATTCTAGGTCCAAGTCAGTGGGACCAAATATTGATCGCAACTTATCATTTGAGCTGGTGTTGGGATGTAACTATTTTGTGTTAAATAAGTTTTATGCCTCAGATTTGTTACCTTTACTCTATTACGTTTTACAAAATGATTTCTTATGTTAATGACTATTTACTCTCTGATCGTATCTCATAAAGTTGCTAAAATGTAAATTGAGTTATTATTTGACATGTTACAGTCCAGCTAGTTGAATCACTTGTTATTTACTGAGCACATAAAAGCTCATTCCTTACTTACCATATCAGGTTGAAAAGTAAGGCGAGGATGACGAAGGTGGGATTTGAATTTAGAGTGAAGCTCCAGAGACTACAGTAGATGACTTTGAGTCTTACCCTCGATATTACCATAAGAACGATTGTAATGAATTTGGGCATACACTTTTATATGGAACTGTAGTTAGATTTCAATGAGTGTAGTTATTACTTTTAGAGACTATTTCGTATTTGTTGATAAATGGTGGTTTTGCATTAAGACTAGAAATGAATTTCTTATTTTGGATTTGTATAAGATTCAGTTTCTGTTGCAGTTGTATTGATTTTTAGTGAGTAAGACCTGGCAGTGCCCTTGGCGAGGGTCCAATGGGCTTGCGGCCGGTCACGAACCTGGTTCACAGACCTTGCCGTGGGTTCGGGTCGACAAACGCATTCTTGAGGTACTTTTACATAATATTGTAGATTAGTTTAGATTATAGTAGTCTAGAGTGTCTCTCATCCTCCACGAACTCATTTCGATAAATAAAGCAAAACTATTCAAAAGAGTCTTTCAATTCATATCTTTTTGTGTAAATTCGAGTCAAAGACTGAAATGTAGGTCGCCACTCATAGGGAGTGGTCGAACGACATGATTTTGATTTCAGTTTGTCCGACTGGATACGTAGACTATTCGACCCCTGCTGCCAAATTCAAACAAAGTAGAGACCGTTAGTGTATGACGCGGGTGCTTAACACCTTCTCATCGTATAATTTCGTCCTCAAATCCATGATTAGTAAGTCTTTTGACATTTTAGAGTCTGTTTAAGAATTTTCTTATTTTCCCTTCTTGTTTCTCGAGATAAGATGGCAACTCATAATTTTAAACCTTTCTCGGATTTAGAATTTTTTTTAAAGCGGTTCGCTATAATGACGCTATAGTTATGAATACCGTACCGGAGTGCATACCGTTTTCTCCGTGAAATGGTACGTACCGGTACCGTCTCAAGATTTTTATCAACAATATCTATTTGTATTATTTATTCGTTGGCGAACTAACAATATATACATATATTTTTCTACTTACAGCTCCTTTAAAATAAATTTTTTGTCCTATAGAGCTTGATTCACCGTAGTTTTCAAATAAGCTATTGGTTCCCAAATAAGTTGTTTGTTCCCATACAGTGATAGTAGAAACAAATATCTTATTCAATTGAATTATCTCCTCTTGGACTATCCTCCCCCATTTTTAACGATCTCATTCGCAAATTCTTATGTAAGAATAAACAGTTTGTTCAATAATAATGTCTTTGGGTTCAAGAATAAGTTATTTTTGTATGTGTGCATGTGTGTGCGCGAGCGAGTGTGTGTAAAGTAGTACATCATATAGATGAAAGAATATGGTCAAAGCTTACATGTATGAAGTAAATCAAAGATAAGTGAAGATTGAAAACTTATCAGAAAAGATTTTACAAATTGTAATGAATTTTATGAACATGAGGCTACAGAGGCTTTGATTAGTATAATAGAACTTAGAGTATTTTTCTATTTAGTCTTTATATGGTCAATTTACAAAATTTCAAACAAAAATTGTTACTTTTACATTTTCTAAGGAACCTGTACAAAACACAATATCTCGGCCGGTACGTAGTTTTTGGCTGATATCACCTGTACCGGCCGATACAACTGGTACATAGCAGTATTTTGACCGTTACAAAATTTAAGGGATACCGTACCAGTAAAAGACAAAAACGGTATGTACCGGGACGGTATTGATAACTATGTTACAGGCAGCTTTCTTCGACTTGATCACCATAAATTTTTTTGCCACAAAATACTATTATTAAAAAGCATGGCTAAAAACTCCTTTGTTTTTTTGTTAAATGGTTGTTAAGACACGTTAAGTTGTACATGTAATCATGACTCATAGTTAGCCATTCAAATTTATATTTTTCGTGCAAAGGACGAGATTTTAGGCAGTGATAAACAAATTGGGAGTTTTTGCCCTAAGAAATGTAATTTTAATATTTAGTTACATGTTCACCGCATTTTGAATCTTATTTACCTGCATACTGTACTTTTGAAAGTCGCAGTTCCAAAACAATCACGTTTTCATTTTCTTTTTCATTTTCTACATAATTTTTCAAAATCTACAAAAACAGAAGAAAATAAAATATGGAATTGTCCTTCACGTTTTTAATTGATTTAGGAAGAACACATGGTAAGCAACCACCATTTCAACAGAAAAATGGTTAAAAACCACGATGCCTATAGAAAATATTTTTAGGAAACACAATTTCTCTTGGAAACATGTTTAGGAATCACAATTTAAAAACGTGATTAGTAACAATAATTTCAATAGAATGGTGGTTAGAAACCATGATTTCAATAGGACGTCTTTAAGAACAACGATTTCTATTAAAATTGTGGTTCTCGAAGATGATTTATATTTTCCAATCTTGGTCTATGGACCACGATTTCTTTTGAAGACGTGGGTTTCGATTTTTATTTCTATTTCCCAACCTCAATTTCTTTTTCTTTCTAAATATTTTTTTAATTTTGTTTAAATTAGACAAATAAAATGAAAATTTTAAAAATATATAAAATGGCTAATTACACCTATGTCCCTGAGGTTATGAGATAATTACAGGCAAGGACAATAGTTTGGACAAATTACACTTGTGTCCGTTGACCAAACGGAACCCTAAAAATCCTAACAGTTTTAATGAAAAGACTTTATTGCCCCTAAGTTGGAACCTTATTTATTTTCTAATGCCATTATTTCATCTTCTTCCATTAATGCCATTACTCTTCATCTTATTTTTAATGTCATTAATGCAATTACTCCCTCCCCCCCCCCCCCCAACCTCATTCCCGCAGCACCCCTTCGCCTGTGCCTCCCTGTAACCTGTGCCTCCCCCTTCCCCTTCCCCTTCCCCGTCGCCCCTACCCTACCCCTTGCCCTTCCCCATCGCCGGCGTCACCTTCACTGGTCGATCGAAAAATGAGGGGTGGTTGACCTCGAGATGGCGCCGGTGATAAATCTCGGGCGGTGGTGGCAGCGGCGCGATGGTTGCGGAGGCGTTGGTGATGGCGCTCGGTGAAGGAGCGCCGGAGTTGATCGCCGGTGATGGGGCTGCTGATCGGAGTTGCTGGCCGTCGACAGGTCTGTCGGCAACATCGATCGGACGGTTGCAGTGGTGTAGCGGCACGGTGGCTTTGACACGATGCTCGCAGAGGCTCGATGAAGGGGCATTTCGGTAAAGGCGCGGGGACCGGAGTTAGTCGCCGGCGACCACGGCCGGTAGTGGCCCTGCCGGCAAGTTAGGGTGGGGGGGGGGAGACAATGAAAATTAGGGTTTCAAATTTCTTAATTTGCAAATCAGGTTTTCAAAACCCTAATTCAAAAATTAGGGTTTTGAAATTTTGATATGTTCAAATCAATGAAAAAGACTGAATAGAGAGGAACTCACCAATTTTAGGGTTTTAAAACCCTAATCTTCAAATCAAGGTTTAAAGTATTAATTTAAAATTTTTAAAAATTAATCAGTATATACAGTACAAGTGTAGTTTTGTCATTTTAAAAATACGTATTGCTGACATCATTAAAAAAGTACACTTTTTGGACGGAAACCTGACGGATGGACACGGGTGATACATTTGAAACACTTTTGGTCACGGAATGTTACATTTTGAAACTTAGTGTCCTTGACTGTAATTAACCCCTAACCTCAGGGACATAAGTGCAATTAACCCTATATAAAAAATGTGATTTGAAACACGTTTTTTTAATTAAAAGTCATGGTTCTAACTCCGACTTAAAAAAATGCGGTATGCAGATAAATTAATAAAGTTTAAAATGCGATAAATTGATAATTAAGTATTAAAATTGCATCCCAAAAAAAAGGCAACAAATTGGCCTTTAGCTTTGTGGAATTTTTGCCCTTAATAATCTATTTTTAATACTTTATTACTTCTCTACCCTATTTTGAACCTTATTTACCTATATAACCCACTTTTGAAAATCGTAGTTTCAAACAGAGATTTCAAGAGAAGAAAACGTAATTCCAAACTACGCTTTTAATATTCCAACGTATGGAATCTCTGTTAGGAATCAATATTTCATTTGAAAACGTGGTTTCAAACCACATTTTCTCCATTTAAAATCTCTGTTTTGAACTACAATTTTCAAAAGTGGGTTAGATAGGTAAATATGATTCAAAATGGGATAAAAAAATAATTAAGTGCGGAGTATTAAAAATAGATTATTAAGGGCAAAAACTAGGCTACGTGACTGCCATATTATTGGGTTCCTTCCGCCGTCGTTCTACAAGCATGTGATAGTAATCACCGCCGCTCCCAAATCAACACGCACAAGCAGCAGCAGCAGCAGCAGCAGAGATGGCAGACGGTGCAATCGTGCACAAAGACGACCAACCAAACACTAAACAACAATTTCCCCTTTTCTCTCTCTTCTCAAAGGCTCTTCAGCCCTTCATCGCCGCTCCATCTCCACCTACCGGCGCTGCTCCCGACGTTTTGGCGACATGTCCAACAGCCGCCGATAAAGATTCCGACGAGCCTAAGCCAAACGGCGTGAAATTTATCAGGTCAACAGTTCCTCCTTTGAAGCTCGAAGCCGAAAATGAGGGTCGAGAGACCAATCCCGCTCTTCTCTGGCAGGTAACGAAAAAGGTCGCATGTATTCTAGCGGTTAAATACGCGGGGCTCTGTTTGGTTTCGTATAGAAAGGAATCAAAATTTTCATTGATTTTAGTAATCCAGGCAATATCACACGTTTGGAGACTTTAAATAAACGGGTTTAGGCTGCATATTTCTGAATTTACTTCATTTCCCATCACGATAAGTTTATCCCAACTGCTAGTGTGAATATGTGTTATCATGCTAAGATATGAAGTTCTTATTAAGCACGTTTTTGTATTCAGCTTAGCATAAACACAAAGTTTTTGCTGCTTACATCCTTTTTTAGTAGTAGATTTTTGGAAGCACAGGTTTGAAAAATGGGTTTACGCTTTAGATTTTTTAATGCACTTTTTTTTCATGTCACAGTAAAAAGTTATCCGAAGTACTATATGTTGACTTGCTAAGATATGAAGTTCTTATTAAACACATGACCATATTTAGCTTTGCACAGTTGTTACAGCATGAACACAGTTTTTCTTTTGTATCTTTCTGATAGCAAGAAATTGAGTAATATTTTATCTTTGAAAGAGTACGCAGAAGTACTTTAGCGGTATAAATGATATACGCATTATAGGATATTTGTGGGAGCCCATTCAGGAACAATTTTAAGATGTTCATGTTCATCTCATTTGCTAAAGGAGCTCAAATTCTATGTTCAAACTTGTTTTAATTTATTAAATGAACAATAATGAGGGAGTTTTTAGCAAACAAGTCACAAGCTTGCTCATGGGCATCTCGGTTTGCTTGCAATCCTACCCATGGGCTGTCAAGCTGCAGAACAAGTAGTAAGCTTTCTGGCTTTTACTAATTCGTTTTATTGAAGTGAAGCATGCTATCTTTCTGGAACTGGTTTTGCTAATGGTAAAGAAAAAAAATATTATGTTTTGAACAACAGGCTGAAAGGAGAACTTACAAGTACTGTCTGGAAAGGAATCGGGCAGAAGAGGTCTGGTGTGGGGTGGGGTGCGAGGTTGGGAGGGATTTGATCATTTAAAGTCATAAAGAACCCATTTTCAAGCTTTTGTTGACAGCCAATCAGCCATTACCCCTATTAAGCGAGAAGGTGGAGGCATGTAGAGTAGGGTTGAGCAAAATTTGCGGATGCTTCGAATGTTCTCCATCCATAACCTAAAGCACGGTTAATCTTTCAAAACTAAATAGAACATGTACTTTAAATGCCCATTGCAAACTGTCTATTTTAACATGAGATTCAAATGTCAAATATAACTACGGTGGCGCACTACTACCTTTCTTTGCTTAGTGTGCAGGGCAAAATTACTTCGTCTATTGAAGGAGAAAGTGGGATTGACACGACTATGATCATTTAGTGAGTGAATTTGAAGGTCTTAGTAAGATTTATGCAATGGAGGATGGATAGTGCCCGTCAGAAAATCATTCAACAATAAAGTGCGAGGGTGGGGGTCCTGTTGTTGATTACAGAATTCCCCTCATCTCAACGTTCTTAATACTAGGGGTCTCAACGTTCTTAATACTAGGGGCCGTCAATTTTAATATCCAATAGAGCTCAAACTTGACTAGAATATGAGGTTTAATATATTATGAATTGCAACATAATAGACTCTTAATTGACTAAAACTTGAAGTCATTGCGACTATTTGATATAATTATTTCCATATTGCTATAGAAAAGGGTTTAAAATGAACGAAATGGTTCCGATCTCTTCTCGTAACCAAAATTAATTTACTGCTTAAATTGAAGCCTTTTTTCCCTTATAGCATAATGTCACAGTGAGCCCAATTCTGGAGGCTTGTTCGCGCAGGCGCTTACTAGGATGACATGCGCGCGCTTACTGGGATGCTTGCATGGAAGGACTCGGACTATTCTCGAATAATCTAGTATTATCTTTTATTTTCTTGTAATAGTAGATTCGAGTGAAGTAATTTAGAATAAGAAGGAAGCTTGTGGATTTTTAGATATTCTTAGAGGTATATCGTGATTATAATGGTAGCCATTGGATGAGACTGATCACCCTATCCGTTGAGGTGTTGTAGTATGAATAGGGATTAGGACTTCAGTTCATTTACTTGGAGATTCAATCAGATATTGTTTATAGTCTCCTTTCTCCCCTTTGCCAACTTTGCTACTGAGTGAGAGTGCGTGAGTGCCTAAGTGCTCGAGCGAGGAGCGCCGAGACTCCTAGTGCGGGGGCAAATCGGGATTGGCATGGGACTTGCCGAGACATGCAACTGAGAAAGCAAGGCTTACTTTGGCATGGGGGTGAATTGCCTAAGTTGGGGTAGAATTGTACCTGTCAAATTCTAGGGCTGTAACAGGGGGTATCAGAGCAATTGTTCCTTAGGTTGGGGTAGAGTTGTGCTTGTCAAGTTCTAGGGCCGTGACTCGGGTATCAGAGCAGTCATTCTTGAGCATTACAACATGAAGACAACTGAGCAGCGATATGCTGCAAAGGTGCAGAATAAGGGTAACAAGAATTCTAAATGCCTTGGTTGCTCAATTGCAAGTCACAATGTTGCTCTGTGGAGAACTCATTGCCCGACTTCGAGAAGAGGCTCGAGGCATGCCAAAGCGAGCTAGACGATGTTTTAGTCTCAAACAACAGTCCGGGGATGCCTTTATGAAGACGAAGGAATATGACATATCAACATTAATGGAGCGGGTGAAGGCACTCAAGAAGGACATCGAGGTAAGGTTGAATGTTGTCACCACGCCTCTCTTTGATGTCATTGACCAGGGACGGTGAACCTGGGAGCATGAGTGGTTGAACTGCATGGAGCTATAGGCCTACAAGATTAGTCTTGCCAACAACAGCGAGGGTGGCATAGTGTGCTTCCAAGCTTGCAAAAAGGTGTGGACCCTCAAACCTGAGGCCTACTGCGGACAACTTCGTGTGAACAATGGAGCTTTACCTTGAGGTGTTCAAAACTGGGGATGGGGATGGGGATGAGACCGTTGAAGTCGTAACATTGTACCTCAAAGGCACGACAATGTTTGGTGGTGGCGTAACTGTGCCGGCAAAGAGAAAAGTACGTGCAAGGTTGACACTTGGTATGCTTTAAGATGTAATTGAAGAAGCAGGTCTCCCTGGAACGTCGAGTTCGAGGCATGCCGCAAGCTGAGAAGGTTGAGACACACGGGTTTGTGCTGGACTATGTCAAGGAGTACTTGGTAACTACTCTTGAGCTTCCGGATAATAGCTAATACAAAGGCATTACGTGGGTTCAGGAATGACTTGCAACCTTGCGCCGCACAGTTGTTTTAACGTCGTTGAGTGGAATACCTTGCATTACGTGAGTTCAAGGGTGGGTTGCAATGCCGTGATGATTGTCAAATTCAAGATGGAGGAATGGTCCACGGAGGGACCGAGATAAAGTCTTGATAATGATTGCGGCAATGGTAAGGGATCACAAAGGCCGCCAAAAAGGATCAGGCCGGGGAAACAAGTGAAGACGAGGGAAAGAATCGTCGCAAGAGGAGTTAAAGTTATTCCAAACCTATGCCTGCTAGCTCGAAGTGGCATAGGTGTGCTTTCTAACATGATGGACCTCGTCTTGCTCGGCAATGTCCACAGATAAGGCCTTGAATGCCATTGTTCCCCCCCCCCTCTCCCCCGCGTCTCTCTTATTTTGGTTGGAGTAATTATGGGATCCCAACCTTACTATCAAAATTGACATACAAATGACGTGGCAATGGCATTTCCGAAATAACAGTCGATAATGATGATTTGTTTTGTAGACGAATTGATCTACAATAAGCCAGTGTTTGGGAGTTATCTTTTGGGTATAAGTTGGGTTCCGTATCTTTATTGTTTTGAAGAGGTCCTGCTTTCTAATTTGGTATCCCACAATGTATGTTAAGTCAATTTATTCAATGTCCGTCGGTATTGGACTTTTCCATGTTACCCTTGTAGAAGAAGACGATGTTTCTTCGTGAAATTTGTTACGAACATTTCAATGTTATTGGTTGGCATTTTGGTATAGCGTTTAATGTGCCTTCTATATTGTGCTTGTCAAACATGACACTCAAAATGGGAAGGAGGGGGATGTGTAGTAATCTGCTTACCTAAAAAGGCGCATCTTACTTTGCGAGGCGGTTGCCTCGCATTCAGGATTTGGGAGATGTTGTCCCCTGAGGACTACTCTAGCCCCTTCACAAGAACAAATTTTATGATAGAGGTCCTTGGCCAACAACCTGAGTATGGGCTTCCTTCGCCACTGCTCTTTCCGGGACCACTTTGCCTATTGGCAAGAGTCGTCCATTTACTCAAAGTGCCTGGAATCACCCTTGGCAGGTTGGATGAGCGATAATGTTGTTACTTTACATGGGTAATGATTTTGGTTCAGGACATGTTACATATTGATTGGTAGAAATATTTTGTGGAATCTGTGGTTCTGCAATTCCAAGGAAGATGACAAAGATACTTTACTTCGCAGTAAAACATAGTGAACAGTATGTCAATTTGCAACTAAGGAAAGCACATCAAAGCAGGCTTCTGCCTCCTATAAATAGGCCTATGAGCAACTTAGAGAAGTCCATGCTGAAGTTGCATTTGTATTGCTTTAGTACCCTCTAAGTGACCTCTGACCCATCACGGTGTTGACTTGACACTTTTGTCAAGGGCTTTTGGGTTAAATTTAGCACACTGACTTCAATGAATAGTTTCTGAACAGATTATCTATTCTAACCTCTGGCACGAGTAGAATGCTTATAAAACCTGCCCATGATGCCTTCTTTGTGTACATATACTTCGATTCTCATGGTGGCAATTCTGAGTAGAATTTATTAAATGCATGCTTTTTGGACATGCATTCTTAGTTTGAGCATCTTTTATGTGATTGCTTTTGAGAACAACTGGCTCGGCTCTGATTTTTACACCTTCTTGCCCCAAAGTAACAAGTTGCTCCTTGTTACAGATGATAACTCTCTAGGATACTGCATTCAACTTTTTATCTTAGAAAGCATTCCCTAGAATTATGCTATTAGTGCTCTATATGCTGCCCTACCATTTCTCTTGGGGTTGATCACCACACTCCAGTTTTTAATATTTACGCTCCACTTTCGTTGCTAAAGACCAAAATGAAAATACACCAAGGCATTAAAGACTATCTAAAAGCGTTTAGCGACAAACTAGAATGTAAGTTGTAAAAAGTGTAGTTGCTAATTTCCTTCCTCGTTTCGTTTCAGAACTCGGTGGATTCATATATGTCCTCTGTTAGCGAATCGCCGACTTAAACTTCATATTGATTAGATGCATACTGTCTGTTTCAGGTCTATGCAGTTGGAGGGTTTTTCATTCTAAGGTGGGTCTGGGCAAGGTGGAATGAGCGGAGGGCAACGAGAAGGCCACCAAACGAAAATCCAGCTCCCGAAGATGACTAGCCCGTAACAATCTAAATACCTTTGACTCTTTGTGTGTGTGTGTGTGTGTGTGTGTGTGTGTGGGGTAGTAAGTACCTTTGACTGTTGTGATCTATAAGCACTCCAACTTTTACCAGAGTAAGCAGAGAATCTCATTTAGACAGTACCCCTTGTCTTTGTCTCTGTCTTTCAATTGAATCCTTATTTTTACAGCACGTATCCTTTCAGAAGATTATGTTTGTGTTATTGAGTTTGCATATCCCTGACAGATGGTCCATGACTCATTATTTGCATAATGGAGTTAAAATTGGGTGTCCATTAGAGGGGAACGGGTTCAACTCAATCAGAGAATTAGAGTATACTACAGAACACGTTCAACTAAATGGAGTACGGTCTCGGAATGTCTATCGGAAGAGAACACGGTCAACTCCATGTTTTCAATCTACTAAATTTCTTAGTTCCTTCTTGTTCATTCCTTGATCAAACCTGTACTATTTATCAAACCTTTCTTTGTCGGCTGTGGCTCACTTTTTGGTTGGTGAGATCGTAGAGACAGTGACAAAGATTGCCAAGATAGGCTCTCACTATGAAAATCATTCCTTCGAGTCTGTCCGGCCCTGTATATGTAATTGACAAAACAAAGTCACGGTCACTATGTTCAATAAGTTGCATTAGTTTGTCCTTTATAAATTGATCTCTAAGATCCTGGTTAATCGGCTCCGGCCGGTAATGGCCTCTCTCATCTCTCCGTTTCAAAATGGTTTTGTTTCGGGTCGACATATACAGGATAACTTTCTCCTTGCTCAAGAGTTAGTCCACTTCATTCGCCACCAAACAACTGGGAAGCACCCGATAGCTACATTAAGTTAGATATGAGTAAAGCCTATGATCGAATCCGATGGGATTTTTTAGAACAGGTGCTAACTACCATTGGCTTTTCCTTGTTTTGGGTGAGGTTGATAATGCAGTGTGTATCAACGGTTGCATATTCAGTATTGGTGAATTGTAGGCCAGGTCCTTTATTAAAGCCCCAGTCAGGACTTCGCCAGGGCGACCCACTATCCCCATTCCTCTTTCTTATGTGTGCGGAGGCTCTATCTGCAGCTTTATACGAGGGCGTGTCGTCGAAAGCTCTGAGAGGCATTGCGATATCTAGAAAGTCTCCCCCCATTACGCATCTCTTTTTTGCAGATGATTGCTTCCTCTTTTTTCACCTCACCTTTGATTCTATCCGCTACCTACAACATACCTTAGCAAGTTATTGCCATAAGTCTGGCCAAATGATTAATTATGGCAAATCCAACCTTAATGTGAGCATGAATAGTACTTGGAGGTTAGCCAAGTTTGCAAGGCGTATGCTCAAAGTCCCGTTGAGTTCGGGATCAGGCAAATATCTGGGGATCCACTTAGACTGGATGGATCACAAGAAAGACATCTTGGCGGGGTTAATGGACCGAATCAGGCAAAAATGCCAAGGGTGGACAGGTTTATTCCTTAGTCGTGCAGGCCGCTTAACGTTAATTAAACCTGTAGTCTGGCTTATGCTTAGTCATTATATGTCGGTCATTAGATTATCGGGACACTTTTGCCAGGAAGTCCACTCCACACTTGCTAATTTCTTCTGGTCTGGCACAACCTCAGGAGGGCACCTACACTGGATTAGTTGGAAACAGTTGTGTCAACCTCACTGTCAGGGCGGATTAGGCCTATGTAACATTCAGTGGATGAACCAAGCACTTCTTGCTAAAGTAGGTGCGCGCATACTTTGGAACCCACAAAGCTTACTCAGCCAAGTGCTCTTAGGCAAATATTGTCAACAAGCAAATTTTCTAGATTCCAAAGTTGATAGGCGGAGCTCGTATAGCTGGAAAGGGTTGCTTTTTGGACGGGATCTTCTCCTTAAAGGATTATGGCGTCAGCCTGCCATGTCTTCTTCTTTTAGTTTTTGGGAGGTCAATTGGGTACCCGGATATTCGACACAGTTGCTTCAGCCATTACGTTCTGCTCAGACACTCCAATGGACAGTAGCAGATGTAATGGATCCTCAAAATGGGTGGATACGCAATAAACTTGCGGCACATCTTCCTGAGTCGGTAGTTTAGGCCATTCGAAGCTTATATTTGTCGCCATACGGTTATCCAGAACAATGGTATTGGGCACCTTTGGCTCATGGTGAATTTACTGTTGGCTCGGCTTACCGGCTCTTGGCAGCAGAAGGATGCAGGACTATCACCTTTCCTACCGTACCATACCATTGACTGTGTTGCGGCATCTGTGGAAACTTAGGCTCCCTCACAAGCTTCTCACGTTTTTATGGCTATGTTTGTGGGACCAACTTTCGACATGCGTTGAATTACAACACAGGAATATCGAGACTACCATCGAATGTCCATTATGTCTGCGTTCTCAGGAGTCCACCTCACACATATTTCTCTATTGTGAGGTGGTGAGGCCAGTATGGTTTGGCGGATACCTCGGTCTCCGCTTGAACAATCAAGACGTATCCTTATCGGAGTGGCTGGTTCGATGGCTTTCTACACCTTTCAATGCTCGGACACATCATGTGCAGGCCTTTGAAATCCTGGCTTGGACTCTTTGGGCCATCTGGCTAGCACGCAATCAATTGGTGTTCCAAGCATGCATATTTATTCCGAGCAATGTTATTGCTCATACTAACCGCATGACGCAGTCCAATTCTGCGGCCTGGTCTGTGTGTTCATAGACCCGGAGGCATCAAAGCAAGGGGGCAGGGTCAACTGTACAAACAGGGCAATTGCATCTGGGGTCACGCATCCCTATTATTCTCTCCTCTTGCGGGTCTCCTGACGTGGCAATGGCTATCTGTTTATACTTTAGTATGGTTTGGGTACCTGAGAGATTAAGTCTCGGTATTGGTATGGAATCAGTTGACGCGAGTGATCGTTACGTAGGATCTTTTGCACGAGCACTATGTTGTACCGATAGATCCGTGGCATCTGTGCTTGCTCTCGCTTATATTGTTTACTGGGCTTTGACTAACAATTTCCTTATTCTTAAGTTATTTACTAATGATGCTTTTTTGTTTCAACAGTTATCAGGGAAGGATGATCTGACCACAACAAGTTCCCCGGCCCTTTTTGATTTGTATTATAGGTTGGATGACACTCAGTTCTGCTCCTTGAGTGTGGCGGGTCAGCACTGTCTAGCTGAAGCTCGAAGATTATATCGTGTTGCCGGAAGATGGTGTCTCCCAGTGTCCATGAACTGGCGGGCTCCAGGTGGCCAGGCTATTTTGCGACCTCGTGCGGAAGTGGCAGTGCATCGACCGCCATAGGGCGGGTTAGGCATTTTGGGTCTTCGTAAATATCTCATGTGTGCTTGTTGGGTTGTGTATCTATGTCTTCTGTTTATATCGCTAGGATGTGTAAAACTTTTGTACTTGGATGTCTTATACAGCAGGTAGGGTTCTTACCTGATTTCAAAAAATAAGTTCATATTTATTAAGAATTCAACCAAGCACTACGATGGTGTCTTTCCATACTAGTCAGACGATCAACTTCGGCTGAAATGTTGTCTCCTCACGGGAAAGCAGGTTCGCCCAAGAGTATGGTATATATTTTAGTTGAAATCTGGGTTGGAGCACTATAGGCATCACTAAGCAGGTGTCGTAACAATGGTTTGTCGTTGTTAATTATCACTAGTGGAGATTGGAGCTTCTTACTACAACTCAGGGCGTTGCCAATTTCCTTTTCAGGAATACGAGCAATACAATTATCTCGAATGATGCCATGGTTTTGAGTGGTTAATTGACTAAATCTATATCTATATCTATCTATACATATATAAAAGCACGGATATGGTTAAATGGCTAAACTTTTCTTTCCTTAAAGTACCCTTCTCTAATTGATATTTCCATTAAAGGTTAAGGGTGAGTAAGGGTATTTTTCACTTATAACTTTCTTTCCATTAAATACCCTTTTTAAATTAGTGTTATTTAAAAATAAGGGTATTTTTTACTTCTCATAAGATATCAAGCCTCTTTCCTTAAATACCCTTATTGGAATATATGTTTAGGTTAGAGTTAAGGATTTTTTTTTACTTTTGACTTAAAACTTTTGTTTTTTTCATTAAATACCTAATTTTAATAAGAGTGTGATTAAAAAATAATGGTGTTTTTGACTTCTCAAATGATATCAAGTCTCTTTCGTTAAAATATATTTATTGGAATATATGTTTTCGTTAGAGTAAAGCCTCTCTCGGCTCCTAATCATAACTTGAGTTCGTGACAAGTACATAATTCTATATTCCTATTAGAGTTGTTGAAATACCCTTATTTGCATGGCAATATATTCTACATAACTTGAGTGCGTGGCAAGTACATAATTTTATATTTGTATTAGAGTTATTGAAATACCCTTATTTGCATGACAATATATCATTTACAAGGTTAGATATCATATATTTACATGATAACATATTTTTCATATAGTTATTATTGTCTTTGTATAATTTACTCTTAAAAGTGATATAATTAGATGGAACCCAGTTGATAAAAACTTCAATTTATTTTGGCTTAAATGATTAATAATTTTTTTTAGAGATTGAAAACTCTTAAGTTTTGATACGCAAGGGGTTCAATAATTATTTTTTCCCCTAAACTATTCTTTTCAAGTTTAGAAGTTTTGTTTATAGATATTTTCACATTTAAAAGATGAGGATAAATTATTACCGTTTTGACTAACTTTAAACATTTTGATGTTAAAGAGATTCACTAATTCATATTTTTGTGACAAAGCACTATAAATATAACCAAAAACATGTAAGTATCTGACCTCAATGTATAAAATAATCTCAAGGAATTAAAATGGCTAAACATTTTTTCATTAAAAATACCCTTTTTAGATATAAATGGTTTACAAAAAATTAAGTTATTTTTTACTTTTAAGAAGGTGAGACTAAACTACAATATTTTTTTGCTAAATATAAATAATTGATGTTAAAGAGGTTAAAAGTTCACTAATGCATCTTTAAGTGACAAAAATGTGGGAGTGGACCTAGGCCATTCTCATAAATATGATGCTAAGTCTCTGTTCACCTTTAAAGAAAACCCTATCAAAACATAACCTTAAAAATTACCAACATCAAAATAACTCATGTCTCTGAGGTTAGGATAAAATTACAATCAATGACTCTAAGTTTCAAAAGGTAGATCCGTATTGATCCGTTATTATTTTTTTTTTTTTTTGCGTATGTCATCAATACATATTTTGTGGATGTCAATATTGCCCTCATTTGTATCTACAAGGTGTATACAATATAAAAATTTATAAATCCTAAATTTTCGAATTAGTGTTTTGACCCAAATTCTTCCCCACCCCACCGCCGCACATTCCTCAGCAAGCACTCAGCCTTGAAGTTAGACAAACTAGCTTAGCCCCACCTGCCTCATCCCGGTGCTGGTGAACGTCGGCCTCCATGTTATCCTACCCCATCCGGTCGCACCTCTACCGCCATAAACGTCCTCGGCAGCAGTACAAACATGAAAATTTTCAAAGCCGCTAAATCAGTCCGTAACACTAGTTAAATGTGTGTAGGCATTTTAATTAGAGGTCTTATGGGTTGATTGATGACGATTGTAGTGCGTAGAGGGTCAACTTGGGGTGGTGGTGGGTCGTCTGCTGGTGGTGGGTGAATTGAACCTGTGATGCGCTGATTGGACGCATTGGTAAGCTGATTAGTGGTGGTGAAAAGCTACTCTGGTGGTGGTTAATGACGGCGGCTATGGTGGTGTTGGGTAGTAGTTTGATGCAAACAAGAATCTTATACATCTTCTTCCAGATGTCGAACCCCAAATTCTAATTTTCATTTTTGTTCATTTGGTTTGTTAAATCGTGATGGTTTGCTGTAAGTGATTAGGGTGAGAAGGCTAAAGAAAGGTGAGAAAGCTGAAGGATGCGATGATGGTGGGATAGGATTGTGGCTGTGGTTGTGGCCGGTTGTGGGGGTGTGCGTGTGTGCGTGCGTGTTGAAGCTGAAGAAGTGTAAAGGGATGGTAGTGGTGGGGATGTATGGTGAGATCAAGGGATGAGGAATGACATTTGAAGAATTACATTCCTAAGTGATGAACATTATGGTCTTTTCATCTTTTAGCATTTTCGCTTAGTCAATGGACATAAGTGCTATTTGTTCCACCTAATAAACACGTGTGTAATTTTACCCTAACATCAAGGTCATGGGTGCAATTTTTCCTATAATTTTCTTAACTCTCGAAACTTTATGCTATAGGTAATATTTATTTTTTTCCTTTTTAAGGCCTTTATTTGATGAATGATCTAGGTTATATGATAAACTTTTGTTGAGTTTGTATTTATATTAAACATTTAATGTGTATGTATAAATATAGGGTGAAAAACGTAGGTTTGTGAATATTATTGAAATTGTTTAGTTCGTTACCATTATCTGGCATCAATTTCACACATTAATTTCGTAGTATAGATTTCAAAAGGACACACACAGTCACACATGTATATAGACTTTTTAGATGAGTAGGTTTGTTATTATCATACAAGTCCGTGTTAAAAATAAAAGTCCTTATTGTATTACTAAGATGAACAACTTTACGCTAGATAGAAATAAAAGAGAGTTTTACAATATACTATCAAGAGAAATTTAAAGTACACTATAATTTTTTTTAATTTAAAGTAGAAAAAAAGAAAGTATAATTAAGATCAAGCGTAGTTTTAGACAAATTGTACTCGAACATTGGAACTTAAGATATAAAAAATTGAAAAAAGACTTGCTTTGTATTTTAACCTTAAAATAAGGGATACATGAAAATTATACTTCTTTCGCCCCAAATTATTTAATCATTTTTTACTGCACGCTTATTTAGGATATGAGTCTTATTATACGAGTCTCCTATTCTATCGGGGGGGGGGGAGTAGAGAGAAATGAATTGGTGGAGGTTTAAATGTGGAGAAAGAAGTAGAATAAAAACAAATATACAAAAAGGGTAAACATGTAAAAACACCTACAAAATCTTTCTTAACTTGGAAACTCATCAATTTTTTTGGGACAGTCCGAAAAGAAAATATAATAAAAAAATTTAGGACATAAGGAGTAATAGAGTAGATCATTACCAAAAGCAAATAAATTCAGGGTACATTTTGACGCCTAATAATCATCTTTACAAGATGTGTAATGAATGATACTGAAAATCTTAAGTGATGATATTTTAAACTTTAGTGGTGATGCTTGTAAGAAAAAGTGTCAAAACTCTAAAAGTGAATGATAGAAAAACTTTGGAAAGATTGTTGAAAGCTAAGGTTACTAAGTTTATTACCTAAGCAGTTCACTTTCTCTATGTGTCCTGTTAGATCTTTTGAGTTCGCTTGATTCCTGATTTTAAAGATGCAAAATTTAAATTCCTAACCCATTTCGTCTTACATACTTTGTTACATTATTAATCATAATTTCTTCCCGTTAGACACTTTATTTTCGACAATCCTTTTTGGGTTATTTTTGAACTTTCGTTAATATCGCTTAATTATTATTCAAACTCCTTCTCAATATCACTTTCTAAACTTATATATTTTTCATCAAGACATATTACAAGAAATTAGACAACTCTAATATATACATTTGATATTAATTATCTCTAAATATTTTCTTCACTTTTATTACTGTACAGTCAAACTTGTAGCGTTTCATGAGAGTTAGATATTTTGTGAAAGATGTTTGAAACTAATTACAATGTTAATGTACCTTTGATAAAAAGATATAATATGAAATAATCAGGATTCTCTTTAACGACAACTTGATGTAATGAAAGAAATTAGTGTGATGAATAGTAAAAAATATTGGTGATAATTGGCGTGAAATTTTTGGTTTTTCGAGTCATTGATTTGCAGTTAACAACTGATTTATTATTATCGTTTAATTATAATAGTCATATTGATTCATTTAAACTGTATTTTTCACCAAGGTTCACAATATTTTTATTTTAAATTACTATATAACGTGCAAAGCACGTGATCCTTACTAGTCTACCTTAAACATATACAATATTTGGCCATTAACACCCTACAAAACAAAAGGCTATGTATATCCCCACTTATGACATGTTTAACAAAGTTTTTTGGTTTTAATCGAGGAAAGTTCGGGTTTGCAAAAAGCTCCCTCAAATAAACAAGGGTATATTGGTCACGTTTGCTCTCCTCAACCACCAACTAGTAACCCCGTCTGCCACCAATTCAATGCCACCACACCAATAGAACGCCACCATAGACCACCACCGTCATTCATTCTCTTTAACCAACGTTGTCCTCTGTTTTGCCAAAACCAAGTATTTTCCCTTTGTTGCCAAAAAACATAAAAACAAATAAATTACTACGACCCACCATCATAAGACATTGCTAACGCAGGTTTGCACCACCACCACTACGAGATTGCTACATTACCTACCCACTAGCAATTGTCGCCGTCGACATAATGTAATAACCAATTTGATGGGGAAGACCTAGAGTTGGAAAAACCAACCGTCTTCAAATCAACGATAAGTCTAGCTCAAAATTCATCAAAATTTGAAGTAGGATCCTCTTTCTTA
The DNA here is from genome assembly GCA_033065855.1 of Escallonia rubra. Taxonomy (NCBI): domain Eukaryota; kingdom Viridiplantae; phylum Streptophyta; class Magnoliopsida; order Escalloniales; family Escalloniaceae; genus Escallonia; species Escallonia rubra. Next base: position 605,781 of record JAVXUO010002591.1, read on the forward strand.
CTAAAAACCCTTTGCTCAGAATTTGTCGTTGACAACAAAATTATCCAAATCTTCGGCCAAACGTGCCATTAACAAGTTACGCAGCGGCGAAAGGAGAACAATAATGTCGATGGTGGACTAGTGGCGATAGTATGTGATGGTGTGGGGAGAGGTGCTAGGAAGGTGGCCGCACGTGGTGGTGGGTAGATGAAGAGAAGGGTTATAGTGGTGGTGATGGTATGTGATGGTGTAGGGAGAGGTGCTAGGACGGTTGCCGCAAGTGGTGGTGGGCAGATACGGAGATGGATTATAGTGGCAGTGGACCGTGATGGTTGTCAGTGTTGTCAGTCTTTGTGGGTTTCCAATTGAATTTTAGGTGAAGAGAATAATTTAAAATTTCCAATTTACTACGCAATAAAATATTTGTGATTTTGATATGTTTGGTAGTTGAATGATTTGAGAGTTGATAGGGCATTATCTTTTTACATTCAAGCTCAAGAACTATACTAGAAACAACGTATAAGATACAAGAGTAGCACTCTACTTTTCCATGCATCTTCAAGTTCTATAATAATTTCAATCATATCGAAAGATTCCATAAGGAATAATTTACAATAAGAGTCATACACAAAAGCTCATTAACAAAATAGAGCCGGAGTGCCTGGGTGTGGATCCATCATACGTAACCAGTAGCATAAGCAGTCTTGGCCCGGTCACGAGTATGGCCTTTTGTACATCTTCGGAGGTGTAGGAGGCCGATCTCCAGAATCAAAAAGTAAGTCGAACAAAATACCTGAAGATCTAAGATCTAAGATTTGTGTGAAAATTATTTTGAATATGAGCCACGAAAGAGCTAGAGTCAGTATAAATAATGAGATGTAAAAAGTTGTTATCAAGAGCCCACAAAATAGTATAAATGATCTCTTCTAGATTGGTTGCAGGTACTTCAAGTTCTGAAGTTCTGCAAGTACTAAGAAATATTTGCTAGAACCATGATTGATGGTAGTAATCTTTATACGAAGACTCGTATGTTGTGTTTGGCACGCCGGACAAGGGCTCTGGGTAGGATAAAAATGATCCTATTCGGCTTTGGCTACGCATAAAAGAGGGAGATAAGCTATTCGCTTGATTGGTTTTATCCCATTTCAGTGAGATAATTCCGTACCAATTGGGGGGGGGGGGATTATTTTTTCTCTAGGCATTAGGGATAAGAAAACGGGCCATGACTAACGCACAATAGGCGCAACACCTACCAAGAAGGCACAACATCACGTCCACGTCAACTTCTTAGTCATTCTTGTTGCTGAGCTTCCTCTTCTCTTTCTCTCTTCGTACCCCATCAACTGCCACTTGCCAAAACCATTGACCACTACCTTTTATTGCTCGTTTCGCCACCTTTCAGACACCATTTTGCCCTAGATTAAAGCAATTTTTCACTGGTGTTGGTACGATTTGATTTGAGGTACGATTTGTTCAGTGGTAGTGGTGCGAGTTATTGATGGGGTGCGATGTGCGGTGTTGTGGATTGCGATGGGTGGTGGTTGTGCTTTGCGATGGGTAGTGGTTTTGGGTTAATGGGTGGTGTTATGGAGGTTATGGGTTGCAATTGGTGGTGTTGTGGGTGGTTGAGGTGGTGATTTAGTTGAATAATAGAACTATCCGACTTGTAATCCGATGTCTGTACCCAGCACATCATATGATTAACTCATTATCCTTCTCCAGCAAATTGGAAACGAGATCCTCCCTTGTCCTATCTGTCTGACTAGAAAGAAAATCTTCCCTTATCCTATCTAGCTGATTGGAAAAGAAACCCTCCCATTATCTTATCATTTTGGTCTATCCTATCTGGCATGCCAAAGCAGCCATAAGGAGTTTCCAAGAATTAAAATGCACACCTATGTGTAATATAATAGTTTTCATAGAAGCACAATGGCAAGGACCTAAGGGTGGACGAATATGTGCGTAAGGTTGTTTTGATGGTCCTTATTAATGGGAGCAGGAATGGAAGCGTATAAAAAGCTTAGAAGGAGATACAAATAAATTTATTAAACTTGTGGGTAGGAGTCAAAATTTTCCTCTAATCTTAAGAATTATGGTTAAAAGTAATATTAGTATTATGTAACCAAATGAATTAGAGAAAATTATGTTACTAGCCGGGTTTGAACTTTTTGAAGCAGAGAATGTTTGGAAATCCAAGTAAAAATCAGCTCCTAAAAAGGTTGATTCTTAGCGAGATGGGATACAAAAAATTTTAGGGTGCCCCACACAAATTTTAAATCTAGGCATATTTAAAAATATATGCGTGATAGATTCAATATAAGATTTGCAAAAGGACAACTATTTAAGAAAGAGATGCCTAAATTGAGAAAAAATTTAGTTGGCGAGCATAAGAAGAGAAGTTCCAAAGAAAAATAATAATTTTGAGTGGCAATTTTAAATCCCAAACTTCATTTTACACTTTTTTCAGATAAGCTTGGCGACACTAATGATGATTATCCTTAGGTGGAATTTTGTGCCCAAGTCAGTGGGGCTATATCCACGAACCGTAGTATATGAGTTTGTGCTGGGCTAAAAATTTCTATGATAATGTTTTCATGTTAAATGATTTTTATGCCCGTATAAGGAATAAATTTTGCTTTACTGCTTTAGAGTATTATTTCTCGGTAAAATTGTTACTTTGAAAGCAGAGCTATACATGTTACGATGCAGTTAGTTGGGTCACTGGTTACTTATTGAGCACGTGGAAGCTCATCCCTTACTTAATATTTCAGTAAGTAAGGGAAACATTCTGGATTTCAAGGACCATTAGTGTTATAATTGGGATTATTTCGTAAATGTCGATATATCAAGATTTTGTAGTTGGGAACTAATCTAAGACCGCCTGATCCATGTGACCTGGACATCTCCCTCAGCTTAAGGACGATAGAAATTATGAACTATACTCTAAGAAGATCTACCAAAATCAGGCAACTCGGGTCTTAAACCGGGGGCACCACAAGCTTCTTCTTTAGCTCGCTCTAGAACTCTGATCTCACAAGCACTAGAGAAATTCCAGTTCAGCTCGGGCCTCAGTCTGCCACCCAAATCCGGTACCTTTTCCCAAACCACTGGCCAAACCAGTTGATATACTCCTAAAACAACAATGGAGCAATAAGATCCATACAATCTACGAAGGTATCACTCCCTATAAAGCGGTAAAAGTAGGGAAGAGAGTCCCAACCTTTACAACAGCCTTGATCAGCGAGGGGCAAAGGTCTCTCACCACAACAGAAAAAATACTGTAAAAATCCAGGACAACTTGCTTGTCACCGAACTGTCTCAAAATCTAGCAAACGAAGTAGAATGATGAAGAGCGTAATCCCGTTAAACAGAAACAGTAATACCCAGAAGTCTACAGAGTAGACCTGGGGACTCCCCACCAATGACAGTACCAACGAATGTCCTTTGATTTTTCGTACACAGAAAAAACGAGTCTAATCATCTCTGCCGGAATGACCTTCAAAGAGCAAAGGTCGAGCACGAGATAAACAAGGACGATATTTCCCCTCAGTAGGAGCGGCTATCAGCCGCATATGATCTAGGAGCTACATATACAGAAGCAAGGGGCTACCCTTGAATGCAACACTCAAATCTTCATGCACCTCGGTAATCCCATTTATGGTCTTAGCTACCACTACTTGGATCATGGTTTTTCCTTTAGATGACACTTGGGCTAGTAGCCCGGCCAGTCTCACATCAGGAACACCAGGGCCAACCATAGTAAGGTATTTGGCCACCAGACATAACCCCAGAGCCGCTATCCGACCACATGTATACTGCAAATCACAACCATCCAGTTTAGTTAGAGAAGACACGATCTTCAGTATCCCAAAATTTGCACGTGGCCTGGAGAATATCTTCGTTTACATCCACAGTCTGCAAACTCATGACAGGCCTCATATTGAATCGTCCATCGAGATGAATAAGTCCAATTTTGTTGCAGAAGCCAGCAAAAGCTTGAAATTGGATGTAAGGCCCATGTGTACTTAATACAATGAAAAAAATGAAAACCATTGGGTTGTGATGGGAGTGGAGTTGAGCCATAATCATTAAATGATGACCCCTAGCAAGGTCGGTCTAATTTATTCGCATAGTCAAATAAGCTTGGCACACAGACAATTGAAATTTACAATGGTAAGGCTAAGATACCATCTTCTAGACTGATGGGGGTTTTCTCAAGTCAGGCTGGGGGAATTGAAAATTTAAGTTTTAACGAGGTAAATCTTCGAAATGAACCTCTTGCTCAAAGGAGATAGACTTTCAATAAGAGTAATTCGCAAGCTACGCTTGATATCTTCAAGCACCTTCAAAGCGAGAATTCTGGATTTTTCTTTAGTATCCAACTAGATGATGAGAACCGCATTAGTACTATATTTTGGGTGGATGCTCGTTCTAGAGCTGCTTACCAAAACTTTGGCGATGTTGTGATGTTTGACACCACATACCGCACAAATAAGTACTCTATGTCTTTTGCTCCATTTACCGGGGTGAACCACTACTATCAATCAATCTTGCTTGTCTTTGCCCCGCTTAGGGATGAGACGGAGGAGTCATTTACATTATTTGAAACGTGGCTTGAAGCAATGTACCATATTCCCCCAACAGCCATCATCACCGACCAAGATTTGGCAATGAAAAATGCAATCACTAAGGTCTTGCCAGATACTCACCATGGCTTGTGCACATGGCACATATGCAACAAATATCCCAAGCGGCTACACAATGTGTACGCAAACCATCCAACGTTCAAGAATGATTTCAATATCTGTGTCAAGAAATTGTTGACGGTTGACGTGTTTGAGGAGAGGTGGGCCAAGTTGATAGATGACTACTATTTGCGCAATCATGAATGGTTGAAAGCATTGTATGAGAATCAAGACACGTGGTTATCATCGTCGTAAAGGATCGATGGATCGTAAGGCCTGAGATTAAACTCCAAATCTTTAATAAGAACACATAATTTAAAAACAACTTAGCATACATACTATTTACATTTCAAATCTTTAACAAGAACAAATAATTTAAAATCAACTTACCATGCATACTATTTACATTTCAAAAAGGTAATATTGACTAAAATACAAAAAAAGAGTTAAGATAATTGAAGTTCAAATTTCAATCCCACAAAGCACCAATTTTAAACCCTAGAAAAATCCCTAATTTTGAAACCCTAAAAAAGCCCTAATTTTGAATCCCAAAAAACCCTAACTTCAAAATCTAAAAACCACTAATTTGAATCCATACATAAAATTGTAATTTCGAGCCTATAAAGCCCTAATCACCTTCTCCTAATATCAAAACCTAAAAAAGCCCTAATTTGAATCTCTAAAGAAACCCTAATTTCAATTTATAGAAAGAACATAATTCAAAACCTAAAATAAACATAAATTGAAACCTAAAGAAGCTACAATTCATGAAAGCAACATGGATCTATGGAAGAAAAATTGAAATACTTACTTGTTTCAAAGTGAATCTAAACAAGAAAATTTCTCCACCGATCTTCTATCGTTCTTCTAACTACTATCCATCGATCTTCTAGCATGGGAGAAGAGCTTGGAGGCGGTAAAAATGGTGGGGTAAAAGGAGGATGAAGAAGATGAGAGAGAGGAAGAGAGAGAGAGAGATAGAAAAGAAAGAAGTGGGGATTAAAAGTCTACCCGTCTAACCGCTACTAAGTGTAACGGTTAGGGCGTCGGGGCCCACTCCTGACCGCTATACTTAGTAGCAGTTAACCGCTAGTAAGAGTAGCGGTCAGTCCATTTTGAATTGTCTAGGGATTTACGAGGGGTATTTTGGGCCATAATGCTAACCGCATCTCTTAGTAGTGGTTAGCACTTTTTCAGCAAAGGCCATCCACAACTACACGTGGACGACCAGATGGGTGGTGGAGAAATTGCAGTAGATGTGGTGTATATATATATAGGGAGTTGATTCGTTGACCGCGCGGGCAACTTTAGCTAAGTTGCCCGCGCGATCTGGTCATCCACCCTTAAAGGACCGACGGTCCAGATCTAATTTTTTTTTTAAAAAAAAAACTAGCCGTCTACTACACTGTGTAGCGGACGAGAATTTTGTCCGAAATGCCCCCGCGATCTGGGATAATGCCTGTCCGCTACACAGTGTAGCGGATGACTTTTTGACCCTAACATGTTGTCAGCCAAAAAGCGTCCGCTACATAATGTAGGGAATGACTTTTTGGCTGACACATGTCACATATGTCCCCTCTAGTCCGCTACACTATCTGGCGGACGATGGGGCAAGATATACCAAAAAATGCCCAAATTGTCAACTCTTCTTCCTTCTTTAACCTCTTGAGCTCCACTTGCCTTCATTTTCAACTCCTTTCAAGTTCCAAGCTTCAAGCTTCACTCAAGTAAGGTAAGTTTGTGATCTCAAAAAGTTGTGGGTAGAGTGGTGAAGCTTTTTTTGGATGTTTATATAAATTTTTTTGAGATTATGTTTTTTGTATATGGTATGCTAAATTAGTATATTCATCAAAATAATTTTTATTTGTTATGTTCAAGAAATTATAATTTTGTAATTAATTTCCATGCCTAAAAAATGCTACTATTTGATACTTAAATGTAAGTTATTTCTACATAGGTCTTGTTTCATAATGAATAATTTCGTGTCAAGCTCAAACACACCAGTAGATGCTAGTGACCCTTATCTAGGGCGAACGTTTCGAACAATGCAAGAAGTCAAAGAATATTTTCGAGCGTATTCGTTGATGGTTGGTTTTGGCATTAGAATCAAGACAACTAGAACAAGCAACATAACAAAAAAAAAATGCTCACAGTTATATGAGTGTCATAGGAGCAAGCACCCATTCCAAAATGAGAAACACGCCGGTAATGATGATAGTGATGATGAAGTAGGATATGCGTCACGAAGACGGGAGTTCTTTGCACGCACGAATTGTATGGCCAAGATGTTCGTAAGCCATAAACTCAAACAAGATCATTGGCTTACTACTAGCTTGGATTTTTTGCACAATCAACCGTTAGTAACGCCTTCGAAGGTGAGTCAGATGCATCAACACAAGAAGATGGGTAATGCCGCGAGGAGCCTGATATACACAATGAGTAACGTGCGGATAGGACCAACCGACATTGTTAATGTTCTTGCTAAACAAGCTGAGGGAATTCAAAATTTGAATTTCAACATGACAAACGTTCGTAACGCGATCCGAACCCAAAGACGAGCCGCATATGAGATCAATGATGCTCAATCCACAATGATCATATTAAAGCAGATGCAAATGGAGGACCCGTAGTTTACTTACGAGTATAATCTTGACGACGAACACCGAGTTACCATAAATTTTTGGGACAACGGCCGTTCGAGACATGCTTATCAATATTATGGGGATGTCATGACGTTCGACACCACCTACCGTACCAACAAGTATTTGATGCCTTTTGCTCCATTCACAGGTTCTAATCATCATTATCATTCCATCCTATTTGGGTTCGCGTTGTTAAAGGATGAGATCGAAAGTTCTTTTGTATGATTGTTTAAGACGTAGCTGGAAGCAATGAAGTTCAAAGTATCAAAAGTTATCATCACCGATCAAGATTTGATAATGAAGAAGGCTATTGCTACCGTCTTCCCAGATACTCGACACAACATGTGCACTTGGCATATAAGCAACAAATACCCTTAATGTCTACATCATGTGTATGCAAAGTATCCAGACTTTAAACAAGATTTTGACAGGTGCATTAACAAGTCGTTAATGATTGAGGAATTTGAAGAAAGATGAAAAAAACTTGTTGATGATTTTTCATTACAAGACCACGAGTGGCTCCAACACCTGTATGAGCTCAAAGAACAATGGATTGGTGTTTACACCATAAGGTACTTTTCTTCGGGCATGAAAACGACGGGCATGCATGAATCTATGAATGCCATGTTCGATAGCATGTAGGTACAACTATGAATTTGAAGAGTTTTGTCATAAGTGCCCAAAAAGCGGTTGCACAAATATTCGTAAAAGAAAAGGTTGCGGACTTTGCAAGCACATACAAACAAAGAAGAAGGTTGCTTGAGACCCCGCTGGAGGTGAATGGTGCAAAAGTCTCTACAAAAAAGATGTTCATCCAATACCAAGCAGAGCTGCGAAAATCGAGACGATACAGTATAAACAAGGTGGCAGAAAAGTCTAGACGTGAATACAAGGTCTATTCGTTGATGAATGACCTCGCCCCTGAGAAGGTGCATAGACTGTATATGGTGAGCCATGACACAGAGACGGATTCGGTGACATGTGTTTGTAAGAAGTTTGAGTTCCATGGCATGCTACACGGTTTTTCACTCAAAAGAATATCAAGGCAACCCCCGATAAATACGTCTTGCCGCGATGGACTAAGGTTGCAAACAGGTTGCATGGTACCATTGCCTTTCTAGAGCATCCGTATACTGATTTTGAAGAACTAGAGACTTTGCAATATAATATCATCTGGTGACAATGTTCCCACGTTTGTTCATAAAGGGTGCTGCTAGAATGGTCGGATATAAATATCTTCGCTACCTGGTGCTACAGTAAGAACCCATTGTTGACCAGTTTGAAGTAGCTTCAGTCAGCAATGCGATTGACACTGAGCCTACACAGGGATCAGAAGATGATGAACCGGTTGAGGAAGGAGACAATGATATCCGACCTTTGGATCCAATTGTATCGCAAACAAAAGGCCGTAAGAGATCTACACGGATAACCCAACCTAAAAAGCTTAAAAAGTGTGCATTATGCAACAAAATGACCAACCATGACAAGCGGAACCATTACAAGGCACTGGGGATAAGTCCAGCGGGTTTGCAAGACGAGGAAGAAGGTGATGCCGAAGAAGATGAAGTGGACCTCTAGTCTACGGACTTTATAATAAATTTTTTTTATTAATAATCAAGTCTATGGAAGTTGTATTTGAGTTATAGACTTTGTAATAATCCAGTAATAATCTTAGATGTTTATTCATAATCAAATTTGATTTATCATTGGGTTATTCATGAATTGTGTTTCTTTACCATTTGAATTTTAATGTACTGTTGCAGTGACCGATTTAGCTTTGTAGAAACATTGGTCTCCAACACTTCAAAAAAATTCGGGCATTTTCACCGTTCGCCAGATAGTCTACCGAACGGCCTAGCAGAAACTAACACTTGGAAAATTTTTGGGCATATTCACCGTCCGCCAGATAGTCTAGTGGACGGCCTAGCAGAAACATTGGCATCTAACACTTAGAAATTTTTTGGGCATTTTCACCGTTTACCAAATAGTCTAGAGGACAGCCTAGCGAAAACATTAGCCTCCAATGCTTAGAAAAATTTTGGCCTTTTTCACCGTCCGCCAAATAATCTAGTTGATGGTTGGACAGTATGAAAATCAGTCTGCTCAACCGTCCGCTACACTGTGGCGGATGGTTGAGTTGACTGAAATACTCAACCACAACACACAACATTCTTCAAAGTAATACTCAACCATAACGTACCACATCCAGAAAGAAAAACCAGAAACACATAAAAATTTATAAACACAAGAAATACCGAAATGCTTTATATTATATAAAAATATTCGTCTAATGTTATACGGCCTTTGATGTAGCCGGATTTACAATATCCCTAACTAGTCTAGGCCGTCCTCGATCAATTTGCTAAGCTACCCTACATCTAAACGTTTCTATGTCTCATTGGCTCCAGTTGGCCTTCTTGAGGCTCTTGGACCTTCAAATGTAGTCCATATACATCAAAACAAGGACACCGCGGTTCGCCTGATTTTTTTGCATGGGCCTACGTTTCTTCACTTGAATATCGAGATTCGGCCTTGCTGGTACTTTTTGTGCACTGAGAGCATGAAACATGGCACAAATCATATCCTGCAGAGGAACAAAAATGGCGTAAGCTACGAGAGTCAAATTACAGTTAGCAAATTAAGAAATAGAAACACTGTAACAAGAATGCAAAGCTTACCATTGCCACCAATTGTTCTTTGAAAAGGTCCTTCAGAGGCATAAAGGGGACATCGTTGTGGAGACTATCAAGGATTGAAATCCTCATAGCCCGTGGTTCATAGCAAAGCAAATAACAATGGGAGTGCTCTAAAAAGGGTACTAGAAAGATCTCCACCTCACAGAAGCTCACCGAATTCGCAGTATTCATGAAAATTACAGTGAGCTCCCTAGGCTGACGCCAATGGATCAATGTTTTCTTCCCTCTCACCAGACACCATCTTTGCCATTCTCCACAGAACATTCTATGAAAAAGCACGTCCAACATAAAGTATTGTTGGTAGACTAAGGCACGATTTTCCAGCTTCAAAGGCTTCAATGGATGACCTTTGGATTAAGAGGGATTAACGGGGGGATCGACCGGGGGATATTATTGTCCTTGAGGCTCTTCGGGTATCCTAAGGCCCAAAGTGGAAGGTCCCGCCCACAGGACGAGTTGCAGTGACTTGGAGAGGTTGAAGTTCGTGAAGTCAAAATCTTGTATGGCTTGACTACGAGGACCTGTTATAACGTCCGAGTCCCTAAGCAAAACAAACGAGCGCTAATTCCACTAGTTCCAATGAGCCATTCCCATACCTAAAGGCTGCCCCTAAGCATCACCCATTCCACTTCTGGAGGGACCACCAATTCCCTTGCTCACCCCCGAAGTTTGCCCCAAAGGATCACCCATTCCCTCGCTCACATAGGAAGGTTGCCACGAGGGATAATCCATTCTCGGGCTCATGCCCGAAGGCTGTCCTGTATAGCCCTTTACAAAATCCCCGCAGCCATGCGCCAAGATCTTAGTATGGGAGCGAAGATCAGCTCCCATGGCATCTAGCTGATCCTTCCGCTCACTCAGTTTTTGGAAGAAGGCAAGAGAAGCATCAAACTACATCCAATTAGATCATAAGTAACTTTAAACACCATTTAAAATTGAATGCAAAACTTACGAGATCAAATTCAATTAAAAGTCAATAGGAAATTACGAGCTCAAATGCTCTATGCTCATCAATTATACCCCTGAGCTAGTATTTCTTGCCTCTTGTCCAATGCACTGGGTTTATTCTCTTCCGAGTGATGCGGTAGTACCACCCCAGATACTGCTTGATGCTGACCACAGGGTCGGGCTCTGACATAATGGCTGCCAGCGTTTCTTGCCAGGATTCTCATAGTCCAAGTTCAACAGCGCACTATTTGAGTGCATTCACTTGCCCGAACCATGGGACGTCCGGTGTGTTCCTGTTAATCCTCATGTCTGGGGCATCAGCTGGCAACCCTGCATGCACTCAAAATGGCGCATGGCGCGATCCAGTAGTTTCCACTTCGCGATCTCCCAATGGATTAATGGAGTGCGTTGCGACCCAGAGAGCGTAAACACAAACGACTCTGCCACCCGCCCCTCCAAATGTTTGTACTGCGCCCAACAAATTTGGCTCAGAGCCAGTGAGTCGAACTCCCCCCGATAGAATACAATGTTGTGATTGGGATCATCTCTCTTTGGGTAGTGGCTCTCCCTACGACTGTACTCCCAAGCGCGCAACCAAGACCACATATTATCGGTTCCCTCCCAACGATGGGGTACGCCGACACTGAAGTGTTCATAAGCCCACACCTAAGAACAAAGACAAATTGGGGTTGTATGGTCAAAATTTATTATGCACTGACTAATAAAAAATTATCGAAAAAGAAATTAAAAAGAGTTATATGATATACCTGCAACAATGAGAGACATACACATATAGCTTTACAGTCGGGCCTCGTTGCCTTATGCAATGCGTGATACAAGTATGCAAGTGTGGCTACACCCCAAGGATACTCCCCAACCTCCTGCAGGTTATCCAACAGAGCTAAATATTTCGCATGAACCATGTTCTTTGTCGTCGTTGGGAATAGATTTCCCCCATCACCCACAGCAAGAAAGCCTTTGTGTGCATTACAAGCATCTCCTATGTGTAGTCTTCCGGCAAAACCTTGAACCTTTCTACAATGACCTCAACTTTATTCCACCGTGCCCAAATTCGTTTTCGGGAATCAAACCGAAGAAGTCCATAGCAACTCTCTTATTTGTTGCGGAAACCTTAGCAGAAATAACTGGTCGTCCCATCACGGATAACCTTAAGATGTACTCTACATCTTCTAAGGTTATTGTCATCTCTCCAAGAGGGAAGTGAAACGTGTTCACTTCTCCGCCGTTCAACAGGGGCACATATTAAGGTCCGGTCAAGTTACTGAAAAATATTGTCACTGGTAAAAATCCCAAAACCCATTCCGTGCAACAATATTTTTTGTGTTTTGTTCAACCTCCATTCTCCAAATTGTTTGGTTATTCTATTGTGTTAAGTGTTTCTCTTTCCTACAAATTAACAAAGAGTATTTAAGCAAAGCAAAAAAGGTATACAATGTTCATGAAACTAAATAAATAAATAAATAAATAAGTATCTTACTTTTCCATTCCAAATGGATGTAGTAATATGATTTGCTTGGTCGTATAATACGGAGGGATATTCTGGTCCGGGGTCAAAGGCCATTTTTTGTAACTGAAATTATGCAAATACATCATTTTCGGAAGTTTCTATCAAACGTTAAAATTTCCAACGCTAGCACATGCATAATACATTACACACACACACACACACACACATATATATATATATATCCGATTGAGAATGAATCAAATCAAATGGTTTTATTTTTCAATTTTTTCAATCTTTTCGATCTTGGGTCCGTAGGAGCAAGTCAGAAAGATTGAAAAAATCAGTCATTCACAACCACTGATGAAGGATTCCTCGAAAAGTTAAGGATTAGTAATCTTTTTTAGAAATCGAATGGATTCGGTCTTATACATACGCGAGGAAGGTAATCAAAAAAGAAAGAAGATGAGTTCTTCTTTCTTTTATCACTTAGGAGCCGTGTGAGATGAAAGTCTCATGCACGGTTTTGAATGAGAGAAAGAAGTGAGGAATCCTCTTTTCGACTCTGACTCTCCCACTCCAGTCGTTGCTTTTCTCTCTCTTTCTATACACACACACACACACACACACACACACACACACACATACATGCATACATACATAATACTTCATCAAAATCATGCGCAATACTAAAAAACTAAAGATTAATTAAGGAATTCTTGGGAAGATTATACACAGATCTACTCGCTAGCGCCACTGGGAAGATAGTGTAGAAGGAAGAAGACTTACGAAATTAGGGGGTTGGGCTATTTAAATACACCGTCCAATATACTATCTAACGGACGAGTTAAGTTGGATAAGGACAAACTACCTCATCATAGGCTAGATAATGTAGAGGGTAAGAGGTTGGATAAGGACAAACTACCCCATCTTCTGCCAAATACTGTAGTGGACGGAGAGCGGATAGATGTGACATGTGTCAGCCAAAAAGTCATCCGCTACATTATGTAGCGGATGACTTTTTGGTTGACAACATGTCAAGGTCAAAAAGTCATCCGCTACACTGTGTAGCAGACGACTATTTTTTTAATAAAAAAAAATTAGATCTGGGCCGTTCGTTCTTTAAGGAGTGACGGTCAGATCGCGTGAGCAACTTAGCTGAAGTTGCCCGCGCATGAACAACTAAATAACCTTTAACACTATAGCTTATATGTCGGGCATTCAAACAGTAACACAACTGGTAACCGAAGCACTGAAAAAACACAGAGACACACGACACACACACAACATATATAAATGCGTATGTATATGTGTATAGGAGTTGATCCTTGTCAATGCTAGCTATGATGCTAGCCCGATTTGTGTGATTGTATGTGTGAGCCCAGCTCCAAATCACTTATTTCCAAAAGCAATTCATTTTTATTCCAGATACCCCTATCTCATTTCTTATCAAGTTTGAACCATCAAACCAATGTGATATTCAAAAGCATAAGGAGCTAATGCGCCCGCTGATGTGGCGCACTGCAACTCATCATTTTCCCCTTTTTAATGAGATTCTTGCTTCTGACATATGCTCTCTCCTCTTTCTTCTTTTATGACCAACTCTCTTCACCTTTTTTTCTTTTATTTTATTAAGTGGATATGGAGTTGAATCTACTTTTGTAAGGAAAGGAAAAGAAAGCTGGTCATACATGGATTACACAAAATTTTCACATCCAAGCTTCGATGGCTGTGAATAATAATTGTGAAGAAGGAAAAGAGAACAAGAAGAAAGAATGGAAAAGATGGTGGGGAACGGTAGCAGGATAGGCAGCAGGCAGGGGCGGAGCCAGGATTTTATCCGAGAGGGGGCTAAATATATATCGCCGGAGTTTTGGCCGCCGGTCGCCAGAGTTTAGCCGCCGGTGAACTGTTGGAGTGAAGACAGTACAACCGAAGTCGCCGACTCGCCGTCGGCGTAGATCCGGGGTCACTGGGTCCTTGCCGCCGGCGGTGGACCGTTGGAGTGAAGACTGAAGACTCTCCGTCGCCGACTCGCCGTCGCCGTAGATCCGGGGTCACTGGAGTCGCCGTCGCCCGTCGGCGTAGTCGCGTAGATCTAGAAAACGAGAGAGAGCCCGTGACCGTGAGGCGCCGTCGCCCGTCGCGCCGAAGTGCGTTCGTCGTGGGTGGGTGCCGCCGTGCCGGAGGACGGGAGGAGTGAGCCGAAGTGGGTTCGTCGTGGCTGCCGGAGTGAGGCGCCGGCCGCCGGTCGGTGTCTCGGTTGGTGACTGGTGAGAACTGAGAAGAGACTAGAGAGAGCTGGTCGCCGGAGAGAGAGAGAGAGAGCCGAAGAGAGAGAGAGAGAGCCGAAAAAGTGTGAAAAAATACTATATATATATATATATATATATTATTATTTTTTTCAAAATCTGACAGGGGGCTATAGCCCCCTCTCGTACATGTGTAGCTCCGCCCTTGGCAGCAGGCGATGTCAATAGTGACATTGAATTAGGGTGCAATGACGATGGTGAGGATAGAATCACAGAGTTAGGTTTGGTAGCAGTGTTGGCAGGGGAAGTGGGCTAGGTGATGTGTGCGGCTGTCAAAGAAGGTGGTGCCGATAAGGGGTAGGGGTGAGGGAGGAAGAAGAAGAACGAAAAAAAATGAAGTCCTAGCAGCCCGCTAGTTGCAGGAGCAGGTTACACGAACTTCTTCTTCTTCTTTTTTTTTTTTGCACTAAAGGGAGGGGCGGGTGTATTTTTAGAGCTGGGAAATTGGGTAGCAAGAGGGGGCTGGCGAGATGCCAAAACAAAGTATGATATCAGCCACTCGCGATGTTCTGTAGACGGCTGGATCACCGATTAAAAAATAATGTTTTATTATAACACTCTACAAGGTTCATCTTATATATACACGTGTATGTGTGTGTTCCCGCCTAAAAAAAAACCACCATTTGACACCAGTGCCAGTATTGTTTCTCTGGTTTCTGATTGATCACTACCAGCGTTGTTAGTCTCAATTTGGTTGGCATTACCAATTATGCCAAGACTTCGGTATTGTTTGAAACCATTTATTTTTTTCTAGTTTTTTGTCCAGTTTTAAAAAAAAAAAAAAAAAAAAATCGATTTTTGGTTCACAGTTTTCGTTTTTTTTTTCCTTCAGTTTTATAAAACAGTTTTCTATATTGGGCTGTTTTTTAAAAAGTCCAGTAGCATTTGAAATCACTTAAGTTTTCAGTTTTTTCTCCAATTTTGTAAACTGGAAAAAAAAAAGGCGTTTGACACACAATTTTCGTTTTTTTTTCTTCAGTTTTGAAAACCAATTTTTAAAACAGGGACTATTTTTAGAACTCCCAATTTTGGAGTTTTAGGTTTTTTTTATTTTGAGACCACCACCGCCACCTCTACCAACACCAAAGAAAAAATTCAAAATAAAAACTGGATAGTTAAACACTCAAAATAAAAACTGGGTAGTTAAACACTCAAAATAAAAACTGTGTAATCAAACACCAATTTGTTTTGTAAAAAATAAAAACTAAACTAAACTGATTTTGATTTTTGTTTATTTGGGAACTGAAAACCAAAACTGTAAGTGATTTCAAATAGACCCTCCCCATTTTGGAGTTCTCGATTTTCAGTTTTGATTTTTTATTACAGATCCCACCTCACAAAAAGCAATTTGGAACCCACTTTTTTTTTTCCTCTCCATTTCATCACTCCCACTTGTTACCCCCCATCCCCGTCACCACCGCATCGACAATTCTATTCCATTGTCGCAAATCTGCTCCACTCAACGCTACTACGGATGCAACTTACCTACCCAACCATTGCCACCGCACCAGACATCTGCCAACCGTCGCAGCCCCACCATAATAGATCTGCTCCACCCACCGTCACTACCATCGCCCCACCATCGCCACCGCGACATCACGGCCACCCAAAATACCAACACCAGTATTACTTCTAAAACCCAACATCACCGCACCAAAAGTCATTTCTCTCTCTTCAACAGATCCCTCTCCAAGTTTGCTAGATCTGTAATGAATCGCGGTGGATCTCTCATCTATGGTGACTAGGGATGGCAATTTAAACCCGATCCGGCGGATATCTGTCCCACCCCGCTTCGTTAGGAGCGGATTATTTTGACTTTGACTGGGTTACGTATGGTAATTTTTTTAAAACCCGCAGCGGGTTAGGGTTGGGTATGGTATTCTGCCCAAACCGCCCCGGTATCCGCCCCGATATGCTAACCCTAAACATTAATAAATTCCAACCGTTCATCTAAGCATATATATGGCTTTCATCCAAAACCCTAAACTGTTATGTCTTTACTCAGCCGTGACTGCGTTCCTTCTTACTGCCTCCCTTCTTCTGATCTTATTTCCCTCTCCCCCGAAAACATCACGGCCACCTAACCGACGACCACCCACCACCACCACCATTACCACCACCTAACACAACCAAATAGAGGTGTCAAACCGGCCCGCGGCCCAGCCCGATCCAGCCCGAAAAAGCCCGGCCCGGCCCGGCCCGCAGGTGAACAGTGCAGGCCCGCAGGCATAGGGCCTTGGGCCTGGGCTTGGACCAGGCCTGGATTTCCAAAAAAATGGCCCGGGCCAGGCCCGGCCCGGTTTTGGCCCGAAACAGGCCCGGCCCGTTTTCGGCCCGGATCTGGCCCGATTTTGGCCCAAAATCAGCCCTATTTCGGCCCTATTTTGGCCTGCCCCACCTTTTTAAAAAAAAAAAAAACTTGCCCTCCCCTTTCCCTCCCATTTCCACTCCCAATTGCCGTGACGCAATGATTTAAACCATGAACCAAGCATACCCGACATGACTTGACTTGATGGTCTAATTTGCCAATAAAAGCAGTTCAAAGATCCCAGCAAGTTTAGCCTTATATAGCGTGTATTCTCTATCAAACTTGGTTTCAGTTGTTCCTATTTCCTGTTAACCCTGCCGACTGGAACAAATTTTCCCTTGGTTTAGGTACAAATTAGTACTGAAAAAAAAACTAATTAAAACTAGAAACGTGCCTTAGCCTCCGTTCACCATGCGCATCTTTATCCAGGTCTTCCAGTAAGCTGGTTGGAGGTTTGTCAAGCATCCAAAGTTCGACAAGAATCAAAACACAAGCCTTCGCTAATTTGTTTGCATATTGGTCTCTCGCAAATAGAAAATAAATTTCCTTTGTTGAATGCAATTTGTATCCAACAAGGAAAGATTGGCTTCAACTGTATGATTATTGTTATATCCGTCTACACTTATGCCAATTAAGTAACAACAAATTATTTATGGACCTACATGTCACTAACAATAAACAAAATTTTCTTCTACTGCCGTAATTGGAGCAAAATGTTTCTTCTAGGTGTAATTAACGAAATGGTTTAAATTAGAATATTTGTTGTTACTTTACTTGCTTATACACATTATTAAATTAGAATTTGTGTACATAATAACAAGAAAATATCGCAATTAAAGTTTTTATTTTGAATAACCGGAGAATTTAAAATAAAAAAAAAAATTTTTGGCCCGGGCCCGGCCCAAGCCCGGCCCTAGATATTGGGCCTAGGGCCAGGGCCTGGACTGGGCCTAGGTTTCCCTTCGGCAGGCCCGGCCCGGCCCGGCCCGGTTGGCAGCCCCACTGGCCCGGCCCCGGCCCGGCCCGACAGCAGGCCCGATGGGCTTGGGCTGGGCCGGCCCAAGCCCGGCCCTTTGACATCTCTACAACCAAACCCATCCACCTCCAGCTCGGCCGAATACCGTATCCATTCACGCACGGTCAGTCCACCTCCACCGTCATCACCATACCACGGACTGGAGTCTAGAGGTGATCGGCATCCACCGTCCACTATCAATTGTCACCACCACCTCCCCTACATCTACATCCAGGTTATTTAGCTTATTACTCTTCTACCGCCATCCTTTTTAGTATATTATCTTTATAAATTGAATTCTTGTGATGAGAAATTATTGCAACAGCTTGATTGGATTCATTCCAATTTCCATGATTTATGGTATTCAAGTCTATGATGATTCCAAATCTCGCTATGTTTTCTTGTTTATTGTTGTAAATCGGAAGATCAAGAGAGGGACATGATGATTATGATTGCTTTATTTGGTCTGTGTTTCACAGTTTTAATTTAATCGTGAATTAGCAATTGATTTTGTGATTGAATTGTAAATTAACTGTTTTTAATGCACAAAACTATCATGAATAAATTAGCTTATCAGACTTAAGAGATTTTCTTTTTATAGTAAACTTTCAGGTTCGATAATCTTCATTTGCAAAACCCACGTCTCCCATCTGTCAACCCAAGCAAAACCTCCAGAGTTGCTGCTTTGCAAATTAGCTTGACATGTGGTTCTTTGTTAGTTTGTATATTTGCTAAACTTTTGCAAGGGAAACCATACTCACATGGAAAAGTTAGGTTAAGACATGTATTTAATTTTAGGTTTTTACTTCTGCTGCTACTTAATCTCATGATTGTTGAGTTTGATGCTTATTTTAAGTTGTGGTTGATGGTCTAGTCTTTACCCTTGGGATTTTTATACTTGCTGTCAGAGTTCAATATTAGGACATGCATGATATTTGTACTCTAGCAAGTGCCTGATGCACCTGCCTAGGAAAAGTTCAATGCCAATACTATAGATATAATCACAAAGTCGTGGAATCAGTAGAATTTCATGAGATACTTACCATAATTTGGAGTTGCAATCGACTGAACTAGAAGCATACTTTATGTAGTCGCAAATGCTTTTTGATGCAACCAATTATTGCAATTTTGTGTTAGTTAAATATCTATCTTTTTTTGTTCATCCTCAGGATGCCTTACTCTCCTTTTGCAATTATGGTTTTACACAGGCATCAAAACATTGTCACCACTACATCTAGCAGCACTTGCAAGGACTTGGTGAATGGGAGCTTAATTGAGTACCCAGGGTTTATGCGGACTATAATTCATATGTTGCTTCCAAGTGATTGCTTTGTTGGGCTTGTATTGTCGTTAATCTATTTGAACATTTGATCTTAACTATGATGTAATCTATTAATCTGTCTTTTATGATTTTCAGACATTAATTTGATGTTTGCGTACTTTAATTTTTGTGATCCAGTTTTGTAATACATGCTTAAAGTGATTTTTTTTTTCTTCTGGAAAAAACCAAACGGGTCGGGGCGGGTTATGACGGGTTTTGAGTGTTACAAGGAAGGGCGGGGCGGACCAGGTTTTCTAAACAAACTTAGGATCGGTTATGGTATTACACATAGATGACCCGGTGGCGGGGCGGGGCGGGGCAAGGTTTTAGGACCAGTGGGGCGGATACGGATTTCATAAGATCCACATCAGACCCGCCCCATTGCCATCCCTAATGGTGACATCATGGAGTTCGGTTTGTCAATGGGTGTGGATGGTGGTGATGTCAAGTGGTTGAGTGGTGGTGTTGGGTGGTTTTGGCAGGTGGTGGCGGTGGATGATGGTTGGTGGCGGAGAGTTAGTGGCAATGGGTGGTGGTTAGTGGTGATCTATTTGTTGGGATGGGGAGTAGGGATGTATCAAACAAAGAGAGAAGAAAAAGGGAAATAAGAAAAAAGAAAAGAAGAAAGAAGGAAAAAAAAAGTGAAAACTGATTTTGATACTTTCTATCAAACACGTATGAGTTTTTGTCCAAAATAAAAACTACAACTAGTTTTAGTTTTTATTTTTTTAGAAAACTAAAACTAAAAACTACAACTTTGTCAAACAAACCCGAAAATTTATCATTGGACCTAAAATGGACACATTACAGAACAAATTCGCATGAAAATTTAGTGTTAATTAAATAGATGCTAGGAGTATTATTTACAGTCAATCTACATATATAGAGGAAACTTATCACGTACCGTGTAAAGGGAATGAATGGGTTTTTCATTTTCACCCATCCAAGTAAAATTAATGAGAAAAGGGTTAGACAACTAGAAGGTATATAAACCTCTATAGAACTCACCCCTTGCTATAGTGATATTGCCAGTATATCCTCCATTTCTTCTGTTGAAGTAAACTCAACCAGGGGCTGCAAGCACTGGGTATAATGAAACTCAATCTGTAGCCGGCGATGAAGAGGCGTCGATGCCATCAACCCCTTTTTGAGATCAGCCTGCAACTCCCTTATGGGTATTGCGGCCAAAAAACTCTTAATGTACTCCTTGCATGAATCTTTCCCTCTGCACACAATCGACTCTTCTCCCTCGCAGTTTCCTGACTTGCTAGTGCTGACAATGGCGGTCCTGTCAGAATCAGACTCCTTATGATCGCTGGACTCCACCTTATCAGTGGAAGATTTCTTGTCTGATGATCGAGTCTCATTAGGTAGCTGTTGGATCGTTGTATCTCTGTCAAATTTTAGAATATATGCCTGATTGCATCCCTCATAGAGGCGCTCACCAAGTGTGTCAATGATGTAGTAAGCATCAAGTTCAACCTTCAGGACAAAGAAGTGGTCATTCCAGCTTACAATGTAGACCAAAGGGTTGGCAGTGCCAGGGTTATCGGACCCAAATTGACTAATCTCATCCCAGATGCTATCAAAAGACATGGCACTATGCAGGAACTCAAAACCTCCCTCGTCCTTCAGTCCGTCTGGATGGAAGAAGCCAATGAAGGACTTCTCAGGGACTACAATCAGAGGACGGATTTTAGTCTCAAGCACAGTCTCGAGGTCAAAGTGCTTGTCAGCGAACCGCTCCCTATAGGTGTCATTCTTACATAAATTCCTCCACTCCAATGAACCTTCTCGAATGAGGCTATCAAGCTGGGACTTGATGGGCATTTCATCAGAGTTAAATTGGAACCAACTGGCGATTACAGCAACCAGGGCCGTGCAGGCGCTCTCACCTGCAGCTTGTTCACTTCTTTGATCAATTGAAGAGAAGAAGACCTGCGTTTGAAGCTTCATCTGTCCGTCACGGCTAATTACGTCCTTACGTTCCCAGCTACCTATAGCAAAGTTGTCATCCCCAAATTCAGAGACTGACAATTGACTTCTAACTGAATCTTCAGCCGTCTTCCATCGCTGCCACATTGATAGGCATTTTTCAATATGAAGTCAGATGGTCAACAATAAGATTTAAGTGGAAAAAGAATAAGCATAACATGGACCGCTTGGAAACTACTTTCTCATGTAGAACTCATTCATATTCGACAAAATTTACCGGATATTATATAGATGCTAAACTTGGAGACCTTTCTAACAATAGACACACTACTACTTCCTAGCACACATTCAGAATGTGAACCATTTACTGAAATAGACACCAAACTTGGACCTGAGCTTCACAAGAGATTATGTGCTCGTCAATGGCGGAGCCAGGATTTCACCCCAGGGGGTGCTAAAAATATATTAAAATCAATATTTTTTTTTATAAGTTAAATAACACAAAAAAAGAGTGCATTTTTCGATAATAAACAAAAAATACGAAAAAGAATCCAAAATGTCTTATTAAGTTTCTTGAGAGCCACTAAAGACTATTTACAGTACAAAAGAATAAGCATAACATGGACCACTTGGAAACTACTTTCTCATGTAAAACTCATTCATATTCGACAAAATTTACCAGATACTATATAGATGCTAAACTTGGAGACCTTTCTAACAATAGACACACTACTTCTTCCTAGCACACATTCATAATGTGAACATTTACTGAAATAGACACCAAACTTGACTTGAGCTCCACAAGAGATTATGTGCTCGTCAATGGCGGAGCCAGGATTTCACCCCAGGGGGTGCTAAAAATATATCGAAATCAATAAATTTTTTTATAAGTAAAATAACACAAAAAGTGCATTTTTCGATAATAAACAAAAAATACGAAAAAGCATCCAAAAGGTCTTATTAAGTTTCATGAGAGCCACTAAAGACTCTTTACAGTACAAAAGAAGTGAATACAAAATAGATATTTCAGAATTTGCAAACGAAAGCACTAAATAACTACTCAATGAGGCGCCAAAGATTGGTAGCGCTTGATATATCGAAAGCGCTAATTCAATTCTTGCTTGCTGTTAGTTTCTACATGGTTGCTGTAGTTCTTTACTTGCTGTTAGTTTCTACATAGCATAATCGCAGCTAAATAGCTAATGTTTTCAGCATCTTCAGGCATTTGGTTACTTGCCGCAAGGCTGCAATGCTTTTTTATTTGGCAAAAGCAACGATAAACACCAGAGATCATGTGTAGACAGACATGTCCAAAAAGAAAGAGATGCACAACTTCCAAATTATAAACCCAAAAATGCTGCTATTCCATAATGATCAACTTTGAATTCTATTCTACACTCAACCTACGGCAGAAAAGTAAACATGTCTTCTTTTATTAAGAAACACAATCATCATCAAGATTCAGGGGAAACATCACTTTCCAGTGAAATATGTTAATCTCCTCCATAAAAATAGTGAAGGAAATGGCCTGACATTACCACAAATCAGAACTTGGTTATTTAATCGACTGTTGAAAACTCCCTGTAACATTGAACCTAGTATTACTCGCAAATATCCAGTGACATTATTTCCATCTGTTAGATTGTCCACACGACTAAGTCACGACTCCAAGAAGTCGACAAGCTGAACAGAAGACCATTACTACATAATTGGACATGAACGCAAGGAATTACACAAGAATACATCCACATATCATCCAAATTAGCAAAACCCAGCTCACACCTTTAAGCAAAACATTGAAACCGAGTACAATAAGTAAACAAAAAAAAAGCATTTCAATGAACCAACAAGTTTAAGCATGTCGATTTGCAATTTGCACAACATATCTGTAGACTTATCACCCAAAACTGAATTCTTTTTGTTAAAAATATCCCAAAATTGAAGTCAACAGTTTCTCGGACATACCCTTGTCGCCGACGGTGGGTTTTTGGCCGCCGGTGGAGGAGTGAAGACTGAAGAAGACTGGAGATCCTTCTTCGCAACGCCGGTTGAGGTGACCGTGAGGTCGTCAGTGACTCTGGGTCGTCACTTCGTTGGAATCGTCGTCGTCGGCTGTAGATTTAGATCTCCAGATCCAGACACACAGATCGTGGCTCGGTCGTGGGCTCGTGTCGTGGCCGGCTGGCCGCCGTCGACTGTCTGTGATTTGCCGGAGTGAGGCACGGCAGGCGACAATGGCCGTGAGACGGTGAGTTGGGTGAGAACTGAGAGAGTGAGGTCGTGTCGTGAAAGTGGAAACCGAGAGGAGAGAGAGAGAGAGAGTGTGTGAAAAAATCTGAAATAACTATATATATATTTTCAAAATTTAAGGGGGTACATTAGCCCCCCCTCGTACAATTGTTGCTCCGCCACTGCCACTGGTGCTCGTAGATACAATACCGTGAAATTTAGCAAGACAAGCAGGAACTCAATTTATAGCACAAACTACTATATTCTCCCTAAATCAGGTCACTGCAACCACAAATTAAAAAAACCAAAGGCGTAGTAGTTAAATATTTCGAACAAGATTCAAGGAGCCCAAGGACAACATTCCGCAACTACAATAGTATTAATTACTCATCAAAACAATATAGTGCTCTGTAATAACATGCTTAGTTATTCTTCAAGTAATATCACAACAAAGAGAGGTAACTATAACGAAGAGAGCCAGATAAATAGATATCTACCTCATATGGGGACTCATCAGAAGAACTAAGCTGTCTACGATCAAAATCAATATCGTCCCCACCTTCTTCTCCAAAGGTTTTTTTTAATAGCGGCTCTCCTTTGGCTTTTGGAGATCTGAAGCTCAACTTCCTCTTCCTCCAGGGGATGATACTGCGCTTCAAATTCTGCCTCAACGACTGATCAAGGACTGATGGACTTGAACCCTGAGAATGGAAGCACTCGGCATTTAGATTGGAACTGCTATAGTAGATCCAGTCTTCATCTTTATTGCTGCTTAAATCATATGATCCTCCAGCATGGTTTACATACGCCAATGGTCCATAACTGAATGACTTTCTAACACTAGAATCCTCCTTTCCTTCTTCTGATTCTTCTTCATCCTGATCATCAGGTGAGTCTGTGTCAAATGGGTAATTATAATCGACACCCTCGCTTCTGACCGAGCTCCTTCCATCACTGCTCTCTTCTACATGACATGACTTCTTTACTCTTCGAGCTGATAATCCCTTAAATATTTTTACTTTCCTCAGACCTGCTTTTAAAGCGCTGAGCTCATCTTTTTCGGAGGCAACTGAATTTGGCACTAAATCTGAAGGTTCCTGTGCTTTCAAAAGGCTAAGGGATAACTGCATTGTCAATGTTGATGTCTCAGTTATACAACAAAATTAAGAGGCTTTAGATACCTAATCTCGAAGTAAAATCCACGAGAGGTATCAGAAATACAAAAACGCAATCTGAAAGTATTTTATAAGATGCTTACACATAGTGAAGGACTACGCTCTATGCTGCCATTAGGCATTGCAAGAGGAATATTAATTTCATTATCCTTCTCAGCTGCAGAAGCAAATTCTGCAAGATTTAATGATGCAGTTCCAATGACAGGGACCTTATCCTTCCGTCCTTTGTTCAAGCCCTGTGGATCATAACAAAATCAACCAGTACACGAAGTAAACGAAGGCATGAAACTCTCAAATTGTTACAAGAAATGATGGAAAGACATAACTATACCAAAGGCAAAGCATACTATTAAACTAAAACACTACAGAGTCAAGGAATGTTTATACTTACAGTAACTTAATCTAGTGTCCATATGAAGGAAACCTGGAATCAGCAATATAAGTCGATACGTGCTTAAACAAACACTAGCACATTAATACATGATAGAGGCTTCAAACAACCAAACAAACGCTGTGGAAGCAGCTTCACTTCCAAATAACTAAAGATGTATCCTACTTCCCTTTGTCTATTCCGTTAGTAAGTGGAAGTTACAACCAAAGAGAAATTATATGCCATAGCAGTCTTGGTCAATAAAATTGACAAGATTATGAGTCACTGTCTAACCAATCTTATATAAACATCATCTGAGGGAGAGTACAAAGCTTAACAATCATTAATATATTATCAACACAACCCCATCATGGGTGGGTCCAGAAAACAATAGGAAACAATGAAACCAAACTCTCAGTGACCTTGAGCACAAGCTGCAGTAGAAACACGGCATTGGTATACTATTAATGACAACTACTACAAAGTTTAACATATAAAACATCGACTAAATACAAAAAAATAGACCTCCAAAAGGTAAAACAACTAGAAGTCAAAGCATTTTCAGTTCCTTCCTCTCCCCCTCTCCTTCCCTTCCTGGATGAGAGTAAGCAACCAGTATAGAGAAGGTACATGATATCAGTCCTAATTTAGAAAAATTTCAAGACCGAAGATCAGTGTGTAACAGAACATACCAGTACTAACCCATCCAAGGAAAAACGATCATTTGGAGGAAAGCTTAAAATAGAATAAAAGAATAATTCTCTCATGTGTATGGAATTATCAAGACTAACCATACCAATACTGGATCCTTCAAAAACTTGACATCTTTGAAAAGGCAAACACTTTTATGGGCAATTTTCTGATCCAATTTGGCGCCTTTAATTTTCTACGTTTTTTCTGATGTTTGATATGTTTCTCACCTTAACGAAATTTAGGGCACATATGCAAAAGTATGTAAACAGATGATGTAATGTTAGAAAGTGACAGTATTTATTGTAGGGAGAGGATGGAAAAAATTCAATCACCAAATACAAAATCAATTACAACTTAAACAAAATATAGGATCTACATACACCAACATGCCTAGACTGCAGACCAAAGGACCCCAATGGCCCAATACAAAGCTCAATTCATAAAACCAATCCACAACCTTGATCAAGACAAGAAAATTATGAGCACAGAAGAAAACATAATCGAAGGTTCTGATTTCTACAGTTATCCCAGCAACCAAAGAAAAAAAAATCAGATGCATCCAAACCAACAAAACAAGCAGTTGGGAACTCACCTTGAACACAGTAAACAGAACCTCCCATGGATGAAACAGTCCATCCTTGTAAGCAGAAAAATTGCACACCCCTTGAAACTCCTCGTTCCATTCAACAACACCATCATCCTTCAGACCCTCTTCCCTGGTTAAATTCCTCCTTAAACTCCGCCTCAAAGAAGTCAGAGCATTAGCCTTGGACCCTTTCCACCTAATCTCAACTGCCAGTCCCGCAAAATCTTCGTCACAGTCAGACGAACATAACCCTTCCAGGCGATGGATCATGATTCTTGTCACAAATTTCTTTGATGAAAGTGGTGGCCATGGCCTCCACCTCATGATCTTCACCACCATCTTCCTTGATGTACGTGTATAATCACTTGTTCTTGTTTGAGCGAGTGTGTGCGTGTGAGAGACAAGATGGAAGGGTGTTAGACTACCAGTGTGTGTGTGTGTGTGTGTAATTCTATATGGGTTGAATGAATAAGCTTAATAAGGGTGTGAATGTGCCGTACCGTATACAATATTGGTGTGCAGGCAGGAATTGTTTTAAAAGAAATTCTTTTAAGTTCCTAAGAACCAACGTCTCTTTTGAAGACTATGACAGTTATTTTGCAGAGAGGACTTCAAGTTTTGGTTATTAGAGTTTAGGTACCCCCATCATAAAAGCTTTGATTTGCCTTTTTGACTTTTTCTAAATTCTGGAGAGTCAAAGCAGGTGCATCATCTTGAGATTAAAGTCAAAGTAGCTTTTGAAAAAAAAGGCCATCATTTCCATAATTGCTAAGTTTTATTGGTAGATCTTTCTGAAAGTCAAACACTTCGCGCTAGAGTCAACATAACAAAATCTAAGTATATCCTTAAAATAGCAATTACTAACGGCTAATTTTATGTTTAATTTTTTTTTTTTGGTACAAGTTTTATAACACACATACATTCGAAACTTCAGTCCTCATTTTGCTTTTGATTTTAGGCCTAATCCCAAAAATGTACCCTCAATGATGATGATTATGACCGTGATAAAGAAAGTTGGACTGAAACATCGAACTGCCTTGACGAGGGACCGCCCCTCCAACCAAACCAAATAAGATTCTCTTTGTACGGTTGGTAATGAATATACTTCAGAATCATTTTGTTTTTTTTTACCCCAAGTACAGCTTTAGTCAGTACATGAACTTTTTAAGGTGTGTCAAATAAGTACCTAATTTTTAAAAAGCATACCAAATCAGTACCTAAGCTGACGGAACATGGATGCCGTTAAAAAGTCAGAGGGGTAAGACTGTCATTATTAAAAAATATGTTTTTATTTAAAAAGTTCATGTACTGATTTGGTACAGTTTACTTTTCATAGGTACTCATTTGGTATGGTTTACTTTTACTACTTTTTCTTTGGTTATTTTATCTTCGTTAGTTAATTATTAAAAACTCTATATATATATATATATCTCTCTCCCCCCCCCCCTCTCTATCCCCCCCCCCCCTCTAAACTCGACAACTTCACATCTTTTACATCCATCTGTAGTAATCCGCCATGGTTGCAGCAACAATGGCTCTCTCTTCCCCATCTTTTGCCGAAAATGCGGCGCAAATTACTCCAACAGCCTCAGAGATCATCAGCAATGGAAGAGTCTCCATGAGGAAGAGCGCCAGCAAGGTAATCTCATTCGACAGCCAGTGGTACGGCCCCGACAAGGTCAACTACTTGGGACCATTCTCCGGTGAGGCTCCATCCTATCTCACCGGTGAATTCCTCGGTGACTACGGCTGGGACACTGCTGGGCTTTCTGCTGACCCAGAAAATTTTGCCAAGAACCGCGAGCTTGAGGTGATCCATTCTAGGTGGGCAATGCTCGGAGCTCTTGGGTGCGTCTTCCCTGAGCTTCTGGCCCGCAACGACGTCAAGTTCTGTGAAGCGGTGTGGTTCAAGGCCGGAGCCCAGATCTTCAGCGAGGGGTAGACTTGACTACCTGGGCAACCTAAGCTTGGTCCACGCGCAAAGCATCTTGGCTATCTGGGCCACACAAGTCATGTTGATGGGAGCCGTCGAGGTCTACCGTGTTACCGGAGGACCACTTGGCGAGGTGGTTGACCCACTTTACCCAGGCGGAAGATGATATGTGTTGTTTCCCAGCTTGGAGCACCACCATTCCACCACTGGGTTTAGATTTTCCGACTTTGGTGGTGGTTCTAGTGGTGAGTTCGACTCGGACAAGTGGATGGAGACCTTAATCGGCGGTGGAGATTCAACCGGCAGTTCCAGTCTCCAACTAGGCTGCGACGCGTGGCGTGGCACTCAGCCTCCGATTTCAGCCTGTACGCCGCCGATCCATTTTCCACCGGCCCGAGTCGACTCAGCATAGCGTCCTCACCGCCGTCCGATCTTAAATGAATCATATTTTCAGAAACCACCAAAAACCCAAACTCCCTTGCTTGGGCCCCATCGTCACAGTCCACACCGTCGAAAACAGCCGTGAAGGAAGCGAATCCGGCCGTGGATAACTCTCGCGCACCGGATATACTGCTAACAAGCCTGTTGTTGAAGGCCCTAGAGAGAGAGAGAGAGAGAGAGAGTTTTAATGATTAATTAAGGAAGATAAAATAATCAAAGAAAAAGTAGTAAAAGTAAACCGTACCAAAAGAGTACCTATGAAAAGTAAACTGTACTAAATCAGTACCTGAACTTTTTAAGTAAAAATAATTTTTTTAATAATGACAGTCCTACCCCTTTGACTTTTTAACGGCATCCGTGCTCCGTCAGCTTAGGTACTGATTTGGTACGCTTTTTAAAAGTTGGGTACTTCTTTGGCACACCTTCAAACTTGGGTACTAAAGTTGTACTTGGGGTAAACTTGATGGTACAGTTTTGGAATTAGGCCTTGATTTTAACTATAAACTACTTTTGGACCCCATGCATTACAAATGGATATATTCAATGTTAAAAAAAATTGTCTTTAAAATACGTTTTTAGCAATAAAAAAGAGTAAAATATTTCACAAATAAGACAAAAGGTGTTGAAAGAGTGAGCTAGAGCAATAACCGCTAAAATAATCCAAGCTCACACTTATAAATGGAGTAGTAATGACCAAAATGAATAATGTCGTTCTCACCTTTTATGAGTTTTCTATCAAATTTAATGACAATTGTTAGTTTTTCAG
This sequence comes from Escallonia rubra, assembly GCA_033065855.1. NCBI lineage: Eukaryota > Viridiplantae > Streptophyta > Magnoliopsida > Escalloniales > Escalloniaceae > Escallonia > Escallonia rubra. Next base: position 635,280 of record JAVXUO010002591.1, read on the forward strand.
CAACAAATGAAAAAGTTAAATACAAAATGCTAGAAATAATCTCTTCCAAATAACCGCTAAAATAATCACAGAAAGCTCACACTTATAAATGTAGTAATGACCAAAATGAATAATGTCGTTCTAACCTTTTATGAGTTTTCTATCAAATTTAATGACAATTGTTAGTCTTTCAGCAACAAATGAAAAAGTGAAATACAAAATGTTAGAAATAGTCTCTTCCAAATAGTAATAAGAATAATAAGAGTAACACATATGTTAAGGTTTGTATCAATAAAACTTACAAAGAAAAGTATAGAAAGATATGAAATAAAATGAGGAGATTAGGTTTGTTATGAGAAAATATTGGACTTGTCAGAAATATAAGAAACTTTCAAGACTTAAATGAGGGATATAAGTTTAAGATTAAGAGAAAGCGAGAAGGAGAGAGAGTGTCTTGGCATAATTTCATGAATTAGTTTTTAAGTGAGACTTGTTGATGTGAAAGAGACAAAATTTTGAAATTCATTCGAGTGGTTGAATCTCGAACGGCATAACAATAAACATGTCAAGTAAGAAAGAAAATTTTATACTCTTTCAGCTTTAGCTTTGACTTTATAATCGATGTTATCAATAGATTAGATCGTCCATTATCATCCACTCATACCGAATATGATATCTCAAGCAAACAAGAGATTATTCAACAACGGGACAATTTCTGACTTTCTATGCCTTCCTTTAGTTTAACCTCTTTCAGTATACCCGAATTAGATCTGGAAACCAAATTCCTAATGCCTGCTTTGACTTTTATCTTCCACCACTAGTCTAAATAAACACTCTTGGCTTCTCTTTCCATGAATAGCAAACTTATGCCACCCTTCTTTAATGGAATGCAGGTCAATGATTGCACCAAGTCTTGCACACGTAATGACAACCTTAATTAACTTTATACACATAGCTAGGCGGCCATCAAGCTTAAAAATAATGTTGTTTTGGCTACACTATGTCACATTGTTCTTTGCAATAATTAGTATATAATGATGTTGAAAGTGAGTGTTTGTTTATTCGGTTGAGATATTTATTCTGGCATTATGGTAAAAAGAACCAGGACCGAAGGGTCGGGCTATGCCAGGACGATGGACAAGAGCAAAGAAGAAATCTGAATGAAGCATTCATACGTACGAGTGATATGAGTTGCAATGAAGAGTAAAAGAAAATTTTACAACTAATCACATGTAATCCTAGATTAGAACATCTGGATTTTGCCAACATTTTGTCAAACCTGTAATAACCTGACCCACGGTTCGGAGAATCTCTCATTTAAAAGGACTAGTCAAGTAGGTATTTATGAGTTCATGGACAAAGTCTTAAAAAGGCCAAACACGTATTTCTCGCATTCGATGTGTGATATCACAATCTCCCATTTCTTAAAGCTTAGCATCCTCATCTAAGGCCCAATCTCGATCTTTGAAACACATAATCCAAAATGTTCCTCTCTACCCATTATTGTTGGACAATGTCAGTAACTCAGTTGGATCGACCCGAATTGAGTCTATCTTCGTGTCGCAACATCCGACAATCCGACTAGATAGATCAGCCTGAACTTTTGAGAGTTGACTCTAATACAATCTCCAACAATCAGGTCTACAGTTCCACCAGGAACATGGCTCCCCCGAAAAGGCTAGCCATAAGTGCTTGCAAGTTCACCGGCAGGGTCTTATAAGGTCAAGTTCTCTCATAACCAGCTCACTACCCCTTGCACCCACATATTATAACCTCGTTCCCTGCTCTTCCCATGAAATTGAATATGGAGATTTGCCACCAACTTCTCAATCCCTCTGTCTTGTCCAACCCACACCATCCCATGGCATGTTTTTTGATCCCACGCCCTCCACCCTTGCCCACAACATTGAAAACCTCAAACATGCTCTCATTCTGCAAGTCACTAGCCATCCTAACACAACCGGGATAAATACAACCTCAGATTTCTTAAATTTAGGCAATGACCCCTTCTGGAATGCAACACATGATAAAGGGAAAAATCATGCTCTGGTGGATCAAAAGGGTACATGATGGATCTTTCAAGCTCCTGAATTTTTTTACGACGGTGAAGTATCAAATAAGAATTTTGACTCAAGCTCGGAGACAGTTTTCCAGGCCAAGGCACAGGAGAGACAACCTTTAGTATTGTCGTCGCGTAAGCGCTCACAATCAACACCACCGTCATCATCTGTTCCTACAAAAATTGAACCGGCATATGAAGACTACGAACTCTGGGCTCACAGCAGGGATATACAAGATGATGGATCTTATGACATGGCTACCAAAAGGATGAGACTTACCCTGCCACTTCTTACCAACCCTTCAGGTGATCCTCCTTATGCCTTTTCTTTAAATTTTCCAGTTTCCCTCTCCTCTTTCCCTTCGCCTATGCTTTTCTTCCTTTCGTGCCTATATTACAACATGCTCTGTTTTTACTCTATGCCTTGTTGTCTTTCTTCTTACATAACTTGAGGAAAAGAAAACCTGCCATGGTAGACAGTCTAGAAGAACAATGCTTGCGTTTTTCAAAAACTCAAAAAGCAGACAAGATCAACTACCTTTCGGTTACCCCTGTGAAATGCAGAACTTATCGAACCTATATAAATATTCCCACTTACCATTACCACTCCCATATTAAAAATTGTAAGCGTACTAAGGAAAGCTCTATTTTCCCACCTCAACTGGATTCCTTTAAGCGCGAAGTCTTGGACATGATTCTTCGTCCCTGTTTTCTGACTATAGGATTTAAAAAAAAAGAACCTTATGCAATAGAGACTACCCCTTCCCCCAAGATTTCTCTCCTTCCTATTTACCTACCTCGGTTCGGGTTTCGGGTGTTGCCTCTTTGTAACCCCTTCACCGTCAATAAAGCTTCTCAACTGGAACTATCGTGGGCTAGGTCAAACCCGCACAGTTTGAGCAACTCTCAAATTGACCCGGGCCCAGAAGCCCCATTGTATTTTTCTCATTGAAACGAAACAACCAGTTTCAACCATTTCTGCTAAATTCCTAAAGCTGGGATATGACACCTCTACGGGTATTGAACCTTCTGGAATTCTCCACACCAAAGGTGGTCTTTGGGTGGGATGGACAGAGGAGGTAACTGGCACTATCTTATATCAGGACAAGAATATTATCCTAGTGGAATTTTACCCTTTAAACGCCATTCCTTGGGTCTCCGGTTTTATTTATGGTCATCCGGTTTTAGCCAAAAGGAAGGCCACTTGGTCTCGTCTTTCAGATATCATCTCAACTATCACTCGGCCAATCATGTTAGTCAGTGATTTCAACCAAGTTCTGACACCTTCCGACAAAACTGGCACCAATTATTTGTCCATTCCTGGACACAATCTTCTTCAAGATTTCCTAACACATAATCATTTACCAAATATTCATTGGGTGGGACCCCCCTTCACATGGACGAAAAATAAAGAAGGGCTCTTCTGTACCTATGAAAGGCTGGACAGATGTGTAGCCCATCCTCTTTGGATATCTCTTTTCCCAGTTGCACAGGTGACAAACTTGGGAATACAAACGTCTGATCATGCCCCGATTCTTCTAGATACAACTCCATCTCAACAATCTCTATTCAGATCGCAAAGATTTGAAGCGAAGTGGTTGAACCACCCGCAATGTACTCCTCTTATAAAACAAGCATGGACCATTGAATGCGAGGGCTCCCCTCTGTTTAAAGTTGCTTTTTGGGGCCGCAATATGATGAAGCTTCTGAAAATTTGGAATAAACAAAGATTTGGAAATCTTGGGGCTCAAATTGATGACGCCAAAAGAGAGCTTTCGCATTTCCAAAATCAATTACTACATACCGAAGCTCAAAAAATGGAAAAGAAAACAAGACTGGTTATTAGACTGTAAGGAAACCTTCTAGGCACAGAAATCAACTTTAAGATGGCTTCAACTCGGCGACCGAAATACTAGTTTTTTCCATACATCAACCATCATTCAGAGACACTACAACAGCATCTCATCCCTCTCGGATGATTTTGGAAATTCCTTTCACACTCACAACACCATCTCTACCTGCTTGATCAACCACTTTAAAAAAGTGTACTGTCCTAACGCTCCTCACGATGTGAACTTTTCAGAAATGCCAAGTGTGCAAGCCTTGACCACTTTTCTTTTATCCCACCATATTGCCTGGTTAGACCGCCCGTTCACCGTTGAAGAGATCAAACAAGCACTTTTTGAAATACACCATGTTAAGGCTCCAGGCCCAGATGGAATCCCGGCCATTGTTTACCAACAATGCTAGGACTTCCTACACCGGCTGGTCACCTTGGCAGTCCTCTCATTTCTTTGCTCTGGCCATCTTCTCAAAGAAACAAATAAATCCTTCCTTGTTCTGATTCCTAAATGCGCGTCCCCTTCAACCCCAAGTGACTTCAGACCAATCTCACTTTGCAATACCATTTACAAAATCATTTCCAAAACACTTGCTAATCGTATAAAACCACTCCTTGCCTATCTCATCTCCGAACAACAGAATGCCTTTGTGGGGGGACGACAGATAAGAGATAATATCATTATAGCCTAAGAACTCACCAACAAAATCAGAACATCGAAAGGGGAGAAACATATTCTTGGTGCAATAAAGATGGACATGAGTAAAGCTTTTGATCGTATAAATTGGAATTTTCTGAAGGCCGTCTTAACTCACATAAAATTCCCGCCTCGCATCATTCATCTCGTCATGACATGTGTAACAACTGTCTCATATGAAATACTTCTTAATGGATCAACAGAATACTTCCAACCACAATGTGGCCTTCAGCAAGGGGATCCTCTGTCGCCGTATTTGTTCATTCTCTGTGCCGAGGTTCTTTCAGCCTCCCTGACAGAAGCACAGCGGCTGGGTAAGATTCCAGGATTGAAAGACGGTATAAGAAGCCCACCAATAAATCATTTATTCTTTGCTGATGACGCCTTGTTGTTCACCAAACTCAACCAAGACTCCTGTCACCATCTCAAATTCATCATTACGAGGTATTGCCAAGAATCAGGTCAAAAAATAAATCAAAGCAAATCCTCCTTAACTCTTAGTCCAAATGCAACCCTCCGGGATTCGAGAAATTTGGCTCAATCGCTAGGTCTCCAAACTTCCCAAGACTTTGGCAAATATCTAGGTAGCACGCTGGACATCGTCAACAACCAGAAACTCTTCTTTCAGGAGCTTATTGCCAAAATTCAAAAAAGGTGTGCTAGATGGAAGAGCTGTCTTCTTAACAAAGATGGTCGTGCAACCTTCTCACATCAGTCCTCACATCATTACTCACATACCACATGCACGTAACTCTGTTCCCAAAATATGTGACTAAAGCAATTAACACTATTCTTGGTAGTTTTTAGTGGTCAGGTGACGAAACCAAAAAAGGAATTCATTGGCTCAATTGGCATACCCTTTGTGCCTCAAAAATCCAAGGTGGCCTTGGCTTTAAGGAAATCGGTACCTTTAGCATTGCCCTCTTGGCCAAAACAAGCTGGAAAATCTGGACTGAACCAAATTGTTTACTAGCTCGCATCATGCTTGGCAAATATTGCACGAGGTCTAGTTTTCTATCTAGTCCTAACAAAGGGAATTTCTTGTGGGGTTGGCGAAGTATAGTGGCAGGCAAAAGCGTTTTGAAAAAAGGTTTACAATGGCAAGTTGGTACCGGAACACAAATTTCAATTTGGAAGGATAATTGGATTCCCAACTGTGCCACTCAACCATAATATACTGGCTCAGACATAGACATTAGAACCAGAACAGTCAATAATCTCATCAAAGAGGGCAAGTGAAACATCAATCTTCTCCAACAATTATTCAGCCCTGCTCTGATTCAAAGCATCATCGCGATTCACATATCTCCTCATCTTATTCAAGACCAACAGATATGGAAGTATACCACATCTAGCATATACTTTGTCAACACTGCTTATCTAATGTTACATAACCATAAATCGGAAGAATTATGAAGATTGGGTCACACCTCTTCCTTACCCACTCGAACAGATAAGTTTTGGAAATAAGTATGGTCTATGCGCGTTCCCCGGAAGATGAAGCTCCTACTTTGGCAAATCCTATGGGACCGTTTGCCATTACAAACGAAACTTCGACGCTTCAACATCATTACCTCATATATGTGTCATCTATGTCTCACTGCGTCAGAAACACTAGATCACCTCTTCCTACGTTGCCCAAAAATATGACCAATTTGGTTTGGGGGCCCAACGGGGATAAAAATAGATGCTCTCGTGTGCCTTTTGAGGGAATGGCTCATTGCATGGCTCCAACAGACCAATCTTCAAAGCACTTTTAGGAGCAAATATATTTCCATTATCTCCACACTTTGGGGGATCTGGCTACGTAGAAACCATGTCATTTTTCGACAAATGGAGTTCAATCCCATCTTCGTTATCCACTACATAAAAGACCTATCTCTCAAAATAAAAAATGCCTTTTCAACGGACACCTCTCCCCACACCTTAACCAACAAACCTTCAAAATGTTTAACTCCCTTACCTTTTATCTACCACAATGACACTCTCACATGCAATTGCCTCAACAAAGAGCCGATTAGGATACTCATGGCTATAAGCTTCAACAAAAATCGCCTAAAAGCAGGGTGGGACTGTCGTGTCATAACATATTACAGTAGAGATGCAGATCTGCTGCTATATCTTTTCCCGCCTCTGATAGGGAAAGTGCACTGGCAAAATGACTCTTATATGTGATACAATGGCCCGCTAGACAAAGTTTGACACACATCACTATTTGTACTAACTCAAACTTTTTAATCTCCCAGATGACGGACACTGATGACATATCCAATAGGGTGGCACTCATATTTTATGATATATGTCATTTTGCAACTGCTTTACACCATTGCAGTATTGACAAAGTTACAGTCTTGCATCTTCAAGAGGCCAGATCCCTAGCAGTTTTTGCATGTCATGCCCGTATCGACGTATATCAAGACTGAGTCAATGCGCATATGCAGCCATGAGCGCTCTCTCTCTCTCTCTCTCTTTCTCCTATATTTTGTTATTTTGTACACATGCAAGAACTCTTTTTATCGGTGCCATGTTTTATTTGTTTTTGTTGTATTATATATGTGCTTTCAAGGTGAGTTTTCGCCATGTATCTGCTTGTAATGCCTTCATGGCTGCTTCTGGCAACCTTTTGTAACATCTTATTATCAATGCCATTCTTATATATATATATATATATATATATATATATATATATATATATATATATTACAAAGAAATACGAATAGATCAAGGTTAGTTCTTTTTCTTATTTTAATTCTTATAATGTGGTAACTTATATGTGAGTATTGTACTCGATATAATTATTAATTGTTGTTGATTAACCGTAGCAACTTAAATAAATCACTATGGATAGTGAAATTATCTGATTAGTAGTCAAATTGAGCAATCTATTTTGCACTTAACGTATTCAATAATGATGCAAATTCTTTTACGTTAGTTATCAATTTTTTTTTATGACCTTTTTTGGTCCCCTGATTGCACTTCTTGGATCAGTCCCTGTTTGGGAATGTCGGTGTCATCAGTCATGTAAAACAAGGTACAAGGTAGGGAAAAGGCATTAAAAACATTTGATGGAAATGATCTTCCTTTCCATTTTGGAGACAATTTAGTAGGTAAGCATAAAATGCGTGATGATCCGGGGCTTGAGTGGATAATCAAAGCATCTTCAGCCTACACATTAAGTTCCACCCATTTCTACATTGGGTAGTTTTCCCTAACTTGATTTCTTACCATCAACTGGCAGATATTATTACCCTAGCACTGTCACGAAAAGAAAGTTTAAGATTCAAGACAGTTAACTATGTCTGCATGTACTGTACGAGGTACCGGATTATATCGAGACACCTTACTGTTAAAACCAATTGTGTCTACATGTTCACATCTTGCTGCAGTTGCACGATGAATCAGTCATGAAATTGAAGATAGTGTTGATATGATAACTAGTTTCCAAGTCTGCACTTTTAAAGTATGGATCTAAGGCTGCAATTATATAAATGGTTCCATCATTGGTTGATCTCAACCCTGAAGGTCACAATCCGTCATCCCATTTTAGCTTACAAACATCTTGAACAAACTCAACTAGCAGAAAGCTGGGCCATTAAAGCCAGTGCCTCGAGTATATGCATCCCAGGAGACTAGCACAGGTGCAAAATGGGAGAAATATTTTGCAAGAAAAGTAATATCCAGGGGTGAAAAAGAGCAGATAGACCTTGGCCTCACAAAATTTACTTATGTTTCAAGACAAGTTAACCTACACTTCAACATATCTCACCCTATCTAACACGTTTCTTAGACCAAAAGTCACTAAGCCTCTGAGCCTTGCTTCCGATTAATGAATGAACCGACAGATTTGAACCACTGCATGAGTTGCCGATGATCCTTCACATAAAGCCAAGCTTGAAGAAATGGGAAGAGGTTCTCATTTATACCTCGCGCTTCAATGTAGCCGTGAAGTGTATCCCTCATTCCTTCACCAATATCTCTGTCAATCAACAACAAACAAGTAGATTAGATAGTGCTGGGAATACGACGGGGTAAATTAGATGTCTTTTAGTATAATTTTGCCAAAGTTCCCATAAGATATCCTTGATGACTTTCTTTCTTATCACACTAGGAGTATTCACCTTGTACATTTTGTTAACATAGGACTGCAAAATAAAACTCTAAAGAGTAAACTTCCAGACGCCACAAGAAAAAATATAGTTAACGGAACAAAGTAAAAATCAACAACATGCACAATGTAAAACTCCTCTGCCCAAACAGAACAAGTACCGGATACCTATTTGTCCAGGCCAGTGACCACATTTGAAAAAAGATGAAGAGAGGAAAGAGTTAAGGAAAGATGCCAGGATCAGGAGCACAAAAGGCATGAAATATCGAACCAAAATCTAGCTCTGTAGATTCTTTCAAAATTGGGGATGCTAGACATCTTCGAAAGGTTAGGGCAATATGCAAGTTCATGTACATAACATTACCATCAATCTTTCACATTGCAGCCATTTACATTTGCTTCCATGTATAGTGAAACAGTAGGTGCAGGTCAAAATAAACAGACAATATTTAAGGCGTTGGAACTTATTTGGTTCCACTCATGTTACAGACAGCATAAATTTTTAAACCTTTCTTGTCAAATCCGAAAAGTTGAATCAGAAGATCTTTATCTGTATGAATGACAAAATTCATCCTTTGTATGGATGGACTGTAGGGGACTCGTAATCTTACTCGGAAGAGAAAACATGCCAAGAAAGGGGAAACCTTTACAGCAATACATACAAACTCAACTCTCCATACAGCGAGAAGCTGTCCTCAAAAATATTTGAAGGCATCCTAAGATCCAGAAATGTCATCCTTAACCCAACAAAAATGAGTAGAAGAAAGTATAGTCTTTAGTTCATTTGAATTCAAGTCCACGTCCTCAAAATTTCTCCCTTCTCTATCCCTTCAAATACACCAGAACAAGCAAGGGGAATCAGCCTTACAGCTTCACTCCCCTACTCCGTCTCTCAGCAGCTCCACAACCACAGCTGAAATAGGGATAGCCCACTTGATGCTGAAAGACATATAGCCCGGTCCAGAACCTCCTTAGCCACCGACAATGCAAGAGCATATCCACCATTCTGTCATCTCCCTTGCGCATAATGCACCAATAGCATATATCCGCTTCCCAAGAGAGAGAAAAAAAAAGATAACCTACAAGGAGCAGAAGACTTCCAAATTATCTCCTATGAAGAAAAATCTCCTCCCACTGCCATCAACAACGGATTTGACTCTTAAAAGTGAGAAAATGCCTTCAGAGTTCCCTTTCCGCAGCACCCGTCCCCATCCCAACCTACATCTGCCAAGTACAAACAAGCCAAGAAAACAAAACTGTCTTCAACTCCCAATCCTGAAAGCTGCTCCTAACAATGGAATTCCAAGAAGGGCCATCTACTTGAAAGGATAACACTTCCACCAAGCCTCTTGAAAGTCGCACTTCCCTTTACTCTTACAAAGTGTGCAATTACAGACCCTTCATATCACCAGTATTTTTCTGGATATTATAAATATTTACTATGCACATACAGACATGGGAGCTGATCCATTGAAGTTGCCAGCACTGATTGAGACGTCCATACATGATCTGTCAACGGTCCAGATCTTTCTTTTCACGTACTTTTAAGTCCGTCCGCCCGATAATGTACTGGATGAGGTGTTTTACATTTTTGCCCCTTTGTTTATGGCAAATAAAATGAAAATATCTCCATCTGCCCTGTTATGGAGCGGACGGTTATTTCTGGTTTGTGTATCTGTGTTCTGTGTTCTTCACAGTCGGTCCATCAGCATGCAATTCCACAAAACAAAACTTACGGAACCCGAGCAAATGATATGGGTTTAAGATCTGTAAACAATGCATGTCCACCACCGCTTCCGCTGCCAACCACCACCATCAAAACCCACTTCATATTAGAACGAACCCAACGTTTTCAACCTAATCTAACCTAAATACCCAAATAAATTGAAACTCGCTCTCGGACAACCTAACCGCCAATTTCCACCAACAACCATTCAGATTTCAATATACCCACACAGACACAAACTCGCACATGCAAGAGCACACATTGCAATCAGTCACCCCGCCTGCCGCCACCATCAACCCATAATCCCCCACCTCAACCCACATTGATTACCCCAACTTCACCACCACCTTCCAGGAACTAAAATTTACAGAAAAAGATGAAGATAATTTCAACCCAAAATCAGATCTGAACCAGCATAGCAATCATGGAATGCACACTGTAAATACCTGATAAGAGTGTGTGGACGGTGGTGATGTGGTGACGGTAAAGATGGCGAACTGGTAGGCGGCGATGGTGGAATGGAGGTGGGATGGCGATGGTAGTCGTAGTGGCCGCTTGATGTAGGGTGGCTAGAGGTGGTCTCTGATCCGTGCTGAATTGTTGATGGCGTTGACGGTGAAGAGATGATGGGTGATGATGGTGGGGATCAGCAATGATGACCTGATGGGAAGAAGAAAGAAAGAGAACGCAGATGAAAAAAAAGGGTGGCTAGTGATGGTTTCTGAGCTGGGCTGAAGTATTGAGGGCATCGGCGATGAAGAGATGATGGGGAGGTGACGGTGGCGATCGGCAATGATGATCTGATGGGAAGAAGAAAGAAAGAGAACCCAGACGAAAAAAAGAGAACAAGGGAGCAGGGACAACTAAGTCCTGGGGTCCGTCAGACCCATTATGGGGCGGATGGATTTGAAATCGCTGAAAAAAAGGATATGGACCGTCCGTCCACGACGGATGGACAGCCAGATCAGCGCTAGCAGGACAGAGATCTTGCCACCGCTGTCAATCAAACAGCTCCCAGAAATATACATATATATATATACCTACCTATAAATTGCGTAGGTAACAGTACACAAGTGATCAACCATTCCAAATCTGGTAAAGAACAATAAACTTTTCAATTTGCAACTCAATTGTAAAACAACGAAAGACATAAATTGATATTTAGTGTCACCAAAAAATCTGAAAAAAAGAAAGTCAATTTAAATAAAAAATAATGAGAATGTTGGAAAAGAAGGTGTGACTTAACTTCACACTCTTTGTGAGGAGTATAATTTTACACATATATATACACATTATAAAATGCGATAAAGACCTAAACAGTACCGAAACGTCGCCGCAAGCGAAACATACCAATTCACAGGAAGAACTATACGCCCTTTGGTAGGGCATCGATAACAATGTTATGGAGTACAATTTTAGAATACACGCAAACCTCAATGCAATAAAGTTTGAAACATTACCGAAAAATCACAGGTACCGGCACGTACCAATTAACTGGGAAACAAGTACTGACTGTAAAGGTGTGCCAAACTAATATGTAGAACAAAATCGCAAATGGGAAAACAGAAATAGAGACATTTACTCAAAATCCCTCCATCACAAAAATAATCTAAGAAAGAGAAGTCTCTCTCTAGAACACAGTCAACACACAAACAGTCTCTTCGTAAATAGATTAACCTTTAATCAAAACTCGTAGATCAAGTGAATGACACCTATGTTACATGGACTCGATACGAGTGTCCAAGTCGTATACGTGTCCAAGTGTCGGATTCGTCTATTTCTCAAAACCCAAGACACGGGGACACGGCAAAATATTCCTATCTAGTCTTGTATTTTATTTATTCCTTAGTCTACATGATGTTTTAAGTTACACATGTCATTTATCTCAAAGTAATAACGAACTAAAACAAACACTATAATATAGTGTTAGTAGAGGCATATCCTACGGGAAGGGTCGGACAAATATCATGTACCCATATTCAAGTGTCGAGTGTCCGACACAGGTACTCTTGCAATTTAAAGAGTCCATGTAACATAGAATGAGACCAAAATCTATCTGCTCCAACATATAGATCACATATGCAAGTACATCTGACCTATTAATATGCCATCTTACTGTCCAACTTGTACATAGTTCCAGGATCCTGTGACTTGAACTTCGGCCCGACCTCCCATCGGCTTATAACCAAGAGATTCTAGACAATTGTGTTTGTCTCGCACTTTGACGATGGTAACTTTAAGGTTTTTGAAGATTCGTCATGCTTCGTCATAGGTGGGAAGTTTAAACCACTTTTAGAATATTTACGTTCATTCCTTGAGCTTGATAATGCTTATTTCATGTAAAATTTTGTGGTCCGTCGTTGATTTCCTATTCGAATCTCCTTTTTCTTCAATATTTTTCTAAGTGAAACTATATGACTATCTTCCTTTTAACTTATAAAAGTTGCCAAAATATACAGCCTTCTATTTTCATTTGTAAACCATTTGACTCCTACCCTTTACTAATCAACTCCCGCCAGCCGTATTCTACAATTATCATTGAAAGTAGAAAAGCCCACTGACTAGCTTGTCAAAATTTAGGATAGGAGTTTTGATCTGTCGTTATCCACACCTTCATATGCTTCCACACCTCTTATGTGCTAAAATGATGGATTAGTGACAAATGTTAAGTTTCATAGACAAATGATGCTGTGGAATTGATACATGGTTGTGGATTTGAAACAACCACTGTGAACCATATTATGTTGCGTATCACTGTGTTGCAAAAGAAAGAAAGAAAACAGTTCATCTATACTACATATAAAAATGTGGATCCTTGAAAATCATTTTTTGACCATAACACCCTTCGTACATTTAAAAATTACTCCTTTGCCATTCAAAACATTACTAACATGCCTTGAATCTAGATTCTTCTAACTAATCCATTTTTTACTGCTCATAAATGCTACAATTATTACATAGATGTCTCTCTCATTTCTCGTCATCCACAACTTGATAGTACTTCATATAGGTTAGGACATGCAAGACCTTGATGATGACAACATCTTATAACATACGTAGAACAATTAACTTTTCTCAAATAGATTATAACGGTTTTCTCTCAAGATTATCAAGTTTACTCTCATGTTGTTTTATGATGGACAATTTGTTTAGCCTTTTACATTGGCAATGGAAATTTGATAATACGGTTCAACAAACAAACAAAAAAATTAAACCTAGACATGCTTAATCTTTTCCTTCAGATTTCCTATATCTGGCGTTAAGACCGAATATTATTTTTGAGTGTGCGCGTGCGTGTGGCGGTTCAACAAATACATAGTATGTGGGTGCGCGTGCTGCACGCGAATTATATCTATGTATATGTATATGTATATGTATATGTATGTTGTATTAATTGCGTATATCTTAGGTCTGGCCATATAAATGTTAGTAATTCTCGACACAAATTTCAAAACATTGAGCATCTTAACTTTCTTTTTCTTCTTTTTGATTGTTATAGAGTACCCTCATAATCTATTTATTTAGTAATGGTTGTGGCCTATGTATATGGACTCGGCAGTTTGAGTCAAAATATCGTGTCCACACGACACGACATGGATCCGAGTATGGGATCCGTACCGGACACACCATTTGCCAGACAGACACGCCACGTCGCCGATTGGAGAGGACCTCTGGAAATCCGTTGCCATGGATGATGGAAGATGAAGGTCTTACAAGGAAGAATGCGTAGAGTCCTGGGTAGAAGAGAGAGAAACAGAGGGAAGAAGATGAAGAGTCCAGATCTGGTAGGTAGAGGGGGAGAGAGAGAGAGAGAGAGGGAGAGAGAGAGAGCATTCCTCGAGGCAAGAAAGAGACAGAGAGAGTCTGACTTGTGGGTAGGTTTGTGGGTCATAATAAATGACCACCACATCTTATCATTTTCTTTTCCACAACAGAATACATGCTACTTTTTCATAATATAATATCCACCCATATAGTTTGTACTAATCTCATATAAAGTATTATTTGAAAATAAATGCTCTATCCATGTCCCCGCGTCCCCGTGTCCTGTAATTTCAGAATTTGGTGAGTCCGACACTCGGACACATGTCTGATCCAGACACCGACACCGAGTGTAAGACCCCAAATAATATGTAATTAAATTATTGTTATGTTTAGGTTACATTTATAATTTAGTCATTTTTGGGGTTACTTTTGAATTAGTAATACATCTTTAAGAGTCTTTTACTTATTTACCAATCTTAGAGACTTTTAAGGGCTAGCCAAGTCTGTATTATTGATACTTTGAGTTTTGGCTTACAGAGAAAAAGAAGAAGGGGAAAACTAGGGATTTGGAGGATTGCAATTTTTCGCACAATTGGTAAGTAATCTTGAACCCACTCTGATTATAAGGATGAATTGGATCATATTAGAATTGTGCTTGTTAAGATTTTAACGTAAGTGGGCTAATTAAAATATTTAGGTTTCGAGATTTTTGGAAGCTTACGCAATTTGGTGAAGACTATTACGTAGATTTGAGGTAAAAGTTACATATATTACGTCTGCCTCTATGAAATTGATATCCCTTCATAATATGTATTCGATTGTGATTACGTATTGTTGACACCTATAAATAAATTAAAAAAGACGATTGTGACACATTCACGACAACTATTGTGTTCATCAAGTTAGACCATATACCATATGTATTTACCGGAAACGAGTAAAAAATGTTTGAAAACTAAAGTCAAAAAACCATTACTATATGGATGTTTTCATAACTACAAGTTGTAATTTGTTGATTGTTAAACGTTAAACCTTTCAATTTAGACTAAATGCATCGATTTAAAATTAGAATATTGTACAAAGCCCTTCCTCCCCGAAAGGATCGGGCAGCTTAACTACTTCGCCCAGCTACTTATCCTTTATTAAAATAATTATTTTTACTTCAAAAGAATGGTGGGTAAGACCATGATATGGAGACGGGTCATCATGCATCAAATTGACGTACACTTTTTTACCTTATATAAAAGTTGTCCGAGATGAAGGTAGTTGAGGAACTACTAATATTCTTTACATGGATTTGTAACGTTTTTAGAGCAATCCTATGCCTGGACATATCAATTTCAACTTGCACTTTTGACTTCAATTAATTAACATGTATATAGGAACTGTAGAAAATGAATTGTCATAATTTGCAGAATACATGGGATTACAATTTTTATATTTTATAATCTTATTCTGTCACATGTTAATGTTCACGTGCATCGCACGTGCATTCTACTAGTATAGCTTAAAAATCCCTGTATTCTTACATCAACAATATGGCAAATATCTATAAAGTGCTATGATTTTTTCTGCACATAATTCTATATAGCTAACATCAGCATCAAACAACTCGGATTAGCTTCCTTTGCATCATAGTTAAATGTCACAACTGAGTTAACAACTGATCAAGTAATACCAAAGGAAAAAGAGCATAATCAAAGTAACTAGCGACTTACTGGAAAATAGGACCACTGTATTTGTTTGGATCCACAATAAAATCCGATGACTCGGCCTTCAGCCTCATTGAAACAGAATGTATCGCCCATGCATCAGGATATAACCCGCACAGGAAATGCAGGGCTTTCATCTGCCCAGGTTTCGCAACATCAACATGAAGAAACAACTGATTAATCCCACCATCATCTTCATCACCCTCACCAGGAATAATATTAGCCAGCCGCATCACAGAAATACTAATCTCCTCCCGTATGTCCGTTTCAGAACAGGGCCGCCACTTTCCAGCGCCCCTTTCACAACTGTAAACGGTGAAGGAGGACTCACTTTCTGTGAAACATTACCTCACCCATAATTAGAAAAACTTAGTATCAAATGCCACTGACAAATGTGACACATGTTACTGCAAGTGCCATTAAAGGCAGAAAATTTCACTAAAACTATGATTTATGCAATAATTGTCACTAAACTACAAGGTTATTGTCACTTAAAGTGCATTTAGCGATATTAGTCTGTTTTCGTAGTGACATTTGGTCCCCATGGCTGCCAAACATCATTCAACAGAAACTCACCGAACCCTAAACACACTCATGAGCATTTTGGCATTCTTTACTTACAATATCACAATTAGTAGAATGACAAGTGAGAAAGTTTGGCATGTTAACCCATCATTTCAAAAATATGTGCCCCTTATACTCGCTTCGTATCACAATTTTTTCCCCCTTTGACTGGGTATAGCATTCATAATCAGACACTGACTAATATTTAGTCGTCGAGTTATATCACATCCAACAAATTGGTGAATAGTCAAAGGGAACATAAAGTGGACGGAGTAGCTTCTACGAGAATTCCTGTTAGGGAACTGGAAAACATAGAAATTGACCTGAGTCATATGTTCTACCCTCACTTAGACTTGTCAAATAATACTAACTCTAAGTACACCCTCCGTTCCTTGAATTTTTACTTTTGACTGCTTCAAAGATCTCTAAGATGAATGTAGTACCATGCAAACATTAAATTGTACCAAATAAGCATCAGAAGATTAAACGACTAGCTTTTGGCAAGTCAAGCTACCAACCATGTCAAACATTTACACGTCCCAAATCTATGCTAGTAATTCGCAAAAAAGTCAAACAAGAATGAGGGAGTGTTTGAACCAAAATTCAAAGTTTTAGGGAGAGAGACATACAGGGGGAGGCGTCATTTTGGAGACTTCGAGATAGTGCTCTTTTAGAGACCGGAGCACGATGGAGTTCACGGCGGTGGAAACGCTGGAAAACCGCCGTGGCGAGGTCACCCGCCGCCACGATTGGAGAGCGGCAGCGCCGCCTGCCACTGCTGTCCTCCTCCACATTTTGTCTTCGTATTTTCGATTTTTACCTGCGGTGGCAGGAGGAGTAGTCTAAGCTTATGAAGTGCTGGACCCAGCCAGCTTGAGCAGTGGGCTTTGACCTATTTTGGACTCGACTTGGCTTGATGTGGTTAGGCCTTGGCGCAACCCGGGTTGGTCTGTCCTCACCTTTTTTTTCTTTTTTAATTTACTATGAAAAGTCACATCTTTAATAAATGTTCATGCAATACAGTAATAGATTAGGTTTTAAGTAACATCCACGTGTTTTAGGTGTTTTGGGGGGGGGGGGGGGGCATTTATTCTCGAATGTTTATTGTTGTAGCATCAAAGTGATTTGCGGGATGGATCGGGCCTTTTTTTTTTTTCCCCTTTCATGCTTTGGTCTCTATTTTTGAGTGAACGGGAAGTGGTCTCTTAATTTTTGATGACGTTCACACAACGTTGTCAAGATGATATTCTCAAGTTCATCAATAGTTACTTTATTTAAGTTGTCTCTTGATTTTGATAACATTCACATAGCGTTGCCAAGTTGTTATTTTGAAATCTGTCAAAATCGTTTCCCAATAATTTTTTTTTACGTGAAGCGGGATGAATAGCTCCTACATTATTGGCTTTAGTTGCATTGCTATTTGATTTGGCATTTAAGGACACACACACACACACACTCGACATAATTGAGTATTGTTTGGCATTTAAGGACACACACACACACACACATAATTGAGTATTGTGTGGTGGTTGTTCTGGCCAGTATTTTGTTGTTTAGGCATTTAAGGTCACACACAGAGATCTGCTCCTTCATCCCTACACATCTCGAACCTTCCATAGCTGTCACATGGATGATCGTAGATGATTTTTTTAAATACGAAAAAGCACCGCACCAGATTGTCTGGCCCACCGTAACAATGACAAAATATTCACGTTTCGTCTTTTCAGCGATATGGTAGAAGCACAAAAAAGTAGTCTCCTTGCAAGTGAAGCTAATAATATGGAGCTCTATCATCTGTCCTTTTTCAAGTATTGAGCGACTGTTTCGTTTACAAGCGATATTTTCGGTGAGTATTTATTTATACAGGTCTGTATCGTCTGCTTCTCTTCACCATGTGGATAGAAAACCATCACAACCACCTTTTCAGTGCACGCCCTCTTCTCCACTATCTAGTATCACCGTCACTACCACCACAACTATCACTTAAAAAAATCTACAATAAACTCAAGGAAAAATCCCCCACGAAAAAGGAAATAAAAATCAAACCAAAACATAGACAGATCTAGACGGCGAGTCGGTTACGGTTATCTATTAGGAGGATAACCAGTTGGGGGCAAAATTTGCACCACTATATATATTGTTGTCAGGTTCTCTGGGAGTACAATATTCATTCGGTAAATAGTTAGGCAAAAGAAAGAGGTGTGCTTACATGTAGAGCTAGACATCAGGGGAAAAAAAAGGTACAATAATAATGTCTATCCTGAGAATAATGCGCTACTGCACTTGCTGTACCGGATTGACCAAGCTTCGGTCTCACCACCTTCAAAGAGAGATGATGGGCTTAACTTTGATGCTAGTAAACTTGTCTCCACATAATTCCTAGTACCAGGGGCGGACCAACTGCATGAACGGGCGGCGAGGGGGCAGGCACTCCCCAAATTTTGGAAAAATTCGTTAATTTTTTAAATATTAAGTAATCATATGTAAACTATACGAAAAATGTTAGTTCCTATTTTAGTTTAAATTTGATAATCACATTAGTAATACGTATATATACATTTGTAGAATGTTTTATTTGAATTTGAACCTTTCGAATTTTTTTATGCTAATCTTTAATTTATTTATTTTTTTATCAATTTTTTGTTCCTCCCCCCCCCCCCCCCCCCTCCGCATAGGCTTTTTGGGTCCGCCCCTGCCTAGTACAACAAACTTGTGTTATCTCAAAGGATTATATTGCCAATGAGGCAATGACACATCCTCTGCGTCTGTAAGCTTTGGAAATATTAAATGACAGATATATAATAATAATAATAATTCGATTAACGTGACACACGTTAATAACTTATAAAATGCCTCTCTATTGATTAGCTAGTCTTGCCAGAAGTCTTCGAGGACACCTTTAAATTCTCTTTTAGGGCAATTACTGGCTTTCTGACATGTGGATCCCCAATATCTGTAGACCACATAATTCAGCATCCTCCTTTCTCGGGAAAAAAAATATCTCCCTAATGTTTATTTTATCTAGACTTCATGAGTAATGTGACACTATAAATACACACACACACTATGAAGAAGGTAAACCAACCAGTTTGAATCTCAAAAGCCAGTAGCCAAGTTACGTCCCTCCACTTTCTTTTCGTTGCCAAGAATTCCAACCTTGGGTGAGAAAATGATCGAAACACTCTCGGACGAACTTGAAGTTAATGTCCCGGCACATGAAGCATGGGCACTTTACGGCACGCTTCAATTCACATACATTTGTGTCCCTGATCTTTTCGACAGTGTCGAAGTCCTAGAGGGAGACGGAGGAGCTGGTACCATTCTCAAACCAGTTACTAAACCTGGTGGGTAATTTTGGTTTCATGTCAATTGATGACCTTTTGGTAATATTATTGTCTCTGATCCGTCCTTTATGTGTTGTATGTTGGCAATGTTTCTTGATTTGTATGGCAGAGTATTGCCTCTATATGCTGAATTGAATGCTCTAAAGTTTCTATCCGTATTATAACTCCTTAGAGCTCCTAAAATGTCTCTGCTTGTGAGGTACTAGCTCATATCTAATTAGAATCACTTACTTTTCAACTCTATGGGATTAAAAATCATGAAAGATAAAGGGCTTCAGACTCCCAGGTTATTTGCTAGTGTGAGAGCCTCTAATCTAAGATCGACAGCCTATTAGTGAGTTTTGATCGGAAAGAAAGGAAGAGAGTAGAGAAAGGAAGAAAAACGAAAAGAAAGGAGTGTGAGTTCTTTAGTTGTGTTTATGAATTTGGAGCGGAAGAAAGTTTTTATTTTTTTTTTTCACTTTTTTAGAGTTGGAGAGAACGGAAAGAAAGAAAGTTTTGAAGTTATTAATAGAATGTCATTTTTCCTTCACTTTCGAATACTCCAACTATGTAAATGGGAGAACAAGACTTTTTTATTTCCGTTTTCCTTCTTTTCTCTCCTTCATAAGACGCAGAAATGGGGTGCAAAAGATTAGCCAACTTAGCTCTTATTTGTGCTAATATCCTAAGCACAAAAAAATTTCCATCCCAAAACTTTTGGATGCTTTGCTGGAATGTTGCAACTCCATCGAAATGTAGCAAGGCCTTAGCCTACTGAGTCCTTCAGAAAACTCAGAAGACGTGAATGCATCATAGTTGGCCGACTGATTGGTCTCTCGCCAAGGTTTTAGCTCTTCTACTAGTTTTTTGATGTGTTTAACTTTCAGATTGCATTACTTGATACTCCTAGTTTGTAGTGCTCCTAAAGATAATTGACCGACAATTCCTATAAATTAATGAATCAGGCTCGCTCCTTCCCGCTTATGAGGACAAGATCGCGAAGGTTGATAATGAGAATATGGTGAAAGAAATACACACACATAAAGGAGGGTATCTTGATCTGGGATTTAATTATTACGGAGTTTGTTTCCAAGTAATAAAGAAGACTGAGAGTTCTTGCATCACCAAAGTGACACTTACGTACGATGTCAAGGAAGAGTTCATTTCCAGTACTTCACAAGTTTCAATCGAGGAATTTAGCGCCCTTCTGAAATACTGCAACAATTATCTTATCAACAACCACAAAAAGTGAAGAACGCAGTTACATGACACTCAAAAAGTGTCATAGGCTGGCGACAAGTGTGGCAATTGTAGTTGTTATCTTCTGTCCATGGTGGTTTCATCGTCCGAAAGACATGCTCAACGATCAATTACTTTCAACAATTATCATGCTGATAGGAAGGTAATTAGTAAAATAAAGGAATGTTTGTTAACGGGACTAGTTCCCCTTCAATTTCTCTCTTTCTCGTTTTGTTAAGAACTAGTATTTGTTGTGTTTCCCTATCTGTCAAGCGTGTATGTGATTTTCATCCAGCATTGTGTTGATATATTAGAGTTTCTTGGAGTGAAAATTTATTCTATCGTCAAATTAAAGCACTCAAATGCATTGGTTAATGATCAGCTGTTCCCATCTTCTAGCACCTACACCACCAGAAGAGAATAAGCTCCCCCTCTTTTTAAGTTATCACTAAAGTTGCTGCCAACAAATACAGAAACCATCAATGGAGCTCACAATCCTCAAAAAGCATGGCATCAGAAACTAGAGTTGATCCCTCCTCTAAACGGGTGGTAGAAAGAGAGAACCAAAGATAATGCAGGCTTTCTCAATTACATAATTTGCAGGGACCAACTTCAATACTGTTCAGGATCCGTGAATGAAGCATTATGTAGTGGATGAGTAGGACCCAGTCTTTTAACTTTTTTCTCTTTCTCTCTCTTTTCATTAATTTTCTGACTTGTCTCATCAATTTTCTGTATCCTTATTGAAGGAGACGGAAAATTTTTCAGGATCCGTGAATGAAGCATTATGTAGCGGACGAGTAGGACCCAGTCTTCTAACTTTTTTCTCTTTCTCTTTCTTTTCATCAACTTTCTGTATCCTTTTTGAAGGAGACAAAAAATTGATGAGAGAAAGAAAAACATGTTAGAAAATTAATGAGGAAGTAGACAAAAAATTGATGAGAGAAAGGAGAGAGAAAGAGAAACAAGTCAGAAAACTAGTGAAAGAAAGGAGAGAGAAAGAGAAAAAAATATACGCCATCCGGTAGGGCATTTGTAAAAATAGTGTGGAGTACAACTTTTACATATACACAAAATCTTAATGCAATAAAGTAAACGGTACAGAAACATCACGAGTACTCTTGCGTACCAATTTACCGGTAAACAGGTACTGACTGTAATGGTGTGCCAAACTAATATGCATAAACAGAATATAGCAAATGGGAAAACAGAAACGAAAGACATTTCCATCACAGAAATAACCTAAGAAAGAAAACTCTCTCTCTAAACCACACAAAGAGCCTCTTCATAAATAGATTAACCTTTATAAAGACTCAAAATTCGTTAATGAAGAGAATGACACCAAATCCTATCTGCTCCAACATATAGATCATATATGCCGATACATTTGTCCCGATAATATACCATCTTAATGTACAACTTGTACATTGTTCCCGGATCCTATGACCTGAACTTGACCTCGAAGCTCCATCGGTTCATAACAAAGAGGTTTTAGACAAATGTTCTTGTCTCGCACTTTGAAGATGGTAACTTCAAGATTTTTGTTCATCATGCTTCATCATAGGTGGGAAATTTAAACCACTTTTTTGTCTTCAAGTTCATTCCTTGAGCTTGATAATGCTTATTTCATGTAAAATCTAATGTTGCATAATTGATTTCCTTTCCAGATCTCCTTTTTCATCACTCTGTTTCAGCATCAAACAACCCGGTTTAGCTTCCTGTGTATCATAGTTAAATATTCACAACTGATTTAGAGCATTCATCTGCCCAGGCTTCGCAACATCAACGCGAACTAACATTTTGACTGGACTTGGCTTCATGTGGTTAGGCCTCGGCGCAACTCGGGTTGGTATGTCCTCACCTTTCTCCTTTTTAATTTACTCTGAAAAGTCACATCTTTGATAAATATTTATGCAAAAATATACTAATATTTTAGTAACATCAACCCGGGTTGGTATGTCCTCACCTTTTTCCTTTTTAATTTACTCTGAAAGTTACATCTTTAATTAATGTTTATGCAAAAATATAATATTCTAGTAATATCGACGTGATTTGCGTGGTTGATGGAGGACTTTTTTTTTTTGTTTGTTAAATTCATGCCTTAGTTTCTATCTTGGAATGAACGAGAAGTAATCTCTTAATTTTGTATGGCGTTCACAAAGCGTCGTCAACATGCTATTCTCAAATTCGTCAATATTTTACTTCTGGACTTTTTTCTTTTCTTTTTATCACGCCTTAGTCTCTACCTTGGAGTGAACGAGAAATTGTCACTTAATTTTGTATGGCGTTCTCACAGCATTGTCAAGTCTCAAAGTCGTCAATATTTACTTTAGTAGCATTGAAGTGATTGGGGGATGGATGGAGGACTTTTTTTTTTTTTTTAAAAATGCCTTAGTCTTTGCCTTGGATTGAACGAGAAGTGGTCTCTTAATTTTCGATGACGTTCACACAGCATTGTCAAGATGCTATTCTCAAATTCGTCAATATTTATTTTAGTAGCATCGAACTGATTTGCTAGGTAGATGGAGGACCTTTTTTACTCATTCCTTAGTCTCTGTCTTGGAGTGAACGAGTTGTCTCTTAATTTTTTATGGCGTTCACATAACATTGTCACGATGTTATTCCCAAATTTGCCAATAATTATCCAAGTGATTTGCGGGGATGGAAAATTTAAGTTGTCTAAATGCTCACACAACGTTGTTTAAATGCTATTATGAAGTTGGTCAAAATTGTTTCCAAATTTACTATGTGATGCGGGATGAATAGCTTCCACATTATGGCTTTAATTGCAATGCTTTTTAATTTGGTATTTGATTAACACAATATAAACCAAAACAGTTGACATAATTGAGTATTATGTGATGGTTGCTATGATCATTAGGCATTTAAGGTCGCAATACATACATGTGTAGCCATACAAATATATAATATATTCTTATATACATATATATAGGCTCCTTTATCCCAATCCATCTCGAACTGCCCATCGCTGCCACGTGAACGGTCGTAGATGATTTTTTTTTAAAATGCCAAAAATAGTGCACCAGATAGTCTGGCGCACTGTTGCAATGGCAAAAATACCCCTGCTTTGTCTTTTCAACGATATCCTAGAAGCATTGAAAAATAGTCTCCCTTCCAAGTGAGGCAGATAATCTAGTGGCGCGCTATCATGTGTCCTATTTCAGATATTGAGCAACTATTTCGCTTTCAAGTGATTATTCTAGTGGGTTTTTGTTTATACATGTCTGTATATGCTTATCTTCACCATTTGGGTAGAAAAGCATCGCAACCACCATTTCAATGTTCATCCTCTTCTCCACCATCGAGCACCACCACCACCACCATAGCTACCAATTAAAGTGACACGGACTAGTTCTCTAACGTAGTACTTAATTAGCTAGTCTTTGTTAGGAGCCTTCCAGGACAACTTCAAACTCTGTTTTAGGACAATAACTGGCTGTCTAATCTGGATCGCCCATAACTATAGACCAAATAATTAAGCACGCTTCTTTTTAGGGGGAAAAAGAATAGCTAAACGATCTTTCTATATCTCCCTAATGTTTATTTTATCTAGGCTTCATGAGCAATGTGACACTATAAATAGACACACACTGCGTAAAAGGTAACACCAAGCAGTTCTAATCTCAAAGCCAGTAGCCAAGTTACATCCCTCCTCTTTCCTTTTTTCGTTGCTAAGAATTCTAACCTTCGGTGAGAAAATGATCGGAACACTCTCGGACGAATTTGAAGTTAATGTTCCGGCACATGAAGCATGGGCGCTTTACGGCACGCTTCAATTCACGTACATCTGTGTCCCTGATCTTTTCGACGATGTCCAAGTCCTAAAGGGAGACGGGGGAGTTGGTACCATTCTCAAACCAATTACTAAACCTGGTGGGTCTTATTTTTGGTTTCATGTCATTGATGACCTTCTGGTAATATTATTGTCTCTGCCCCTTCGTTGATGTGTTATATGTTGGCAATATTTCTTGATTTGTACGGCAGATATTGCCTCTGTATGCTGGATTGAATGCTCTAAAGTTTCTACTCCGTATTATAACTCCTTAGAGCTCCTAAAATGCTTCTAATTGTGAATTACCTCATATGTGTTATGGGAAAACTAGAATCACTTACTTTTCAACTCTATGGATTAAAAATAATGAAGCATAAAGGAATTTAGATTCCCAGGTTATTTGATAGTGCGAGAGCTTCTACTCTAAGGAGCATTGACAGCCTCTGTTTGTGAGTTTTGATTGAAAAGAAAAGAAGAGAGAAGATAAAGGAAAAAAAAAGCAAAAAGAAATAAGTGTGAGATCGTGTTTCTTAATTTGGAGCGGAAGAGATTTTTTTTTGTTTTTCCTTTTTTAAGTTGGAGAGAACGGAAAGAAAGAGAAAGTTTTCAAGTTATTATTAATAAAATGTCAATTTTCCGGTGTTAGTTTTTGTTGAAAGATGAAAAGATAATGTTGGTATTACAAGTGTTTCATTAATCTTACCTTCCTTTTCTCTCAATTTCTTCTCTTTTCTTTCCATTTCTCTCTTTTTTCTTCACATTCAAATACTCGCCAACTATGTAAAAATGTGGAGAATAAGACTTCTTTCTTTCCGTTTTCCTTCTTCTCTTTCCTACATAAGACGCACAAACAGTGTGTGAAAGATTAGCTAATTTATTAGCTCTTATTTGTACTAATATCCTAAGCACAAAAAAAATTCCATGCCAAAACTTTTGGATGCTTTCCTGGAATTTTGCAACTCCATAGAAATATAGCAAGGCCTTAGCCTACTGAGTCCTTTTGAATACTCAGAGGGCATGAATGCATCATAGTTGGACGTCTGATTGGTCATGTCGCCAACGTTTTAGCTCTTCTCTACTAGTTTTTAAATAGTTTAAGGTTCAGATTGCATTATTAGATAGTTTTTACTGTTCTTAAAGATAATTGACTGACATTTCCTATAAATTAATGAATCAGGCTCACTATTCTATACTTACGAGGACAAGATCTCGAAGGTTGATAATGAAAACATGGTGAAAGAAGTACACGCACATAAAGGAGGATATCTTGATCTGGGATTCAATTATTACGGGCTTCGTTTCGAAGTAATAAAGAAGACCGAGAGTTCTTGCATCACCAAAGTGACGGTTAGGTTTGATGTCAAGGAAGGGTTTATTTCCAATACTTCATATGTTTCGATCGAGCCATTTATCGCCCTCATAAAATACAGCAACAATTATCTTATCAAGAACCACAAACAGTGAAGACTGCAGTTACATGACACTCAAAAATGTCATAGGTTGATGATAAGTGTTGCAATTATTGTTGTTATCTTCAGTCCAATGGTGGTTTCATCATCGGAAGTACATGTTGAATAATCGATTTCTTTCGATAGTTACCATGTTGATAGGGAGTTAATTAGCAAAATAAGGGAATGTCTGTTAACGGAACTAGCTCCCTTTTAGTTTATCTTTTTCTCATTTTGTTAAGAACCATTATTGTGATTTCCCTATCAGGTCAAGCGTGTATGTGATTGTCATCAAACATTTTCTTGATGTATCAAAAGAGGAAGAGTTTCTTAAAGTGAAAATTATTTCTATGGTCAAAGCAATACTTGGCATTGCTCAAAGCATGTTATTGTAGTATAATCAAGTGTATGCGGTGCATTAAAAAAAGCCAATTTTACTTGAAAAACAATTTTTACCTAACTCGCGACATAATCAGCGAGATAGGATATGATTCTAGCTGGTGTTTGGAACAAACCGTATCGTACATAAAGGGTTAAAAGTATGCTACATCTTTAAGGGGGAAATGTACGTGGATGTAACAAAAAAAAGATGTGAAATTTGGTATGAGTAGCTGTCCAACACACTTGTAGTTTCATCCAGTGAGAAAATATGACCTCCCAGGCTTATGAAGTTAAAACTTTTGGCACCACAAGGGTTGGTAAAGTAAACTAATCTGTTAAATAAATAAGACTCGACCAGTAAATAAGAAAATGGTGATTTTCTCAGTAAAATCATTAGCTTATTTGAATGAACAATCAACTTATTTACCTACAGCGACAAGTTATTAAATATACGTCATGGTTAAAGTTAAGATTTAATAGCGTGATGAGATAGGTCGTGCTGTGCTAGAGCTTAATAGCACCACAATGTGTAGCATAAGAGGTGAAACCACCTCCCCTTTATATTCTCTCTCTGTGTCATGTATTGTTATTTAATTCTTTGGTACAACACTGACAAAATAAACTTTCTTCGTCGTAGTTTCCTTGTCTACAACTTTGGTGAAAGATTATGGTTTGGGCAAATTACACTTATATCCCTGAGGTTAGGGTATAATTACAGGTAAGGACAATAGTTTGGACAAATTACACTTATGTCCGTTGACCAAACGGAATACTAAAAACCCTAACGGTTTTCATGAAAAGACTTTATTACCCTTTAGTTGAAACCTTATTTTTTTTAATGCCATTACTTCATCTTAAAAAAAAGAAAAAAGAAAGATTAATGCCCCCACCCCCCAACACCCCCCCCTAACACCCCCCCCCCCCCTCCTAACACATCAACCCATTTCTGTCTCTCAATCTCTCTTCGCCGCCCGCCTGCCTGTCCCTTACTCGTTGCCGCACCACCCTCCCCCTCCCCCTTGCCCATCGCCGCACCACCCTCCCCCTTCCCCTTCCCCTTCCCTGTCACTGCGTTGAGCAATTTGAAGAGCTCTAACAGGCTCTGTGATTGTAGCCTCGATCATCAAGATTTAACCGTGCGGCGTGATTTGAACCGGCCGCACCCCGTTGCCGCCGTTGTCCCTCCCTCCCCACCACGCTGCAAGACCCCTCTCCGACCCACCGCGAATCGCCCATCTCTCTCTCTCTCTCTCTCTCTCTCTCTCATGTCATAACTCGAAATGACGGTAGGGTTTTTTTTCTTGGGTTGTTGAATTGATGGTGGGTGTTGGTTTGGGAAGAAAGAAGGAAGGATAAGGTTGCCGGCGTGGGGAGGAAGAGGAGAGGGAGGCAGGAGGGGAGAGGAATGATAAGGCTGTCGGCGTGGGGAGGATTTCAGTGAAACCCTAATTTGCAGATTAGGGATTTCAGTGAAACCCTAATTTGCAAATTAGGGTTTTAACAATTTCAGTGAGAAAATTATGGATTTCAGTGAAACCCTAATTTACAGATATGGATTTCAGTGAAACAATTAGGGTTTCAAATTAAGATAGAGAACAATTTTAGGGTTTTAAACCCTAATCTTTGAATTAAGGATTGAAATTTTAATTAAATTTTTTTAAGAATATCCAGTATATATAGTATAGGGGTAGTATCGTCATTTTAAAAATACGTATTGATGACATCATAAAAAAAGTACACTTTTTGGACGGAACCCTGACGGATGGACACGGCTGATACATTTTAAAAGAGTTTGGTCACGGAATGTTACATTTTAAAACTTAGTGTCCTTGACTGTAATTACACCCTAACCTCAGGGACATAGGTGTAATTTGCCCTTATGGTTTTCATGAGAGGCTTTGATGTTCCCAACTATTAAAGTTTTTGAAAACATACGAAAGTTGTATTTTACTCATACAATAATGTACAAGAGACTGTACTACAATACTCATTAAAATAAGCCATTTCAATACTAGGGTGAGGCTAAATCCAGCCCCACTTTTGTTATTTTTCCATAGCATTTTGTTAGTGAAAGATTTAAAAGCATCATTTATGCCACTTCCAAAAAACAAAACAAAAAATGCTTACCCACGAAGAGTAGTTGTGAAAGGCCTTGAACTAACTAAGCACAAAATACAGACGCGTCTTCTAGGGCAACAACATCACAAAAACAAAAAGAGACTGCAAAAAAGACCAATTCCCCCCAAACGCGAATAGATAATAGTTACGTAAAGTTGAGATAGAAGTTAAACACTTGGATGTTGGTTCGAACCATTTTATTCGGCAAGTAATTTCATAAGAAATGAAGGAAATAGAACAACATATTGTTGCATTAATGTCACGAATTTGAGGAGATCCTCATACAAGTACGACTGGCTATACCTAAATGAGGCCCCGCCCAAGTCCTTTTCACAATAGATTCCCTAGTGTTGAGGCTATGTTAGGGTCGGTGTAAAGCTCAGTGCATTAGACTGTGGCATACGCCCGTTTTGTGATTACGTGCTTATATCCCCATGCGCATTTTTGTTCTAGGCACACACATAATGACTCAGTGACTGCTACCACGCCCAATCCCTTGCGCCCCAGCAAAGGGGATGAAACAACTCGCTTGACCCCATCTTACGCTAACACCCCATCTGGGGTCCTTTCAATCAAAGTTCTAATACCGCCTATCACTTATCCATGGACATGCAGATACAACCAACCATACCTAAGTGAGACCACCAGGCCTTTTCCCCAATAGATTCTCCACCCCCACCTCTAACCCCCCCCCCCCACCTCTAGTATATAGCCAATATTAGGGTCGATACAAAACCTAGTGCATTAAACTGTGGTATTACATGCTAGACCTATTATGTAGTCCAACACCTATATCTCCATGCGCATCCTTACCCCAATGGGATGAGTCGGTCATATTAAGCTCTAAATAATGATTACAAAAACTTATTATAATTTACATCCATCGGGTAAATCCGGTCACAATTGATAATCATTTCCACACTTTTACTTCCATTTGTAGCAAAAGATAACTTGTCTATTTTTCTCTCCGTTCAAAAGCACATTATGCTGCACCTTTTACGTTGTTTCTTGATTTCATGAAGTCGTGTTCTAAATTTCCTCTCGATGTTATGCTTAAGAAGATTTACTTATATTGAAAAGAATATCAACTCTGAAGTCACTAACTTAATGCATGACCAATGCCTAAACATCTTTGGTCTCTGGTTAGGAAGAACATATCATAAACCTTTAAAGTGACAAAGGACATTAAAATTCTGATTATAACTTAGAAAGTGAATTGACTTCAGTTATGATAGGAAGAAGAAAGAAAAAAACAAGGCAGCCTATATGCATTTTGGAAACCTGTCTGTTGAAAGTTTGAATCATTATAGACTTTAGGGTAAATTACACACGGCACCCCCGAGGTTTGCACTAAACTACACACGGCCCCCTATCTTTTTTAATTACACCCCGCTCCCTGAGGTTTGTCATTGTATTACACAAAACCCACTTCCGTTAGGGAACCGTCAAAAAATTTTAGGGCAACACAAATTTATTATAATATACCAAAAGTGCCTTTAGATCTTTCCCTTTCTTTCTTCCGTCCAGATTCTGCTCAATCCAAGAGCACCGGCGACTCCAAAAGTGCCTTTAAATCTTTCCCTTTCTTTCTTCTGTCCAGATTCTGCTCAATCCAAGAGCACCGGCGACTCCAGATTTCGGCCAAAGCACGCTAAGAAAACATGGCGTTCATAGATCTGCGCCTAGATCTGGGTATTTCTTCCCCTCTCTCAGCACTATCAGTAGGCGAAGGTTCCTCGGTTGTTCAATCAAGCACAACTAGATTCTTGTACTCTTCAACCAAAATTGTTGCATCCACCACCATATCCGAGTTTAGAATCCCAGCTTCCTCCAAGAACAGAGTAACCAAGTTCTTGGAATATCCACTAACGAGTTCTTTAACTTCCTATTAACGGCTACTTGCAATATTAAATCAAACACCTTCTGGAAATTTGTATTGGCTCCACATTCAATGTCCCTCACAAAATCAGACTTAAACAACAAATATTTCCCTTGGATGGAAATAAGCCGCAGTTTTTCACTGAAGGTAATTAGCTTCCCCTTCCATGGCTCTTTGCTCAATTCTGAGATTAACAACCCAAGTGCAACAAACACTTTCTTGACCATCATATCTGAGTTGCCAGATGCGGCGCCGGTGAAGGATGCCACTGTCGGTGGCGGTGCTGTTGCTGGCGAACTACGGAACAGACTCTGACGGCAGCCGATCGTTGGATCTGGGCCAAAGGCCAAGATTTGGACGGAGACACAAACACCGTCGGCGGCGATCAACCGGATCTGAACTGGACAGCGAGGATCTGAATCAGATTTGACACAAACACTGTCATCACGGATTACCGATTGGAGATGGCCTTGGTGCTTGTCGGCCTGGAGCTGGGTGAGCTCGGCGAGGCATTGTTCGAGCGAGGAGGCAAGCCGCGAGTACTGTGATTGTAGGGCGATGAACTCGAAGGAGGGAGACGTGCTTCTGCTCAAAGAGGGAGTAGGTCTGCTCGGCGGTGATGGAGGCGGCATCAGCCTGGGCCCTGACGGATCTGACATAAACACCGTCTGCACCAAGTCCATCTCCAATCGGTATGGCACCGATTTCTTCTCGGATGAGCTGTCGTGGCGGTGACCATGATTGGGCGTGCTAGCGGCGCTGCTTGCCTTGGCTTCATGAGAGAGAGAGAGAGAGAGAGAGAGAGAGGGGGTAAATTAACTTGTTTATCAACGGTATTACCGTCATTTTACTTAGGCGAAGCCGTGTGTAGTTTAGGGCAAACCTCAGGGGTGCCGTGTGTAATTTACCCTAGACTTTAACATAAACTTGTAAGTGTAGACATGTTAGCAAACGATGATCAATCAAAATAAATTGACTACAAGAGCATAAGGAAAGAACATCCATCAAACTGAACTTTTCAAAATAAAGATCAATCCTCAATCTGTACAACTTATGAAATATGTGAAAATTATTTTGTGGAAAAATCCACGTCTGACCCGTCGTTCCTTCTTGATTGTTTTATAATAATGGTTAACATCAGTGAACTTTCGTCCTTCACCATTTACATCTCTAATCTTTCTAAACAAAATTTATTTCAGTTTTCACTCAGCCCACTTATGGATCTTAATAACCTACCTCAACTTTATTTGAACCCCTTTTCCCTCGTTATTTCAAACCTCAATTATGATTCCTCTAAAGAAAGATTAGCCGTTATTTTTAATGATAGAAAAGGTGAAGGGAAAGATAATTATATTAGAGAGCATTAGAGAACTTTAGAGAACCTTATGAAACTGAGTACAATGAGGTCTTTATATAGGCAAGAGAAAAATATCCTACTAGAAACAGAAAAATGAATCCTACAGAAGTTAGGAGAACTCTAGAATAATCTAGACATAGAACATAGGGAAAATGTAATTGCCATATTAATATATATAATCTAACATCCCCCCTCAAACTCAAGTTGGTAGAAAACAAACAAGCTTGAGTTTGGATTGAGTTTGGATTGAGTTTGGAGGCTAAGTCTGAGATCCAAGTTGAGATGAATTTCATGTGTAGAGTCTCGGTGATGCAAGAACAGAGCAGGAGTCCCGGGGCGAAGTCCAACAACCATCAAGGTTTTGGGGCGAGGTCCGGCGACTAAGAACAAGGCATGAGTCCCGGGGTGAGGTTCGACGACCATAAACGTCTTGGGGTGAGGTCCGACGACTGAAAAGAAGACAGGAGTCCTCGGGGTAAGGTTCGGTAACTGAGAAGAAGACAGGAGTCCCGGGGTGAGGTCCGACGACCATAAAGGTCTCGGGGTGAGGTCCGGCAACTAAGAACAAGGCATGAGTCCCGGGGTGAGGTCCGAAGACCATAAAGGTTTCGGGGTGAGGTCCGACGACTGAGAAGAAGACAGGAGTCCCGGGGTGAGGTCCGACGACCATAAAGTTCTCGGGGTGAAGTCCGGCGACTGAGAAGAAGACAGGAGTCTCGAGGGGAGGTCCGACGACCATATAGATCTCGGGGTGAGGTCCGACGACTCATAACAAAGAAGGAGTCCCGGGGTGAGGTCCGACGACCATAAAGGTCTCGGGGTGAGGTCCGGCGACTAAGAACAAGGAAGGAGTCCCAGGGCGAGGTCCGACGACCATAAAGGTCTCGGGGTGAGGTCCGGTGACTAAGAACAAAGAACGAGTCACGGGGTGAGGTCCGACGACCATAAAGGTCTCGGGGTGAGGTCTGGCGATTAAGAACAAAGAAGGAGTCCTGGGGTGAAGTCTGACGACCATAAAGGTCTCGAGGTAAGGTCCGGTGACTAAGAGAATTTCTTTTTTTTATTTGAGCAAAAGAGATAAGTTAGAGTTGATGAAAAGCAAGAGTGGGTGGTGGCTAGGGTTTCAGCATAAGCGAAGATCACTGTAAAAAAAGGGCAGGAAAGAAAGACCAAAATTTTAAAACTCAAGAAGAAAAGAAGAGCACGAAAAGAAAACAAAGGCACATGAATTGGCCGGGAATGGCAGACGGAGTTTACGAAAGCGGTTGAAAGACTCTCAAACCGGCGAATCGTATGGCTCTGATACCATGATAGAAAAGGTGAAGGGAAAGATAATTATATTAGAGAGCATTAGAGAACCTTATGAAACTGAGTACAATGAGGCATTTATATAGGCAAGAGAAAACTATCCTACTAGAAACAGAAAAAGGAATCTTACAGAAGTTAGGAGAACTCTAGAATAATCTAGACATAGAATATAGGGAAAAGGTAATTGCCATATTAATATATATAATCTAACATTTAATATCAAAGAACTCTAACACCCCTTTCTAGCTAGGCCCATTTCTTGCAGCAAATGGTGTCCTTGCTTCTCAGCTACAATCTTCTATGCAGGATTTGCTCATTGTTGTTGTTCAGGACTGCCAAAAGTTCTCTGCTGACTTATGTTGAAATCTGATTCTGATCGATTTGGAGCATTGTTAGTAGAGTTAGAATAGTGTGCATGCAGTTAAAACATAATAATTTTCTTTTAGGCTTTAACAAGTCAAAAGAGAGAGATTTCATCCTTGAACATTCCTCATGGTCGGTAGATGAAGCATTGATGTTCATTTGTGCTTGGCAAAATGAAATTTTCCTTACAGCATTTATGCTCAATGATAATCCTCTACGGATTCAAATTTATGGCATTTCAGAGGACCATGTAGAATGAGATTTGGTAATGGACTTTCCAAAGTTTGCATGCAAGATCATAGCTTTTGATTGGCCCACACGGGATGGGCATTCTTGAGGATTTTTCAGAGCAAAATTCTAGTAAATTCTCAGTTTCCTATAATTTGAAGAGTTTTCTTAAAATTAAGGAGTCAAAGAAGAAAATGGATTGAATTCGCCAATGAGAGAGTCACAAAATGTGTCACCTTTGTGGAAAGATATTGCACATCAAGCACTACTGTCCCTGGACGTAAACTTTGCCAAGCTTTTGGTAAAAGATACCATATTTACCAGAGTTAAAGAGTTTGAAAGGAGCCAGACTGTACAAGGCTCATTTGAACTCAGTCTTGATGAGGAGATACCCATGTATACTAGATGGGCTAGGGCTTATCGGGGTACAAAATGTAAAACAAGATTGTTGGCTCAAAAATCTGTGAAGAACTAACTGAGCTAAACAGTCTGTCTGACTCATATGAGAAAGACCTTACTCTTACCATGAGAGCCAAAAAGTAAGAGGTGAAAATAATCATTTTGTTTTGCAGGAATCTCACAAAGGTAGAAGTTAAGGTAGATTGAACAAGGAACTCTTCCCTTTTTTCTTCCTTTAACACCTAACCTCAGATATACATCACATTTTCCATCCCAACCAATCTCATTTGCCATCTTCCACCTATCAGTCTTGATTCCCTTAATCCAGTTCCAAATCTAACAATTCTATGACCTTTTCCACTTGAAAGAATAGTGGAACAAGATACAATAGGTGATGATGCTAGGCCTAGAGGTTGAGGTCGAGCTTCTCCTTAAGGTTGTAGGAAACGATAGGGGGAGGGTCGTAACCCCCACTCAGCAAGAGGACGAGGCAGATCTAATAGTAGAATTTTTGGATACTCTTAGCCACAGTAAGTGGGAAGAGTCCCATCTAGTTACAGCCAAATGTCCCTAATTTCTCAAAGGTCTGTTATTAGAATCAACAGGCTTCTTCTTCTAACCTCATTGAACAGCCATACCAAAAAGTCCATGTCTTATCATTGTACTGGTTTTTAAATCTAATTTCCCAAGCGCAATTGTAATTCCCCAACTTGAGCCTATTCATGACCCTCCAATGTCAGCCCTTAACCCATTCAAGCCCTTTCTTTTCTATTTCAGCCCTTTTATTTTAAAAATGATTTCCTAGAGCCATTAACCTTCATTAATGATGTAACCATCGACAATAGTCCTCCATATTTGAATGCATAGCCTATTATTTCACATCGAGGAAGTCGTTATGGCTATTAGTAGCTAAAATGATTCACTGCCTCATGTGCTATGAACTTCTTCACCTTACTGTTACTTACCTTGAAGCTCTTCGAACCCAGTCTCGAGCCTTAGATATCCTTTAAAATCTCTTGATGACTCCTTCTAACAATGCCAAAATGTTAAGAAAATCCCAAAAAAATTGCTAAGAGAAAGTTTAAGATGGGCACAAAAAGTGAAAAGATCTTAGCACGAAAGAATTTGAGAGCTAGCTAGTAAGTGGTTTAATAAGGAAATCTTGGGCAATATAAGAGAATCTTGAGCAATGAGGAGAATGATGTAATATGTATTAGCTCAGAATCCTTTGATACTGACGTATTAGCTCTCAAAATGGTAATCAAAGAGGACATAAAAACTTTCAAGGGCACCATGCAACCACTGGACCATTAAAGTATTAAATGAGTAGAGTTGGATCCAGATATGAATACCTACTCAACATTATGGCTCAAAATAGAACTCAGGTTCATCGTCTCTTCTTTTAAGGATTTCCTTCAATTACTTTCTTTTAATTATTTTTTCCTTCTGGGTTTCTTGTTGTGGGTAGCCATGCTTATTCTTAGTTGAAATGTGAGAGTTTAGGAAAATCTACTGCGATTAGGTTCTTATCTTTGCTTATCAAATAAAAAAAAATGCAGATATTTTATTTTATTGAGGAACAATGCACGATAGTGACTGAGTCTCTAGGAACTCCACTTTTTAGGTTATGATGATAGCTCAACAGGCGTTGACGTGATTGGCTTAAGTGGTGGTCTGTGGTTAACCTAGGAAAGGATTGTTCCTTCGATATTCTTATAGTGTCAACAAATTTTAGTCCATAACAAAATCGCTGATAGCAGGAACAAGGTCTAATTTTTTACGACAATTTGCGATCCTACATATGTTAGTCAAAGAAAAGAATTCTGGAAAAATTTGTCAAATCCTACTCTTGATAAAGATAAGGCCTACCTTATAAGTTGATTGTTTTCTACAGGAAAGGTTCCAACCTGGACAACCTCAACTTGGAACCTCATGGCTTTTCATGCTTCAAGCTAATGGAACTTACGTGGAACTTAGTTGAATAAGAGAATGTTTTCATGTCTATATAAAGAAAGTGAGGCAGTGCTTCTTCGAACAAAAGACCGGAATAATAACAGGTTTCGTGGTACTCTCTAGAAAACTTGAAAAGACTCAGAAAATTCTTTCGGATCCCAAAATTAGGACGTAGATCAGCATCTAAGGTCCTGTTTGTTTCACGAAAAATACTTAACGGAAAACGTTTTCCAGAATATACTTTCTGGAAAATAGCAGTTCCTTAAAATATTTTCATGAATTTCATTTTTTTTTTGTTTGGGTGTCGTGCAATGATACAAATATTTATACCAAAAAAAGATATATTTTTCACTGTTTGTTTGGGCATTGTTGTGTGTGTGGGTGGGGTGTGTGTATGTGTGTGTAGGTAGTGGGTGGGTGTGGGTATGGGCGTGGGTGGGTGGGTTGGGCATGTGGTATGGGGGGGTGAGGGTCGTGTGTGTGTTGGTGGGTGGGGCGTGTGGGGGTGGGGTGTATGTGTGAGTGGGTGGGTGGGTGGGGGCGTGTGGGTGGGGGTGGGGGTGGGCGGGCATTTGTGTATCGGTGGGGGGTGTGTGTGTTTGTGTTTTGGTGTGTGCGGCCGGGGGGGGGGGGGTGTTGGGGGGTGTGCGCGCGTGTGTGAGTGTGTGGGTATGTGTGTTTAGTGGTCTAAAAAATGACTTACGGAGTTTTAATCAGTAAGTGGTATTCCGACATTTTGTTCTTCAAAATAAGTGTGATTGAAAATCATTTTTCGTTGGAAAATCTAATACATGCACCAAACACCAGAAAATACGGAATACCTTTTCCGAAAAATGATTTCCACGCACCAAACACCGTAAAATGAAGAAAACATTTTCCGTG
This sequence comes from Escallonia rubra, assembly GCA_033065855.1. NCBI lineage: Eukaryota > Viridiplantae > Streptophyta > Magnoliopsida > Escalloniales > Escalloniaceae > Escallonia > Escallonia rubra. The sequence goes on from JAVXUO010002591.1 coordinate 672,401, forward strand.
AAACAAACAAGAACCGGGTCATCTCCTTAATTTAGAGGAAGTTTTTTCGGCTCAAAAGTCCAAAGAAAATTGGCTAGCTTTGGGGGACAAGAACTTTAGATTCTTCCATTTTGCCATTAAAACTCGAATAGCCCATAAATAACTCTTGCATACTTGAGAACCAAAACTCCTAGATCACTGATAGTGACAAAATTAAATCCTTAGCCTTGAATACCTCAAGAACCTTTTAAATTTTCTACCCCTTACAGAAGGGCGTGGTCGCTCCTTTTTCTCTTGTCCCACCAAAACTCTCACTCCCAACCAAATAAAGGAGTGTGGAACACCTTTCTCTCAGGAAGAAATTACCTTAGCCATGTCAGGATTAGGATCCTTTAAAGCTCCAGGACCAGATCCGATCCCTGATGAGTTCTCTAAGCAAAAATGGGATCTAGGAGGGGGAAAAAATTATAAGTTTAGTTAAGTTTCTCTCACAGTCTAGTATAATGCAGGATGAAATTAACAGAAAAAATATTTTGTTATCCGCAAAATCGATGCGATCGGGAGTGGTTGAGACGCGCTAATGCACCTTTCTTTTATCAAATCTCGGGGATATGGCTGGCAAATGGTGAGTTCTTTTATCGATCCAAGCTCATCTCGTAAAAACCTTTTAGAATTACAAGTCTATCAGCCTATGCAATTCTATTTATAAAATAATTTTCAAGCATCATGCAAATCGAATGAAACATTGAAAAATGAACTAGTACCAAAAATTGAATGAACTTTCTAGTTTCTCCTTTTCAGTATGTCTTTGTGCCAGGCAGAGCTGTCATTAATAAAAATCTCTTTTTTTTTAAGTTAAACATGAGAATGATGATCTATATAGGGGATGGGGGGAGGTCTATCCAATGGATACAGAAGTAGCGAGGCTACTTTTCATGGGTAGACATAGAGTAACATATTACAACCATATAGAAAAGATCGAGAAGTCTCGTAAAGTTATAAAAGACAAATATAGCTAAGATGAAAGCATAATAACAAGATGCAAAAGTCAGAAAAGTGCAGTCGTGAGATCTACAACTCCCGCCGGTGAAGTCAAAAGTTGCTCTGATTTGTCTTTAGTTATCTGAATCTGATCATCGATACGTAAGCTAACCTGGATAAAGTGATATTCTTTCAGGGCAAAATGAATATTTTTCAAAAGTCCAGTATAATGAGCATCAAGTGATATATGAGTCTGAAGGACATAAGTAATAAATTTATCATGAGTATAGAACATTAAATGAAAGAGGGACAATCTAGTTAACCAAAGAAGGCAGATAAGCAGGCTTTTGAGACCTGCTTCATTATGAGAGTTAGCATAAATAAATTTTGAAAGATGTGAACAGGGTGGGAGAGGGTCGAGGTATTCATAGAAATGTAAAGGCTAAAACGATGTGAAAGGGTGTCAAAGTGGAAACCTAAGAAAACTGAAGGGGTGTGGAGTGAAGTGCAGTTGCATGTTCAAGAGGAGAGGAAGGAGAGAGTTGAGGGAAGGGGAGTGTTCTATGGTTAGGAATGAGAGGATTTCAGAATTTTTCGAAAAGCCATCCAGTAAAGGTTACAGAGAACACTTCACTAGGATAGAATATCTTCGGTGGACCAATCGAGTTGTTGAAAAGTAACTAAATTTCAGGATTTCCAAATAAGCCAAAGGGAAATAAAAATTATATTACTGTAATATCCAAAACTTCGGGAGCCAGTTAAATAGCCATCTAGGCTCCGAAAAGTAAACGGGCTTTAATTTTGGGCAATGCTCGAGTATTAGGAAAATATCGAAACTTAAAAGAATTTCGAGGCAAAAATCTAATTTTCAAAAATTTGGGGGTATTTTTGTAATTTTGGAAAAATAGAGGGCTATTTTGCAAATTGTGAAATTACAAGCTAGGTATCAAATTTTTGGGAAGATGATCACACATGGAGCCATCTCCCACTAGCTTAATGACTAAGCCAGAAAAAAAAATTAATAAGAGATGGATAAGAATTTCGGGTAAAGAAAGGAAGAAAGAAAAGAAAAAAAAAGGGCTAATTATACCTATATCCCTGAGGTTTTGGGATAATTACACGCGAGGACACAAAGTTTCAAAATGTAACACTTATGTCCGTTGACAAACGGAATACAAAAATACTTAACGGTTCTGACAAAAGAACCAAGTTGCCCCTAAATAAAAGTTGAAATCCTGATTTGCCCCCGGGACCACCCGCCAACCCCTTCCCCCCCCTCCCAACCCCATTCCTGCAGCACCCTTTTCGCATGTGCCTCCCTGTCGCCTGTGCCTCCCCCTTCCCCTTCCCCTTCCCCGTCGCCTTCCCCGTCGCCCCCACCCTACCCCTTCCCCTTCCCCGTCGCCGCCGCAGGGGGATGACTTGCTGTTGTCGGATCTGCTGTCGACAAGTTGCCGCCATTAAATGCTCCGGTTTCACTCCTGATTCATCCCTCTCAACTCACCTCGAGACCCGGTTTAGCAAACTCAAATCCTTCCCGTCAAGAGAACCCACACAGAAGAGTTGCCGAGCCTCTCTCTCTATGGAATCTCCGACAAAGCAGCTTTGGGTTGTCGTTGTCGCTTTCGGCGCACCGGAAGGGGACTGCTGGGGTGGTTGACCTCGAGATGGCGTCGGTGATAAATCCCAAGCGGTGGTGGCAGCGACGCGATGGTTGCGGAGGCGTTGGTGATGGCGCTCGGTGAAGGAGCGTCGGAGTTGATCGCCGGTGATGGGGCTGCTGACCGGAGTTGTTGGGCGTCGACAGGTCTGTCAGCAACATCGATCGGACGATTACAGTGGTGTTGCGGCGCGATGCTTGCAGCGGGGACCGGAGTTAGTCGCCGGCGACCGTTTGTGCGGCCGGTAGTGGGGCTGCCGGCAAGTTGGGGGGGGGGAAGACAATGAAAATTAGGGTTTAAAATATTAATTTTAAAAATTACTCAGTATATACAGTACAATGGTAGTTTTGTCATTTTAAAAATACGTATTGCTGACATCATTAAAAAAGTACACTTTTTTGACGGAAACCTGAAGAATGGACACGAGTGATACATTTGAAACACTTTTGGTCACGGAATGTTACATTTTGAAACTTAGTGTCCTTGATTGTAATTACCCTCTAACCTCAGGGATATAGGTGTAATTAGCCCAAAAAAAACATGAAAAGAAAAGAAGAAGAAAACAGAGCAGAGAAGAAGACAGCAAAACAGAGGGAAAACAGGGAAGAAGAAGAAGGCTCGGTAAAAAGAAAGAAGAAAAGAAAATCAGAGAGGGAAGAAAGCTTGAAGGGGTAAATTATTAACCCTTTATTATGTGTTTTCAACGTATAATTCTAGGGTTCAGTGCATGTGCGTGAAGGAAAAAGAAAACTGGGTGTTACTGTGTGTTCTTCTTGGGTGTTCAAGCTTCGGTTGAGGGATTGAGTTGTGGTTTGGTGCGATTTTGGGTTTACGGGTAATGAGTTGATGGTTTGTATGTTTGTGGGGGATAGGGATGAGGGGCTGCGTGATTGTGCTGTGTCCTACAGGTTGGATGGAGGCTTGGCCATGGCTGCCGAATGAAGGCTTGGGTGAGAAATTCTGGGTATAAGGTTGTATGGTGGGTGACTTGGCATTTAATGGATTATAGCGGGTGTTAGTGTGTGAAATTAAAAGTGTGCTAGTGAGGGAAAAGGTGTTGCAGTGTGAGTTCGTGAGGGGTGTGTGTGTACCGGTGTGTGCTTTGGCAAAAAAATTGGAGAAGATGAAGTGTACGTGTGTTTAGGTGAAGTAGTGTGTGTTTGATTTGAATAGTAGTCGTTTTCGTCGCTAAAGATAGAAATTATATTAGGCAGTTTTTCCCATGAATTTTTATAAATAGTTCGGGTCCAAATTAGACAAAGTACGAAACTATAACCCATGATATTTTTACAAGACCTACGCTCTGGAATTTTTCGAGAATTTTCGGTGTTCGTGAAGAGTGCTAAATTGGGGTACCGATTAAAGAAATTTATTGAATTATTTAGCATAACAAACCAAGCTATTTTGATTTTAAAATTTTATTAAAATCTTATTTTACTGATATGATTGATATTCTAAAATTTCGGGCCATTATGAGGTTGATAGGTATTTTTCGCGAAACTGGCCTTTTAGCGCTCGATCCGGACACCGGTTCGGGATTTTCTGGCGAAAATTCTCTAAAATACTTTTTAGCCCAAAAATGACCTGAGGATGTTTAAAATAGTGTTTTAAGATGTTTTGGAATTTTTCTAGTGCCGAAAACCCCCGGGGGTATTTTGGTAATCTACCACCCGAATGGGGTATTTTGGTAATTTTACCCATAAATGGTACTTTTGAGTAAATTTACATATGGTAAGGATATTTTAGTGATGTTGTTAACGGAAAGATCATTTTGATGATTGAAGCGTAACAAGGGGTATTTTGGTAATTTGTCACCCCGAAGGAATATTTTGGTAATATGACCTAAGAAATGTATTTTTGCGTAAATTGACATACAACAAGGTTATTTGAGTGATTCTACTTACGGGAAGGCCGTTTGGGTGATTTTAGTCCGAGATGGACATTTTGGTAATTTTACACCTCAGGGGCGTTTCAGTAATTTTACATATCCAGTGAGGGGGTTCATTTCTGGAGTATGCGTGAGTCCGTATTAAGTTATAATACTGTATTGTAGACTATATTCTAATGATTCAATTATTTCGTTTAAGTTGAAGTTAAAGACTTTTGGTTAGCTAATTTAGCTGCGGATCTAGGTAAGGGTTTCTGTCCGAACCTCAAGCCATCAGTTTGCTTTCGTAATTATTCTTTTGTTTATTTATGACCGTTGTTGAACTCTAAATATGCATTGATTTTTATATGTTATTGCCAAGAAAATCCTGATGTTGAACCTGATTCAATTATCGAACTTCTGTCAGTGCTCACCTTTTGTTGCATATTGAGCATTGATCTGTGTATTGATTCTGAGATATATGTCTTTTGTACACTGACATGGAAATCTTTTCTGTTCTGAGGCGGGCATTATAAGGCTAGTCTGAATTCTGCGTGGAACGCAGACTAGTACCTAAATGGACTAGTATTCTGGTACATCATGCATGTGTACATTTTCTGAGCCTTGTCTGTATGGCATTGCTACTACCCATGATCAGTATCTTCTGAATGTATGTGCATTGTATCTGAATTTATTGTTCAAAAATGTCTGAGCACAATTGTTTGAGATTACTGAACTGTTTATCTTTGAATTGTTGTAACTCCTTCCGAGATTGCTTTGAACGACCTTACTGAGCTCTCAAAAGCTCACCCTTCATTTGACTCCCTTCTGCAGGTGATGATCAATAGTAGATTGTTCGAGAATGGGTTAGAGACTGAGTGAGATTCTGATGAGTCAATCACCACGGTATAGTAAGACCCCTGCATGGGTCGGTACTGTTATTTGATCTTAGAAAATTTGAATTGCGAAGAACCTACGTTGTAACAGTTTAAGCTAAGCAGTTGGGATTCAGTGTTTTGAGAAATCTGAGTTGATGCTGAATTAGATGAATTGGAATATGTGTTAGTGAACAGGTCTGACAGGTTTGATGTGATCCGGTAGGTTAACGACCCGAGAGTTCGGGGCGATGGAGCTCTGGATTTCTGGGGCGTTACAATTACGAAGATAAGCTTGAAGAATTAGAGATTGAGAGCCATGCTATAAGCCATTCCCGAAAAGATTCGGAGTTGGTATTATCAGGAATAGTCATGTTGATCGAGGACCAAATCGAATGGACTTTTGAGCAGCTTAGGAAGAGGTGGACGCTCGATTCTTCCGAAGAAAGGCAGAGAGGGCAAAAGGGGGATTGGGTGATGCCTAAATGGTTGAAGAGTTTTCGGGTAGGAAGTCTGTCCAATAGCAATTGCCAGATAAAGAAAGTAATTTTGGAAGGGAGATTTAAGGACCACGCGGCTTTCCATGTTTTTTTTTCTGGAAAGAAGGTAAAAAAGAGCGTGGAATTTCACTACAGGAAGCTTTTTGGTCATATAAGGAAATATAGGCTGATGAAACAGAGAACTGAGCAGAACGGTTAAGTTGCCATAAAGGAAGGTCAGAGGTTAGGGAGATAGGTAAATGGATACCCACAATTCTGTTCGTAATATGGCGGGGGAAATTTTGGAGGATAAGAGGAAAATTCCAGGAATAATCTAGGATAAGATTAGAGAGTTTGGAAAATTTTAGGGCGTTGGCAAAGAAAAGGGCGATAAAATCAGGAGAGTGGTCAGGGATCCAACAGTCTCGCCAAATGTTAACCGACTGACCGCTTCCTATTTCTCAAACTATGTTAGGAGATAGAACTTTGAAACCTGCCAGGAGACCTTTCCATACCCAAGAAGATGGGCCAGAGTGGGAGGTATGGAGAGGTCCAATTTTTTTGCAATATTTGGTTTAAATTTTTTTCGCAAGAAGGCACTCCAGTTGAAAGAGGATTTTCTAACTGGATTTAGCAATAAGGGCAAGGTTAAAAGATGAGAATCTTTGAAACCAAGACCACCATAGGTTTTGCTAGCACAGAGGGTGAACCAGTTAATGGGGTGAAAGCTTCGTTCAGAGAAATCTCCAGACCAGAAGAAAGAACTGAAGATGGAGCTAATCTTGTTGCAAATGTAAATCGGGAAATGGAATGCCTGCATGTGGTAAACTAGAAGACTGCTTAGGACAGAGGATATAAGAATTGCACAACCGGCTTTGTTTAGAAGAAAACCTTTCTAGCCAGCACAACATGATTGGATTTTAAGGAGGAGGGTTTCAAAAAAAGGCTTGCAGTTTGTGACAATATCCAGAGAAGTACCAAGGTAAGATCCGAAAGTAGTTTTAAGATTGATGTTGAAGCACTGGGAGGCAAAGAGCCAAATATCAGCATAAGAGTTTGGGCTACAAAAAAGGGAGGATTTAGCGTGGTTTATAGCCTGTCCAGAAATGCTACAGTAAAGGTCAAGAAAGAGTTTTATCATTTCACAATTCAAGGGAGTGAGGTGAAAGAATAAAATTGTATTGTCAGCGAACATAAGGTGGGAGATAGAAGGTGCCAAATTGCATGATCTTATCTCTCGCAAACCTTGAAATGGTTCAGCTTTTGAGAGAGCGGCCGAGAGAACTTCTGAGCACAGGACAAAAAGGTAGGGCGAGAAGGGATCTCCTTGTCTAATACCTCGCATGGGTCGAATTCTTCTAGAAGGAGAACTGTTAACGGTTATGGCATAAGAGACAGTAGACACACATTGCATGATGAGCTGAATCCAGAAGGGGGGAAATTGAGCTTGCTGAGAACCGCCTGAATGAAATCCCAATGTAAGCAATCAAAAGCCTTGCTCATATCAATTTTAAGAACAGCAAGACCTGTTTTTCCTGATTTCTTCGTTCGGATCAAGCTAGTGAGTTTCTGGGCAATCAGGATATTGTCTATAATGGCCTGATTTTTACGAAGGCATTTTGAAATGGTGAGATAAGAGAAGGGAGAATAAGTTTTTAACGGTTAGTGAGAACCTTGGAAGCAATTTTGTAGATCTAATTACACAAACTGATGGGTCGAAAGTTAAAAAGATGTTTAGGGTTTTTGCATTTAGGAATTAGGGTAATGTAGGAGAAGTTAGTTTATGTTAGAAGGTGCCTGGACCGTAGGAAGGATAGAACGCCAGAAATGACATCGTGTTTTAGGAAGCTCCAACATTTTTGGTAGACAAAAAGGGGTATGCGGTCAGATCCCGGGGCTTTTAAGGGGGCTAGGTCAAAAAGAGCATCTTTGACTTCATTTTCGGTACATGGGGAGGAAAGAAAGAGGGTGTGATCATCAGAGATTGAGGTGCCAAGGGCATTTAAGATAGATAAATCTTTGGAATGTGGGGGTTAGATGTGATTGCAATTGAAGATGGAGGCAAAGTAGGACTCAAAGGAGAACATGATGTCTTTGTCAGATGTGCACTATTCATTGTTGTTGTTGAAGATGCCAGAGATACGGTAGTGAGCACGGTGAATCCTGGTGGTTGTATGGAAGAGCTTGGTGTTCCGGTCACCTTCTTTGATCCATCTAGGTTTCATTTTCTGAGCCCAGAATAATTCTTCGCAGTCAAGGAGCCAGTCGAGATGATGGTGAAGCTGGTTGCTTAGTACTTAAGCATTCGGGCAAGGAAGATTGGATTGAGCTTCACGAAGCTTTTTCTGGCTGTCTTCAATTTTAGCCGGAATGTGACCGAAATTCGTAGCACTCCAGGCATTCATAGAGGACATAAGAGACATTCCTTTGTGAACAAGCTGAAACCACAGAAAACCAGAAACAAAGTAAGACCAGCATGATTTAATGCAGTGAATACATCCAGGATGAAGGATCCAATAGGCTTGGAAATTCCTTAGGATTCGTGCTAGGGACCATGGCCGCAAAAGATCTAGGAGGATAGGGGCATGATCTGAAACTTGTATGCCAAGGTTCTGGATAGTGGCTTGGGGAAAAAGATTAATCCAGTCAGAGTTGGCCATGCCTTTATCCATTTTTTCAAAGGTACATGCCTCTCCAGCCCTGTTGCTAAACCAAGTAAAGGGTGGGCCTATACATGGTAAATCAATCAATCCGAGTTGGAAAATGAAATCAAATTGCAGGTCTTCCAGGAATGACAGTAACATGGGGTCTAGAATTTTCCGGAGAGTCTTTGACTTGATTGAAGTCGCCGAAAATTAGGAAGGGGCCAGAGTAGAGCTTTAAAATAGAAGTAAAGTGAGACCAAGTGTCTTTGCGAGCATGAAGGTGTGGGTGACCATAGATAAAAGCTCCCCACCAAGCCAGACCGGAGGGGAGAGAGATCTTGAGCAGTAAAAGATGGTTGTCATAGTGAGCTACAGAAATAAAACAATTAGCACGCCATCCAATCCAGAGACCTCCGCTATAGCCATTTCTCATAGCATAGGAGGGTAGCGGATCGGCACCAGAGGAAGCAGAGAAACGAAGTCGCAAGAAAAGGTAATTTACATCAGAGATAGCAAGTAAAGTTTCTTGAAAGAAAATTAAGTCGGGTCATATTTTTTGATGTACGAACCTTAAGGGGATGACCTAAACCCCTAAGGTTCCAGCTAAGAAGCTTCATTTGGGGTGAAGGGGTTGTAGGGGGACAACACCCAAAGCCCGTGAGAGAATGAAAAAATGGGAGGGGTGGGGGAAAAAAGAAGCAGGTGGCGCGTATTTTAGCATGGGGAAAATTAAAAAAATAGAGCTTAGAAATTGGAGGAACAATCCTATTTATTTTTCTTTTTTTCTTATGAATACGGAAAAAAGAGGGAAGACAAAGGGAAGGGGAAAAGGAAAAGGAAAACAAGAGAATAAAAGTAAGTAGATAGATATAAGACAGGAGATAAGAGGGAAAGTAACCTACCTAAGAGTGCGAGCTTTTCAACTAGAAATCATAGGGAACCGTGATAAAGCAGCATGAAGTGGTGGAGATAGATTTTTTCCTTGAAGAGGAACAAGGGCGGTCTATGTCTCCAAGAGATGGTTTTCTCTTTTTGAGTATCGGGACCATAGAAACAGTTTTCTCACTATCAAGAGAGAGAAAGAGAGAAGAGGTTGCTCGGGGGTGGGGATAAAAGAAGTGGTGAACGGGGTGGGGTGCCAGAAGAGTCGGAAGCATTATCCTCGAAGTCTGGGGATTTACAGTAGAAGATGGGGGGACATAGATTAGGCTTTGCGGATGTGGGATAAATCATTGGTTGGGGGATGGATATTAAGATGATTAAAAGCCAAATGGAATGGGTCAAGGTAAAAAATATGGTTCAGGTATGAGGGGGGTCAAAGATTATGGGCTACATTAAGGTTGGAATTAGAAAATAAAGGTGGCGCAACCATCGAATTCAGGTAAACGCATAAATCTTGATCCTTAAGGTATCTTCCTAACAAGGAAGGGGGAGACATAATAGAAGAAGAAATAAAGGGCATGTGGGAGTGGGCATTACTTAAATAAAATAAAAAGGTGCACGGGTGGGGTAAGGGGTTTGGGAATAGAAAGTGACAAATGTGGAAAAAAGCAACTTGAAAGACATAAAGCTATAGAATCATCATGCTCATAAAGACACCTAGCTTCACGTGGGGTAAGAGAGTGGTATGCATTAAAGAAGAGGAGTTAAGATAAGAAAAAGGTAGAAGCGTACCTGTTGGGTCTGCCCGAGGAGAATATGAGAGCATTAAAATAATAATATTCTCTTGAACAATAAACAAGTACAAAAAATCCCTCACTACTAAATGTGGGTTGAGCATGGTGATCCTCTATCCCCATATTTTTTTCATCCTTTGTGTTGAAATTCTCTTAGAAAATCTTTCTCCTGCTGAGCCTCAAAAAAGAATAAGTGGAATAGGAATAGCTAGGTCAGGTCCCCTCTTAGCTACCTTGTCTTTGCTGATGTCTTTACCATATACTTTAACGCAATTTAGAATCCTGCCATCAAATCAAAACCATCTTAAGAGCTTATGAAATCATCTCGCCATGTCACAAATCTAGAATAGTCTTCCTTCCTTGTGAGCCCAACATCTATATCTATATCTATATTACCTATAAAAGTATGAATCTTGTAAATCATTTTATTCTATTTTTGCCCTTCGATAATCACTCTGATAACAATCCTACCCTTTCATAAATACTATTATTAATTACTAATTTTGTAATTATTTCAAGTTTTATCCTCCGTTAATCATTCAAATGACAACCCTACCCATCATTAATTAGTTTTTTTTGTAATGCGTTTAATGAACATTAGATTATAAATTTAATCTAAACCTACATTTACACATTGGGAAACAAAATGTGTGCTTGCGAAAAATATATTTATGTGTGTGTGTACTACCTATAAAAGTATGAATGTTGTAAATTATTTTTGGACGATTATGTCATCCGTTAATTACGTCAATTACATTATTACCCTTCTTTTATTACTACCTTTTAAATTTTGATAAAATTAAAAGAACATTGAGTAATGAATCTATTCTATACATTGGATAATGAAAAGTGTGATGAGAAAGAAAAACAAAACAAAGAAATTCTTTTATTATTCTCTTTCTAATTTGGTTAAAATAAAATATACATTAGTTATTGAACTGGTTAATGAGAACTGGGATATTTTTTTTTTTTTAGGTTAGCAAACAATTAACCAATTAAAAACAAAATAAAGAAACTGAAATACGTAAAAAAATCAATTAAGAAACAAAAAAATGTTGGAAAAATAAAAATAAAAATAATTGGTTAAATATGCATAAAAAACAAGGCTTAAATATGGTGTCAATTTGAACTAAAAATATGTTTAGTTATTGTTGCTGAAGACCAGGTGTTTTGCATTTCTTATTAATGAAATGCAAAGCATCTGGTCTTGGAAATTATAAATTTTAACCATAAACCAATTTAACAGATTACAAAAATAAAGACGTAGATTTATTCTTTTAATTTCTCTATTTGCTTTTATTTTCAGCAATACCGTCAAACATTTCTTCAATCCAGAAGCCTACAAAGAATATTTTCAAACGTTGAACTGATTACAATTGCGAACTTTAAATATATATTTCTTCTAAAACAAGTCACAAAAGAAATAAGAACATAATTGAATTATATTATTTTGATCCCAAAAAAGATAATAATATCATATCAAACATTAATCTCAACTATATTCAAGTGCAATGCACTGTTCTCTATACTAGTACCATTAAGTCAAGAAAAAATCTAGCGGATTTCTTTGACATCCCCTTCCAAAAGCTTCATAATAAATACTTGGGTACTATTTTTTGTTGGGATTAAGCAATCAAAAAGAGTTCAAGTTTATGATAAAAATATTATCTTAACTAGAGTCGAATCTTGGAAATATCAGTTCTTAAGCTTAGCACGCAGAAATTCTCTTGTTAGGGCTGTTTTATCTTCTATCCCACTGCACACTCTTTGAGCTCACAATATTTCCTCTACCAATTTGCTTAGAGCTTGACAAAATTGAACCTTTTGGTGGAGTAAGCAAGATTGTGCATAAGTCCAACCTAAATCTGGTGCATTATGGGCATGGACTAACATCTTATGTAGTAAATATTTATTTAAAAAAGGCCTAAGAAAAAAACCAAAATTGGTAAAATGGCAAGGGTCTGGCGGGAGGTATAGGTTAATAAGGGAAAGCCCAGAATAATTCAGCCTATGTTGAGTTGGCAACAAGTAGATAAGGATTGGTAGCGAGTGAAGTAATTGACAAAACAAAAATGCAGTGGAACCAGAGTTGAAATCTTGTCACCAAACATATTGCCTAGCTATGTTGAAAACACCTATCTCCATAACGAAAGATAAAGATCAAATTCAGGTTGTGATATACTAGATCAGAGATTTACAATGTTGAAGGTGGTTATGTCTTAGTAGCCAAATAAGAAGAGATGCATCAAGAGCAGGTACATCAGAAAGTACAAGAGAGACAAGAAAGAAGAGGAGGAAAGTGTAAATATCAAATGATCAGTAGCAACAGCAACAACAAAACCCAATCCTCCTTAATTGTCTGACAGTGAGAAACACAAATCAACTGCCTCTTCAACACTTCCAAGTAGCTCATTTGGAGGAGTTACGTCTAAGGTATGGAATATACAAACACCAAAAAGAGTAAATTTATCTATGTGGAAGTTTGCCCATTATGAACTGCCTAGAGCTCCAACTTTGAGAAAGAAAGAAGGGTTAAATAGCGAATGACCCCCTCTACTTTACACGTTGTGCGATTTCCCCCCGTCCACTTCAAACTTAAGCACTAAACCTCCCCACAGTTTAAGAAAATGGGCACAATTGATGGAAAACATCCAAGTTAGCTACGTTTTTTTTAGGGAAAGAAATGGCACCCAAAAGGTCTTTTTTAAGACCAAAATGCCATTGTACTCACTTTATAACACAAAACTCCATCCCTTACGCTCATTTCTTCCCCTACCAACCTTCCAGCAGCCTCTTTTCTTCCTCTACCAACCTCCCAACTATATTTGGGTTCTCTACCCACATCTCCATGCCATAATGGATCACAGTGCCATGCCAGAGTGAGGAATCAACATGCGGCTATGCCACTGTGGTGTTCTAACTCCAGTGAAAACCTCATTCACTGTTCAAAACTTTGGAAGAAGGTTTTTTGGGTGTGCTATGTATGGAGTATGTAGTATAATTATGATTTCCCTAATTTTTAAAAATATAATTGATTTTTCTAATTTTTCAAGTTTTTGTTGTTCTAGATCCAAGGAAATTGTGGATATTTTGATTGGATTGATCCTCCAATGTCCAGAAAATGAAGTGAAGTTCTTACCAATATGTTAGCCAACATTAAGCAGCTTGAAGATGAATTAGCTACATCTCGTAAAAGGGAAAGGCTTTACAAGAAAGCCTTAATTGGAACTTTTGTTATGCTAATCTTTGTATTGTTAGCTAAGAAGATCTAGTTGAAAAATCTGTAAAGCTTTGCCACAGTGATATTCTCTGTTATTAATTGTACTGCAAATGTGTTATGTAATGTAAATATATCCTTTGTAATACAAATGTGTAATGCAAATCTATCCTTTGTAATGCAAATGTGTTATGTAATGCAAATCTATCCTCTGTAAGTGAGTAGAGAGTGTTGTTTGTGAACCTGTTTTTAAGTGTTTACACATAAAAACTTGTGAAAAACTGTCCACTAATACCAACCAAATGCAGTTTGAAACCACCTGTTTGAAACATCACCATAAAAACCACCAACCAAATGCAATTTCCAACAAGTAAAGTACATCCAAACCAAAGTCATCAAAAATCTAACAAGTAAACCATACCAAAATCTAAAGTAAAAAACACCCAAAGTTTCCAACAGTTTCCAAATCTAACAAGTTTCCAACATAAATCTATACAAAAATCTAACAAGTAAACCATACCAAAATCTAAAGTAAAAAAACACCCAAAGTTTCCAACATTTTCCAACAATTTCCAAATCTAACAAGTTTCCAACAATTTCCAAAAATTCTAAAGTAAAGTACATCCAAAGACTGTCTTCATTTTACTATCATCCAACTTCTTCTTGCCCTTGCATGTGCTGTATCAGTGGCACCAGCATTGGCATTGGCATTAGATACATAGTTATAAACCATAATGCTATAAGTTCTTACCCTAAGAGTGGATATATAATAAGTTAAAAATCACTATACTTTGATGCTTACACTTGCAAAAGTTTACTGTGTTCCGCTACCTATTCCTGCCACACTTGTATTGCCACCAGAACTCTATATAGGCAAAATTAGGGTGTTAAACATAGATAAGATTTAAATAACAATTATAATAACTAAAAAAAACTACAGATTACAAAAAATATACCTGACCACCTTGTTTTCTTGACAATCTAGAGTTTGGGTGAAGTGGTCCTTTGCAGCTTCTCATATTATGGCCAACCTCTAAGCACTTGGCACATGTCATGACCATGCCCCTCATTGAAATGTTATTCTCACTTCTTGGCTCATCACCACTCCTTCTTTTCAACATCTTTGGTTTGCCAGCTGGTTTCCTAAAATGTGGTGGGGCAAGTGGATCAAGACCAGTCTTCACCCAATACCTCTCACTAGGTACTGGGTGAATCATGCTAGCATAAGCCTGTGGGTAGGTTTCCTTGCTGTAAAAAAAGTGAATATATGACTCTGGTTTTTCCCTGTTTAGGTAGATTGAAGCCACAACATGTTTGCAAGGTATTCCTGTTAACTGCCACATCCCATATATATACGTCATTGCTCTCAAGTCCACCAACATTGTTGTGTCATAGTACTCTACCTCAAACTCTAATCTTCCACTCCACCCAGCAAAACAACACTTTGATGCTTCCTTAATCTTCTCCAGTTTCTCCAAAATCTTAGGACAAATGGATCCATGGTATTGCTCCATCCATTTCTTCTTAACTTGGATCCTTGTCATCAAATGCTTCCTAATCCACTCCAACATGTTTACTATAGGGAGTTCTCTAGCTTTAAGTATGTAACTGTTAAACTCTCTGTTAAGTTATTAACCAAAATATCACACTTAGAAGTTGTCCCAAAATGTGAACTTGTCCATAACTTTGGGTCTATGTCACCCAACCACTTCAAAATACGGCCACCTTTATCCACAATCTTGATCTTTTAATCCAATCATTGAAATCATCATTGTTACTTGCTCTAGCAGCACCCCACAATAAGTCTTTTAACTTTTTATCTTTGAACTTCTCCCTAAAATTAGAATATATGTGCCTCATGCAATATATGTGTTCAACATTTGGCATTAAGTCCTTAAAAGTCTCAACAAGGCCTTTTTGTCTGTCAGAAATGAAAAGCCACCCCTTTTCCTTAACCCCACCAATGTCATCAAGCAAAGTCTTCATAAACCACATCCATGACTGTTTTGTTTCTACCTCAACAACAGTAACATCAATTGGAAACATATTGTCATTGCTATCTCTGCCTACAGTACTCGACAACTGTCCCCCAAAAACACTTTTCAAGAAGCAACCATCTAGACCTATAATTGGCCTACAACCCTTCAAAAATCCTGACTTCAGTGCTTCAAAACAAACATACATCCTTTGAAATACAGGCAGATGTTCAATTGATAGCCTCTCTGTACAAATAACCACACTTGTCCCTGGGTTTTTGCTCCTAAGTGTCTCCCCATAATCCCACAACCTTCAATACTGCACCTATGGTCCCCCTCAATCATTTCTGTAGCTGTCCTTTTTGATCTGTACAGTTGAAACCTACTAACTTCTGCATTAAAATCCTTCTTCACATTCGTTTTCATAGACTTAATCTTCTAATTCGGGTCATCTCTTAACCTCTCCAAATATTGCTCAGAAATAAACCTAGAGGTAACCCGATGGTTATCAAAGTCTCTGCCACATGTATGTTTGTTGTTGAAACTCTTAATTTGGAATGTTTGTGCCCTGTTCATAAGAGAAGCATGTAATCTCCACTTATACTCACCATCATCTTTGTGCCAATACTTACAGCACACATTTATCCTCTTGCTCTCATTCTTTTTATAAACAAAATCATAATCTCTCTTCACACTCCACTCCTTCAGAGCCTTCTTAAAAAATTGTGGATTTGCAAACTTCATTCCCAAAACCAGATTTGGTCCTTCATGACCACTAAATCATGTTTCTTCATTGAACTCTGGATATTTAGGCCCCTTTCATTTTCAGTTTCCTCACTTCCTGAACTCCTAAGTTCATCTTCATTATCATCATCACTATACCACTACCATTCCCCAACATTTACATTGACTATAGGGACATGCTCTTCAACACTTTCCTTAAAGATGTCATCATCATGAGGCCCTTTTTCTATCCCTTCACTCAACTCAGGTAAATCAGCTTCAGCAGCTTCAGCAGCCTCAGCAGCTTCAGCAGCCTCAGCAGCTTCAGCAGCCTCAGCAGCTTCAGCAGCCTCAGCAGCCTCAGCAGCCTCAGCAGCTTCAGCAGCCTCAGCAGCTTCAGCAGCCTCAGCAGCTTCAGCAGCCTCAGCAGCTTCAGCAGCCTCAGCAGCTTCAGCAGCCTCAGCAGCCTCAGCAGCTTCAGCTGCCTCAGCAACTGCAGCTTCAGCAGCTTCAGCTGCCTCAGCAGCTTCAGCAGCCTCAGCAGCTTCAGCTGCCTCAGCAACTGCAGCTTCAGCAGCCTCAGCTACAGCTTGTTCAAACTGTCCATCATCAGTTTCACCCATATCATCATCACCTAAATGAACATCCCTTAAACCCTCTTCTACATCATCACCCACCTGTACATCTTTTCCACTTCCACCTTCAGTGTCCTCTGCATGTGTAATATCCACATCCCCAACTGTCATCTCATCTTGGTCCCCATTATTATTTTCAATTAGCAATATGTCCCCAACTATGACATTCCCATCACTACCAATAACTTATAAATAATCTACCCTCTCCACATATAAAGGAACCATATCAGTGGACTTATAATATTCAAGCATTGACATTACACCATAATCATCAGTTATCAGCCTTAGACCTGATCTAAAATCAAGCCTAGGTACTTGGTAGTACATCAAACTAGAACTAGATAAGCCCAAGTCACCTATAATGCCCACTAGCTCCCAATAAGACATAAGGTCTACATCAATGCGATCTAAAATATCTACAACACCACCCCTCCGCTCCATATTAGGACCCCCAATGAAGTAACCTCCATGGTTAATTTTGAAACTCATTATCTCAAACACAACCATTTCTGCAAGTTCAAATAAAACATATTAATAATTATTTAAGCATGAAGTTGCTTTGTCACTATATTATAATATTTGTTACTTAAAGTAAACTCATAATTAATTGTTATGTTTATTTAACATGTAATTACTATGGGGAGTTTTATTTCAGGAAGCCTAATGTTTTTTATTGACATGCAATTGGTATCTAAGATTTTCAATTAAGGTGAAATTTCTTCCTAATAATTGTCAATTAAGTTCCAATTACATTTAATTACATGTAAGCAGTATCTAATTAAGTTCATACTAGCTTTTCAATTAGTTTGATATTAGTGCATACTAGCTTTTTAATTAAGTTCTAATTACTTTCTAAGATTTTCAATTGACTTAAAATTAGTACCTAAATACCTAATTACATGTAAGCAGTATATAAGATTGTCAATTAAGGTGAAATTACTGCCTAATTTGTGATTACTTTACTAATTACTGCCTAATTAAGTTGTAATTACTATTTGGGAAATTACTGACTAATTAACATGTGATGTTACTGCCTAATTTGTGATTACTATCTAAGATTGTCAATTAAGGTGAAATTACTGCCTAATTTGTGATTACTTTCTAATTACTACCTAATTAAGTTGTAATTACTATTTAGGAAATTACTGCCTAATTAACATGTGATTGCTTTCTAAATATTTTCAATTGCAACCTAATTGATAATTAGTAACAAATATTTTCTATATAACTACTTTATATAATCACTAGGTAATTACTATCTATATAATATAACTATTTTCGATTTAATTGAAGTTCTGCCCTAATTATTAATCATTTGCCTTAATTTTGCCCTAAAGTTACTTCCTAATTTTGCCCTAGTTCAGCCCTAAAGTTACTTCCTAATCATTAAGAATCACTAGGTAATTACTATCTATATAATATAACTACTTTATATGTTAAATAACAATCATAACAGAAAGTCAACCATTAATCAAACCCATTAGAAAATTGAGATCGTGCATAGTGGTCCCAAGATTTACATTACTTTACATGCTGATGGACCACATGAGCACTGACTTCGTGCATTAGATACCATAAAGGAAAAAAACCCTAACTTCATGCAACAAATAGCATGCATGGCAATAGTGTAGTGCAAAATATAATATCAAACCCTAAAATCTAAAGGTTTACCGAAAACCCCAATTTTTGAAAGCCAAAACTTTCTGAATCGGGTAAATCAAAGAAGTTAGGGTTTTGACATGTAGATCGTAGAAACCCTAGTTTTAGATGATGGGTATTTATAAAGATCGTACCTTTACGTAGAATCGCACCACAGAAGCTGTAGATCGCAACGGCCTCCAAGATGCTACTGTCGTTGCTCCTCTCTTCTCTTCTCTTTAGTAGATCGGCACACATATGGGGTAAGAACAAGAACAGACGCAAGATGAAGGAGATGAAGGGGTTATCTCTGGTTTTGAGAAATAAGATGAAATGAGAGAAGTCAAAGAGATTACACGGGTTTGAGCAGTCTTCTGGAAAAATTAATGGGTTATATGGGAAGGATAAAAATGACATTTGACAAAGATCTGTTACATCGCGTTAAGTGTGCCTATTTTCTTAAACTGTGGGGGGGTTTAGTGCTTAAATTTGAAGTGGAGGGGGAAAATCGCACAACGTGTAAAGTAGAGGGGGTCATTCGCTATTTAACGCAAGAAAGAATTGAGTATACATCCAAAAATGCACACTAAATCGGCATAAAGAAGAAAATAATTCGCATATGTTTTTAAAATGTACCTTTTCACTTTGGTTTGCTTGTCAGCTATCTGTGACGAACCGCCTCAAGTCAACATCTTTTAATTTAAGTTAATCAAATGACTAAAAAGAGAAATTAAAAAAAATCCTAAATTTGCCTCTAGATGTCCGATAGCTTCCTAAGCTATCAGAACCGGAGATTCGGGTTTGGGGACTCATTTATAGAACCGAAAGGTGTTAGGCATTTGTCATACTCTAAACGAACTCTAGCTTGTTTTATTGTGATTTTCTATTATTTTTTCTCCAAATATACAAATAAAGGCAAACAAAACCTAAGCTAAACCCGTATTTGGTTTGAATTCGATAACGAGGGGTAGAATGGCCTATGTATAGACTAAACAAGTAAAGATCAAAACGTCGTAATTCAATAGACCCTAAGGAAGCCGACCTAAATCTCGATCTATATCTCTTTAGTGTACTAATTCAGTTCAACTTTTTCTAGTTGAATGTTATTAGAACTCTTTTAGTTATTTTAGAATTTTAATTGAGACAGAAGTCCAATCCTAACAGAATGTTAATCCTAACCAATTTGTTATAACAGCAAGTTTAGATTTTTTGACTTTTATCACAGATTAAAACTTGGCCGCGGGGGAAGGAAAATCTAATATAAAAATTTCTCTAATCTAATCTATGGCTACTCAAAACCATTTTACGAAAAATAACACGACAAGAATATAAGCATTACCTTTTGATTTATACTGCTTGGGCTATTTAACCATTGATTCAGGATTACCCATGATGTGAAAGATGAAACTGCAAGAATCAGATTTTGATATCTCTAATCTATCTCTCTTACTAATCTATCTTTCTTACTAATCTAACTCTCACAGTAATTTAACAGCCTTCGGGGGGATTTCTCTCTAACTGATTCTTATGGGACAGCCAGAGGGCCTTTTATAGAT
Organism: Escallonia rubra; assembly: GCA_033065855.1. Lineage (NCBI taxonomy): Eukaryota > Viridiplantae > Streptophyta > Magnoliopsida > Escalloniales > Escalloniaceae > Escallonia > Escallonia rubra. The sequence continues at coordinate 692,309 of JAVXUO010002591.1, forward strand.
GTTTGGGAGCAGTATAATTATAAAGAAGGAGACCGGTCATCCTTATCGGCTCTTGAGAGATAAGACTGAAATGGACCAAAAGACCAAATTGACCTTACCGGTCAGTTTACTAAAGCAAAAAGGTTTATCGGCCAATACATTTGAATCCCGGTCTCTCATTCCTTAACTCTAGAGAAAAAAACACCATCTTTTCTGGTGAACACATAGTCACATACGCAAATCATATTTTTGGGATCAGATATTCAATCTAATCCAAACCAAGTACTAGGGCTCCTATCTCATCTAATAAGGCCTAATACTATTAAGCCTAGACTAAATAATAAAAACAAAGCTTAATAACAATATAATAAAACCTACAAAAGTAGTTTGGCGTCTGCACAATCCATTTGGCTAAGAGAAACAAACTCAAAATCACTGGGAGACTGTTTATGCTACTGGGTAAAGCAGAAGGACATAAGATAAGATGGATCAAACAAGGCACTTCTAGACACATGAAACAGCAATATGTTGGGCACTGAGGAAGACAAGAAATGCAGCTATGTTTGAAAAGGAAAAACCTAACCTAATAAGTGTATGTATGTTAATAGAACTTCTTTGCAAGAATGGAGCAATATTGATACCATATTACAGAAGCTGAACAACAAATCTATGATTACTAACTCAGATAGTTTGGATGATGATCTCTCTTATGCAGTTCAACTAGGATCCAAGTCACAACCAAGGTCAACCATTAAGACCCTAAAGTTCAAACATATGCAGCATGGAAAGGCTAAGCAAAGATGGCAAGAATTGGCATAATATTCAAGGAAGCAACTCAAAAATTGGGAATAAAATTACAACGATATGCAATTCATGTGGAACAGACAGTGGCTATTAGATAAGCACTCCTATGACCCCAAACCCAAGGTTATCCCCGATTAAATTACAAACACGCTGCTTGCTTAACAATGGTGTAAAAATTGGCCCCCGTTCGACGAAAAAAAGAGACTATTTGCATTCTATCTTTGTAGATGTTAAAACTTGTTAACAATTTTTATCTTTGTAAAATTAAGTACAAAAAGGACATCATCTTGGCCAAGCCCATGGCCTAACAAAGGAAGTCATGCAAATGTGAATTAAGGAAATATTCTTTTTCATTAAAAAGAAAAACTCGAAAAAGGAAAAGGAAAAGAAGCTTTAGCAATTAGGGCTTCAATCCTCTATTTGTCTCTGGTACCTCTATTGCACCATTGCCTGCTTCGTTTAGGCCTCACATCTCTCACCATAAGCTTCTCAGAGCTTACACGGCGTATCTCTCCTCTTCCCTTCTTCATGCCCAAGCTAAAGGTACAATCTTTACATTCTTTGCAAAATCTTGAATCATTTTTTAAATTTTGTTTTAACCTACCTGGACCCCGTAGTCACTCTCTTTCTACATCAAGAAAAATTAAACTGCTCCGGAGCATGTGGGTCTTGTTCAAGAAGCTTTGACTACATGGTTTTAGTCTTTTCAGTTCTAATAGCACTCCCTTCACTGCTCTTGATTTTACGTTGTTCAATTATATAGACTCATTGGGTATCATTAGCAATTCAGGTTGGTCCTGAAAATATAATCTATAGTTCAATAACAGAAGACGACCCATATTGCTTTTGTGAACTGATAAATAATCTCGTATTTCCAATCTATTTAGGTATTATGAACTCTTACAAAAAATTTGATGGGTGTAACAATTTATAGTTTGGGTGTTCTTAGTATTCGATAGTAGATTGGAGTGAGAAGAATTGGAATTAGGATGTGACAATCGCACAAGAGTCTCATGTGACAATATAACATCTTTTTTGTACTAAGACGTAATGCACTATAAAGCATCGACACCTCATATGGGGCGAGGTATGGTGCCTGATACCTACCAGCACCTTCCCGACACCTCTAGACACGTGTCGTACACCTCTCAGGAGGGTCCAAATTTTTCTTAATTTCGGAATACTATCTGTCACGGTATTAAAGACTTCCCTAAGTTGACCGTGCTGCACTTAGTTAAATCAAGCCCCCGCTTGCACGCTAAGTTAGCATATCCCTTGGTCTGGGCAATGTTAAGAGCAAATGAATAAAGGAAAATGAGAGTTTGAAAGAATGATATTCACTATATTTCTTGGCGAATGCTACAATGGTTGGATCACTCTATACCTTGGCCAAGTGAGGCCTTAATTAATTATTTATACTACTCCACCTCCTCAACGGATGGTGGGGATGCATTTGATACTACGATCTACATTTCGTTTCTAGAACTATATACAATAGTATCTAGATATTTACAAATCTCATTACCTTTCTAAAGTTATCATCTAAGTGTCTAGAATTAAGTAAACGTTTTGAACACCTTGCCCATTCATCGCTCTGTAAGCGTTCTCGTAAGCGTCCGTCTCCGACACTTCATGATACCTCATAAAGAAGAGTTGAAACGTATGGGAACAAAGTACAAATTTTCTAACGTTTGTGTGTAATAACTGACAATTTTAGAGCTCTTTTAGAAATAAACTTTAATAACTTGTTTTGCGAGTGTCTTTTTAAGAGAGAAAGGAGAGGAAAAGAAATGAAAGTGGTTCTTTTTCTCCTTTTTCTCTAGTTTATGAGTTTTTTTAAGGAGAAAAAAGAAGATGAAAGGAACGCAAGTTTAGGTCTCTTTTTGTCTCTAAAACTTTCCTCCTAACACCACAAGAAAAGACGTTTTTTGCGACGGATTTTTAGCAACGGAATAGATTCCGTCGCTAAAAGGAGTTTTACCGACGAAAACCTCCGTTGTAAAATATTATTTAAGCGACAGATTATTCCGTCGCTAAAAACTCCGTCGGTAAAAAGAGACCTTTACCGACGGACTTTTAGCGACGGAGTTATTCCGTCGCTAAAAGTCTATTTAACTCTCATATCTGATTTTCTCTCTCACTGCTTCTCTCTTCGAAAATCCCAAAACCATTTCCGGCGATTGTGCCACCGCCGTTCTCACATCCTGCCCCACCTTCGGCGCCACCGAAAGCCTCGACACCGGCGGCGACCTCCCTCGACACCAGCGGTGACCTCCCTCGACACCGGCTGTGACTTCCCTCAACCCCGGCGGTGACCTCCCTCGACAACGGCGGTGACTTCCATCGACGCCGGCGGTGACTTCCCTCGACGCCGGCGGTGACCTCCCTCGACACCAGCGACTCCCATCAGGTTTTTTTTTTTATTTGCTGTGACTTTGTTCATTCTTTATTTGATAGTTATTCCATTGGTTCCTTTGATTTCAGCGTTCTGTGGCTAATATAGTGTTTAATATCACTACCCATTTTTTCACAAGTCAATGTTAAGGTATCGTGTCAATGTTACTTGTCTTGCCATATTCACAAGTCACAACTATGCGTGTCTCATACCTTGGTTGATGAAGATGATCCAAATTCAACCATAGTGAAAAACACTACAAGCACAGTTAAAAAAAATGATCTTTTCGATGGAATGTCGTTGTTACAATCTGTTGAGAAATTGATAATAATCCTTTTGTGGGCTGGGAAATACCCGAAGCTTGACAAATGCGTTGACGTTGCAGAATTTCTTTGCGAACATATTGCCAGTAGCATCAAGATAAAGTTATCAAACACAACAATTTGTATACTCTTAAGACATGGTGTTGCAGATGGAGACTAGACCAGTCGGAACATGGGCTTGTGCTGACACAAAAACATGCATGGCTGGCTGGTCTCCTAGTGACCATCCGAAGAAATGGACATCATTTTCACTGTAAGAGAACAAAATAAAGGAACTCAAAATGCTTGTTGTGCTGTCCTAGCCCCCAAATCCAACCCATATATGACAGGGTGTTGAGGGCGAATGAAGTAGAACCAAAATTTGTTAAGGTAGGTAAGTGTTTGTTGACCAATATAAAGATAAGTTTCTATCACTGATGACTTGTTCTTGGAGTTAACTAGGCAGGTTAGGCAAGTAGTGGTCGAATTATCTGGCTAGATAATAATTTTAGCCATAGTTTACCATGATTAGTTTAAAATCTTGAAAATTAAATTTTTGATAAGGGTAGAATATGTCCTGAGTTCTCTGCACTTAAGTACCTGCAAAGGCTGGTTCTTGCTGATAATAATCTCACGGGCACAATTCCAGAAGAGTTGATGACCTCCCAGCACTTACTGAAGTAGATGTGTCAAACAACTTAGGTAAGAGGTCTAAAAATAAGATAGCAGTGATCGTGTTGTCTGTGATTGGGGGTGTCTTTCTTATTTTCTTGATTGGTGTGACGGCTTTCTGTCTCTACACATAAGCAAAAGTGGTTTACCCGAGTACAGATCCCGGCTCCCATGGTGGTTCACCCTTGTCATTGAGGAGGTGATAATGAGAGTGTCAAGATCATAGTTGCAGGATCACGTGTTAGTGTTGGTGCGGTCGGCGAAACCCAAACAATTCATGTCTATCTGCCCCTGAAGTACCCAAGAATGTTAGTGTTGATGTAGTTCCTCTCAGGGTAGCTCCTATGGAGCAGCTTCAAGCAACTCGCTTGCGGTGCAGTTCTCCTAGCCTTTGCAACTCTTCCGCTACCTCTTTTGCCTTAACTAGAAGATTACTCTTGACTTTTCTCGAACTAGTTCTTGAGTGCTTGAAGCGCAGGACTACTTTCCCTGAAATAGCGAAATCAACCGAATCCTAAATTGAATCAATAGAACTCCCTAATTGAACCCTAAATTGAAGTAATTGAACCCTAATTAAACCCTAAATTGAATGCCCTAATCGAATCGAACCCTAAATTAAACTAATTGAACCCTAAATTGAATACCCTAATCCAACTGAAACCTAAATTGAACTAATTGAACCCTAAATTGAATGCCCCAAATCAACCGAACCCTAAATTGAATCAATGGAACCCCCTAATTGAACCCTAAATTGATGTAATTGAACTCTAATTAAACCCTAAATTGAATGCCCTAATCGCCCTAATCGAACCGAACCCTAAATTAAACTAATTGGACCCTAAATTGAATGCCTAATATAATCGAACCCTAAATTGAAATAATTCAAGCGCATCGGATAGGTGCATTTTGAACAATTTTTTCCCATTTGAACATTGATAATTTTAGGTTGTTAATTGTGCATTTGAGAATTGTGATTATTGATCTGTGATTTTAGATTGTTAATTGATGATTTTAGGTTATTAGCTGTGCATTTGAAGTAATTGCGATTATTAATTGATGATTTTAGGTTGTTAATTGATGATTTTAGATTGATAATTGTGCATTGAGCATTTGAGATATTGAGATTATTAACGGAGGATGGGACCCAATTGGATTGAATGTGTGATTTTTGTTAATTTTTATTGCATTGAGCATTTTAGAATTGAGAATTGAGATTGTTGACGGAGGATGGGACCCAATTGGATTGAGATACATGTTAGTTAGCGCAGACACGGACACCACGTCTGATCGACGGTGTCCGACATTTAAAAAACAAATTAACGTATGCCGATGTGTCTGGAGGTGCGTGTCGGTGGGCGTCGGACACGTGTCCGGAGGTGTCGGACACGTGTCCGGAGGCGTCGGACACGTGTCGGTATGTGTCGGACATGTGTCCGGAGGTGTCAGACACGTATCGGACACCATATCGACACCCTATATGAGGTGTCAGAATTGACGTTGTTGACGGAGGATGAGACCCAATTGGATTGAGATACCTGTTAGTTAGCGCAGACATGGACACCACGTCTGATCGACGGTGTCCGACATTTAAAAAACAAATTAACGTATGCCGATGTGTCTGGAGGTGCATGTCGGTGGGCGTTGGACACGTGTCCGGAGGCGTCGGACACTTGTCGGTATGTGTCGGACACGTGTCGGTATGTGTCGGACCGTGTCCGGAGGTGTTAGACACGTATCGGACACCATATCGACACCCTATATGAGGTGTCGGAATTGAGATTGTTGAATGTGCATTAAATTTAGATTAGTTAGGTTAATGCGACATTTTTAGCATGCACCCCCTGGAATCTCATCGTGGCTCCAGCACTGGCTATAATTAGCCCTAATTAGTCCTGATTAACAATATTTTAGTAAATCAATTAACCCTAATTAGCTCTAATGAGTCTAATTAGTTTTAATTAACCCTAAGAACCTAATGAAAATCAAATTAGCTGTATTACCCCAAATTAGCCCAAATGAACCCAATTATGCGCATATTGATTATAGTTAGCCTAATTAGTCGTAATTTGCACTAACATAACCCAATTAAGCCCAATTATGCGCATATTAGGACTAGTCAGCACTACTCGGAGCCATTAAAACCCTAATTAGGACTAAATAACCCTAATTAGCTATAATTATCCAAAACTAGCCCTCATTAACATTAATTAGGCCTAACATAACTCAATTAAGCCTAATTAGCCCTAATTAGGACTAATCAGTACTACTCGGCACAATTAAACCCTAATTAGGACTAAATAACCCTAATTAGTCCTAATCAACCCTAATTAGCTATAATTATCCAAAAATAACCCTCATTAACATTAATTAGCCCTAACATAACCCAATTAAGCCTAATTAGGACTAATCAGCACAACTCGGCACAATTAAACCCTAATTAGGACTAAATAACCCTAATTAGTCCTAAATAACCCTAATTAGTCCTAATCAACCCTAATTAGCTATAATTATCTGAAACTAGCCCTCATTAACATTAATTAGCCCTAACATAACCCAATTAAGCATAATTATGACTAATCAGCACAACTCGGCACAATTAAACCCTAATTAGGACTAAATAACCCTAATTAGTCCTAATCAACCTTAATTAGCTATAATTATCCGAAACAAACCCTCATTAACATTAATTAGCCCTAACATAACCAAATTAAGCCTAATTAGGACTAATCAGCACTACTCGGCACAATTAAACCCTAATTAGGACTAAATAACCCTAATTAGTCATAATCAACCCTAATTAGCTATAATTATCCGAATGAGCTAGACTCCTTTCAAGCCGACCAACCAACGTATTAATTTATTTATTTATTTACTTCTTTGGTAGGATCATGGAGAATCAGGCGAGGACGAAGATCGATGTTCTTGTGAAAGGCCGATTCTTTGAGCCACGCCTGTACTGGAAGGACTGGGATGCCGCTGCGAGGGAGGCCCTATGGGAGGAGTGGCTGGTACGGTGAAGTATTTTTTTCAGCGTTAGTATATGTTTAATTAGAGTTTGTTTTCTGTTGTTAATTTGTGTTATTGAATGCCTTACATGAGGGTTTCACATTTGACATGCCTCAGCATGCACTGGGACAGTAGGCCTTCTTTGCCTACATCGGCAAGAATTACCGCCGATGGCTCCACGACGCATGGGACCGGGCGAAGAAGATGCTGCCCGAGGGTGCCCCAATGACGGAGATGACGAGATATCCCCCACAATGGACATCTCACCGTGTATGGAGGGAGATGATAGATCGATGGGCTGCGGATCCAAGCTGGGATGCCAAGAGTAAGAGCGGGGCCGAGAACAAACAGAATAGAGATCCGACTCACACGGGGGGGTCGGTGCCACACGATATCGTCCGACACATGAACGCGGTCGAGCACCCGGATCTGAAGGAGGACGAGGTCATAGCTTTGACCTATAGTCAGACGCACGTGCGGAAGAAGGACAAGGATGAGGCGCACCGGGTGGGCGACTATATTTCAGATATTGCCCGGCGGATCGATGTGAGTCAATTTGTTTAAGTTGTTAATGTTTTGTCTTTCTATCCTCAATGTCCGTTTTGTTAATTAATGCCCTAACATATCGTTAAACCACTGTTTTTGCAAGCCTCGTATGAACAGCTAAGGGGGTCCGAGCAGCAGTCCGGACAGCCATCATCGTCCACTAGTACGGCTGCGAGTACTAGGGGGTTGAAGCGATGGCTGGATACGCATGAGGTCGTGAATCGGCCGTAGCACGACTGCTCGTGCCGTGATAGGAGCGTTCTCACCCCCTGCTACCCCTCCACAGACACCGGCTCCTCAGCGTCAGTTGGACGACGAGGAGATCCAGCGCATTGCTACAGTGGTGGTGAGGATGATCAGGGAGCAGGGCGCTGCTGGACATGCCGAGCCGGCCCCGGATTAGCAGGATCCAGATTCGGGACACGGCAACCCCTGATGAGCCCCTTCCTGTGCTCGTTCCTAGCTTCCCCCCCCCCCCCCCCCCCGCGCCCGGCTTGTACTCTTCTCCCCTCCCTTAACCGGCTGTATCCGGTTCCCGGCTTGTACATAATGAGTCTTTTTTATAATAAACATTTTTTATGATTGATTATTGCGCGTTGTTGTTGAGAAATGAAAATTGTATTACAGGTTTGGGTAATTGAAAAATAAAAAAAAGGGCTAATTACACCTATGTCCCTGAGGTTTGGGGGTAATTACAATCAATGACACAAAGTTTCAAAATGTAACATTTCGTGACCAAAAGTGTTTCAAATATATCACCCGTGTCCATCCGTTAGGGTTCCATCAAAAAATTATATTTTTTTAATGATGTCAGCAATACGTATTTTAAAAATGACGATACTACCCCTTTATATATAGAATATTTTAAATATTTTAAATTAAGATTTTAAGCCTTAATTTAAACATTAGGGTTTCAAAACCCTAATTTACAAATTAGGGTTTCAATCTTTAATTTCTCAATCTGCCAATTAGGGTTTCAAAACCCTAACTTACAAACTAGGGCTTTAAAAACCTAATTTGCAAATTAGGGTTTCAATCTGCCATTTCTCAAAGGTCTCAATCTGCCAATTAAGGTTTCAAACCCTTAATTTGCAAATTAGGGCTTTAAAATCAGCGGCGTGGTGCGATGGAGCTACCGGCGGCGTGGGGCGATGGAGCTGCTGGCATGGAATGAGGGAGTGGGTTGCTGTGGGGGAGGAGAGAAGAGATGAAGGGGAAGAGTGACGTCGCCGGCGATAGGCTTCGACGCCGGCAAGAGATTACACGCAGTGGCTTGGGGTGGGCGGTGACGAGGAAGGGGAGGTAGACGGGGTGGGCGGTGAGGGGGTGACGAGGAAGGAGGAGGCATGCGGGGTGCGGCGCCGAGGAAGGGGAGGCAGGCGGGGTGCGGCGCCGGGGAAGGGGAGCAGGCGGGGTGCGGCGCCGGGGAAGGGAAGCAGGCGGGGTGGGTGGGTGACGGGGAAGGGCGAGGGGGATGCAGATGGGGTGGGGAGGGGTGGGGAGGGGAAGACAATGAAAATTAGGGTTTCATGTGGTCCCAGGGGCAAATCAGGGTTTCAACTTTTATTTAGGGGCAACTTGGTCTTTTTGTCAGAACCATTAAGTATTTTTGTATTCCGTTTGTCAATGGACACAAGTGTTACATTTTGAAACTTTGTGTCCTTGCGTGTAATTACTCCAAAACCTCAGGGACATAGGTGTAATTAACCCTAAAAAAAAATTCAAAAATTTTTTGACTTTTGGCGATGGATTAATTCCGTTGCTAAAAGTGTTCCTACAATCAGTTAATTAGCGACGGAATATTACGTCGCTAAAAAGCTTATTCCGTCGTTAATTTGACAAAAAAGAAAATAAATTAAAATACTAAAAATATAATTAGCGACGGATATTCCGTCGCTAATTAAAAATAAATTCGTCGCAAAAACTTACATATTTAGCGACGGATTTAAAAATTCCGTCGCTAAACTATTAGTGACGGACTTTTATACGAGGGACTTTTAGCGACGGATTTTAGGCTTTTAGCGACAGATTTACCCGTCGCTAAAAGCTTTTTTTCTTGTAGTGTAAAATTGAGAAGAAACGGAGAGAAATGATACTCTCATAAGTAACTTTTTAGTAATGTCCTTATCACCCTTAAGATGGTGAAGACTAATTTTTTTGTGAATTTTTTAGTGACTTTTAGGTCTTAAGTTTTTTACATGAACTTACCATTTTACTGATAAACAAATGATTATTTCAAATATTAGAGTTGATTTGTGACTGATTATTTTGTTTTTGATGTGACATTAATTAGATTTGGATGTTGGAGTGCTTGTAATCAACTCCTGATTTATTTTTTTTGTTCTAATGTAACATTACTCAGTGATGTAAGATGCTTATTATATATGTACTTTGTATACCGTTATTGATAACTAATTTATTTTCCGGTCAAAATTATATTCTTTTTTTTAAAATACATTTATAATTTTTGATTATGTGTGAGAGAGAAATGATACTTTCTTAAATTCAAGAAGAAAAAGAAGAAGGGACAATTGTCTTCCCATTCTCTTCCTTCACTTCTCTTCCTTTTTTTTTTCCTTTTCTTCCATCTCAAAACTCACAAACGGAAGCTCGACCCATTACCGCTATCTTCTGAGTCTTCTTCTTGCGGCGTCAATAGAAGCGAAGCAGACGACCCACCCAACTGGTCGCCGGAGGATCTCGCATTCGTATCTCGCCGCCGTCGCCGGATTCCAGCAACAGGTACCTTCGTCTGTCTTTCTCATCTATTTCTTTTTTCCTTCTTTACTGATCTCTCTCGTTTGGGTACATCCGGAGATGACACTATTGCTGTAGATTGAGCCCTTGGTCTAAGGAAAGAGATAGTAGTTGTGTGACTTTGTAAGAGTTAAGTAGTGAAATTTCTTATGACTTTGCAAGAGTTCCCTGTTTCTGTTTCTGCTTCCTGTTTCTTTTCCCTGTTTCTGTTTTTTTGGGCGGTGGTGAATAAGAGGGCGCTTTCCCTGTTTCTGTTACCTGTTTGCATGACTTAGTAAGGGTTGAGTAGTGAAGTACTTTGTTATGTTATGTACCATGTTTTTTCGTACTATATTGCATTTAAATTTTAAGTATGACTTTTATTTGAGTTGCTTGTTTCGTGGTTATTGATTATTGTTTACTATTTTAGATGTAGAATGTATTTGATATTTAATGATGATATATATACATAATAAAAATATATAAAAATATTCAGCGGTGTCCTGCGGTGTCCAAAATCTGGTTTTCTGGAAATTGCGTGTCCGGTGTCCCGGTCGGTGTCGGTGTCGGACGCGGTGTCTGTGTCCGTGCTACTTAGGTAATGCACAACCCGTTGACAATGTCTTGTAAGTTGTTACTATGCACTGCATCTAGTTACCCTGTCTCCGTTAATGCTAAACATGTGCCCATAGGGTACACACCAGCATTTTCCATGATTACAGTTGAAACATCTGTGAAGTGTTTGTGAGGGTTAGTGCGTTTATGCGTGAACACAATGAAACAGAGAGACTTGCAAGTAGGAAGTTTTAAAAGATAAGAAAGACTAAAAAATGAATATGTACATATATGAGGGGCCTATCCACCTATACGGCTAGATAAAATGCTATTTATCTAGCTGATCGTCTGTCTTCCACGTTACTACAGGAGCAGTTGGAATCGACCCTCCTTATTTTCAATTTTCCGACCGGCCGCCTCTAAGATGGGCGTTGGTGTGGCAGCAAATGTTGCCCCTTAACTTATTTGATAAACCTCAATATGTCCCCAACCCTCCTATCCACCTTAAGGACTGGCGCTTTGTCGCCTTGATCGAACAGGCCCCTAAATAGATCCAACTCACCATCTTTCTCCACAATCACTATCTCCCAGGCAGAGGATCACATCTGATCGACACCCACCGTCACTGCCCTCACTGACGTTTCATCTCCTAACAACAGCCACCATCATCCAGAGAGAGAGAGTGATGTGTGTGTGTGGGCCTCTGGGGAGGGGGTGGGTGGTGGGGGAGGGAGGGATTGATAAAAGAAAAAAAAATCATAAAAGGGCTATTTTGTAGCTTTTCAGCAGCTGCTCCTCTTAGGAGCGGGTGGGAGAGTCTAAAAAAAAGTTTATCATGGCCATTCCTGTGTTGACGTGGATGTCCGGAGATCAGCCAGATAAAATACTATTTATCTTGCGCTGTTTGTGGATCAGCCCTCTATCGGGAGCCCATCCCCATCTTGGCAGAGATGGACTCCTTTTCCCCAACCCATCTGGGACCCTCCACCACGGTCATGTGAACGGTTGCAAATCATTTTTTTTTAGAAACCAAAAAGTAGTGCACCAGATAGCCTGGCGCACAAGGTCAATTGACCATGTGGACGGTTGCAAATCACCTTTTTTAGAAACCAAAAAGTAGTGCACCGGATAGCCTGGCGCACAAGGTCAATTGACCAAAATACCCACAGCCCCCCTCTTTCAAATCTTATGTGTCAGACCAGTACAGTCACAAACAAATAGTGCATGCGATAATGTTGCGCACTATACATACAAATTTCTTGTACAAACATCCGGTTCCTTAAGATTTAAAGTATACATGTTTTTCACTAAACTATGTTCTCCAGGTTTCTTCCTCTTCTACACATAAATATTCCAGATTGTGAATATGTCTGTATTCAACTCCTCCACCCACTAACCGGTGTATGTTTTCGACTCCTTCATCCATCACTATCACAACGATACTATCACCACCATAAAAGGGCTATTTTGTAGCTTTTCAGCAGCTGCTCCTCTTAGGAGCGGGTGGGAGAGTCTAAAAAAAAGTTTATCATGGCCATTCCTGTGTTGACGTGGATGTCCGGAGATCAGCCAGATAAAATACTATTTATCTTGCGCTGTTTGTGGATCAGCCCTCTATCGGGAGCCCATCCCCATCTTGGCAGAGATGGACTCCTTTTCCCCAACCCATCTGGGACCCTCCACCACGGTCATGTGGACGGTTGCAAATTATTTTTTTTAGAAACCAAAAAGTAGTGCTCCAGATAGCCTGGCGCACAAGGTCAATTGACCATGTGGACGGTTGCAAATCACTTTTTTTTAGAAACCAAAAAGTAGTGCACCGGATAGCCTGCCGCACAAGGTCAATTGACCAAAATACCCACAGCCCCTCTTTCAAATCTTATGTGTCAGACCAGTAGAGTCACAAACAAATAGTGCATGCGATAATGTTGCGCACTATACACACAAATTTCTTGTACAAACATCCGGTTCCTTCAGATTTAAAGTATACATGTTTTTCACTAAACTATGTTCTCCAGGTTTCTTCCTCTTCTACACATAAATATTCCAGATTGTGAATATGTCTGTATTCAACTCCTCCCCCCACTAACCGGTGTATGTTTTCGACTCCTTCATCTATCACTACCACAACGATACTATCACCACCACAACGTCACCAGCATAAGTTCACAACGTACTGATTTGTGAAAAATATTGTAAATTCCACCATATGTTCAATGAACCCCCACCACAACTTCAAAATTGTGATAAAAAATAAGTATGTAAAAAAATGTAGAAGATAAGTAGGTACAAAATGCAACCAAGACCGAGCAAATAAAAAATTTGAACAAAAGTTCTAATCTTTAAGGAGAATCGAAGAAGATGGTGGCTAGTAAAGATAAGTGACGGTTGCAGCAGCACTTGTAGATGTGTGAGTGCAGCGGTGGGTGGGGCAATGGTGGTTAGTGGTGGCGGATGCACGGTGGTCAAGCGATGGTGCTTTCGGTGGTTTTTTTTTTGTGGCGGCGATTTCAGTGGAGATGTAATGGTGGGATTTAACGGTGGTACTGGTAGCGACCACTTGTGGTGGTGATGACTGAATTAGTGGTGGGTAGTCACCGGCGGGTTTGGCGGTGTTGGTTTGGTGCCTCGGTGGTGGTGGTGTTGGCAGTGAAAGTTGGGGCAGAGCGAGAAGAGAGAGTGGCGAAGAGAAAGAAGAGAGTCAGAGAGAGGCCGAAGAAAATGGGTACAGAATGAGAGAGAGAGAGAGAGGTTGGTTTAAATAGCCCGAAGGCATTTTAGTCGTTTCAAACAGTGCGCGAGACTATGTGGCGACTGTTTATTTTATGGGTTAATTACACACGGCACCCCTGAGGTTTACCCTAAATTACACACGGCTAGATCTAAGTATTTTTATCACTCTCCGCCCCCTCTAGTTTGTCATTGTGTTACACATGACTCATTTTCGTTAGGGCTCTGTTAGAAAAAATTAGGGCAGTATTAATTTATTACGATATCCCAAAAATATCCTTTTGACTTCCTCCTCTCTCACCAGAAAAAGCAAGCTACCCCGCCATTGATGACATCCGCCATCACAGCCGGCGGCCATCCACTGCCCACTTACACACAGGCACATACGTACAGAGAAGTTCGTGGTTGGAAAGAGGATAGAAGTAACTAAGGAAACCTTATTTTCGATGCAATCTCCTCACAAATCAATTCCCTAAAGTACACAACCCAAGCTAAATTTCCGATGAAAGATTCATCGCGAAAACACCGTTTACAGAGCCGAATCTAGAACCCGCTGGATGACGACGGCTCCTCGTTCAGCGTATTGTCGTGGCCGGAAGAATCGATCGTCGCTTGGATGACGACGACTCCTCGCTCGGTGTCTCTTCGCGGCCGGAGGAGTCAATCGCCGCCCAAACCCGTCGTTCGCTCAGTGACGGCAGCGTCGCCTCAGAATGGCTTCCACTGTGTAAAATTTGGCATCTGGGATGTAATCTACAAGCAGACAAACGGCAACAACACATAAATTTGCGATGTCCTCAAGATATTTTACCAAGAACGTTGGAATGGGTTTTTGCTACTGGTGAAATACGTATCAGGAGAGCTGCGGGCGCTGATTTTAGGAACAATAGGTACATTTTTGGTGCGCTTTATCGTCACATCGAAATGAGAGAAGTGAGGGTCCTTGGCCGTGGGACGAATGGAGCTGGAGCCAATTAGAGGGAATTCAGAGAGACGAGAGTGGAGGGGAGGAAGTGCAGCTGGTTTTGCCAGTTAAGACGCCATGGGTTCTGTTGAAGGTGCAAAGGTTGGTAGGGAGATTTATCAAGTTTGAAGCAGAACCTCGCTGGTAACGCCATGAGCTTTACGAAAAGGAAAACAAATGTCCATTGTGTCGGGATTTTTTGGTATGCCGGCGGTAGGAGGAGTGGGTGGGTGGATTGGGTAAATTTGTTTTTTCATGAAGGGTATTAGTGTCTTTTTATTAATTCCGTTAACCCCGTCAAATGAAAAATAAAAAAATGTAGCTGAGTGTAATTTTCAAAGATAGGGGGGTCCGTGTGTATTTTAGGGTAAACCTCAGGGGTGCCGTGAGTAATTAACCCTTATTTTATTCTTTTTTAAAATTGACCTGAAGTCCTTGACATAGCTTTGGCAGATGGCTCCAAATGGGTTGGGAAAAGGGAGCCCTTCCCAACCTTAGGTGGGGAACTGGGGATCCATCCCCACCCAAGGTTGGGATGATTCCCAAATTTCCAGCCCATTACTGGCCGCCCATCACAGCCACGTGAACGGCCAAAAGTTCCATTTTGGTAAAAGCAAAAACCAGTATGCCCCATAATTTGCGGCACTGCTCACTTTTACAGTGTCTCTTCTTAGACCCATGTGCTACTCAATTTACATATATTGAATGTGCATCATACTGTGGCACACTGCATCCTTAAGTTTGTTCAGGTTTCTTTTTGTTTTCTCTGGAGCTTTAGGTTTCTCGTTTCCATTTGAGTTTCATCTCAGACGTTTACAACACCGCAACACCACCCACTCCAAATCTGCTCTCCCAGTTCCTGGTCTTTCAAGTAGAAGATGGACAAATCTGGGGTATTGTATGGTTCCGTCGACTGTATTGACCTAAGAATACCAGCATTCATGGCGAATTCGGTAGGAAAAACCCATTATGTTCAAGGAGTACACTTCATTGATTCATCAAAACCACATTTTGTACCCACCCACCACTGATCTACAACAAGCCCCTACTCCACCACCAACAAAACCGCCATTCGCCATCAAAACCCACTACCCAATGCTACAAACAATAGAAGCACCAATTACCACGTCGTTGACACCCACCAACTCACTGGAAATCCATCATACGTTCGTCTTACACCCCCCCCCCCCCCCAAACACCCCCACCCACAAAAAAAAAAATTCAGATCTGCAACCTTGGCGGTGAAGGGTAGTGGGATGGCGGTACTGTTGGGATGTGGGCAACCTCTGGTGGTGGGGAGTTGTCGGAAATTATGGTCGTGGCGCGTAGTTGTGGTGGTATGGTGGCGGTGGAAGAGAGACGATATTGGGGGAAGAGAGAGGAGAGAGAAAGAGCGAACATCTGCTGACAAGGAGAGAAAGAGAGTGTCAAGCTACGGATGGACAACACAGTTAAAGAGTGAAAGCATTCTCATCAACTGAACAGTGTGCCAGATTACCTGGCGCACTAGCTTTACATGTTTGGAAAAAGGCATCTTGGACCATACACGTGGCTGGGGTAAATGTTGCAAGACGAGTTGGAAAAAAGGAGCCCATCACAACTGTGTAGGGATGGGCTCCCATATATACACTGAAAATATGTATATAAATGTATGTATTAGCATGTGTGTTGAAACGTAAGATGGAACGCTAGAATGGAAAGAATCACTTAAGTCTTCTCGTTTCTTCAAAATTTGCATGTCCAGTTCTTTTTACTTGGCCAAATTTTTTTGTCTAGGAAAGGTTTCTGCTGCTTGCAGAAATTGAGTGACAATTTTTCAAACTTCAAGTGAGGTGAATAAAATTTTGTAGAAATGAAGTAGGATTGAAAGTGTTGTGAGGGATACCACTTTGCACCCAATGACCAGAGAGGTATTCATTGGAGGTTATGTTACCAAGAATTTTAGATTGTTCCACTCATCCACAAATCAAAATAGCAGTTTATGTGTTTGGGCAGATATTGGCCCAATTTAACAGTTACTAATATTTTTCTACGTCACGGCACATTTACTATCATTTGGTTTGGAAACTCATAAGCTATGAAGCACCGGTGCGGCACTTGGGGTGAAGCACCGGCACCGGATACGCGTCAGGTGCGGGTGCGGCATGGGTGCGAGTCAGGTGCGTGTCCAATTTTATTAATTTATTATTTTAATTTCTTAAATACCGGGTGCGGCTCGGGTGCGTATCCGACCTCTGACTACCGCCGATCTGTGATCACCGTGCAGATCTATGACCACCGGCGACTCCAGCGACCACAGGCAAAGAATCTAAGAGGAGAGAGGAGACCAGAGAGGAGGAGGAGATCTCACCGGCGAACCAAGTGCGGCGCTGCGGAGTGCGAAGAAGGAGGAGATCCCACCGGCGAACCAAGTGCGACACCGCGAAGTGCGGCGCTGTGGCTGGAAGAAGTATGAGAAACCCTAATGGCTAATACCCTATACGATGTTATTGATGTGGCTTGAAGTAATTAGAAATGACTTTTCACTTTTGTTATTTCATTTTTGTACCCTGACTTATTAAATCAGCCCCAATACTTCAAAGAAAATAATAGTACAACACATACAAACTTCATTGTTTTGAGTTATACACTTTTAATATTTACAAAACTGCCCAAACTTAACAAACTATCACCAATTTACTTGAAAACTTCAAAATTTCAAGAAGCAACCTATTAAGCTCGACAAATTCCCACTCTTTAGTTGGAGTATTTATGCTTTCTACAAATATCTAATACATATAAAGATTCAAACTGTTTAGAAATTCAATACTAAATGTATATATTTAAAAAAATATTTATAAAATATGTCGTATCCCCGCCGCACCTGTATCCTAAAATTTTCAAAATTGTCGTATCCGCACCCGTGTCGCATCCGGACCCGCACCTGAGTCAGTGCTTCTTAGCTCGTAAGCTACTCTGCATAGTTTGACTTGCGCGCAATTGAACTGAATTTCCCAGGCTTAATCAGCAAGCTTTTCTCCCTGTTCGCTTTTGTAGTTATGCATGCTTGTACTTAGGTTTATGCTTACATGTATAATAATTTTGTCATATTTATGAGTGTGAATTGATGATAACTTGAGCTATCCGTTAATGAAGCTGGAATTGGGTCTCGGTTAATGGGGTTTCCTTGTTTCCATGGCCGTTATAAGATTGATTGGAACTGAACTTAGGTTCTGATTATACCGAGAAATGAAAAGGGCGACACCGTATACTGAAGCCAATGCCAATCAATACGGGGCTTCTCAAATGGAGCAGATGCCTGCAGAGAGAACACAACATTATTCCCAAATTAATAGTTTTACGAGACGTCAAGACTCTTTGTCTTCTGAGCAAGGGAATCGACATATTTCCTCTCACGCAGAGGGGCAGTGGCAGTCTGATAAAGATGCACCAAATGTTTCAAACTCAGTCTCATCTCGCCTACACGCGGAAGGCAAGTATTTACCGGACTTTCACTATTTTTGTTTGTTGATACAGCAGTGTACTGTTTGAGAAGGTACTTCTACTTTTTTACTGTGATGGAAGTGAGAGTCACAAGTCTTATGTGTCTTGTTATGTATTAGCAGGAGCAGCAGCATTACCATTCCTGCATCCTCTTATGGGTTATCTAGAATTAGCTTTATCCAGGGGTCTAACAGCAAGCTGTATGTTTTAATATTAAAATACACTAACGCAATGACTGAGTTTGCTGCATTTATTTGGCACTATATCCTACTAAAAGTTAGCAATCTGAAATTCTTAAAAGATCAAGCATGGTCTATAGGGTGTTTCTTAACTACATTTGTTAATGAAGTTATTTTGAAAACCAAACACATCCTATCAGGTAGATAGTATTAAGTACTAACTAAATATTTTGCATTATGCCACTTTTAACTATGTTCTTATAATGCCAAGTGCCATTATTCTAAGGGTAATTTGCATATGGCCCCCTTGTGGGTTAGGCGAGTTGCAAAAAGACACCTCCATTTCATTCCTCGCAAATGCCCCCTTGTGGTGCTTATTGTGTTGCATCCATTACAAATCATAACAGAATAGATCTTTATCCCTCAAATGTGTGTTCCACGATCCTTCCACCATCATCGTCCCTCATTCCACAACCCTAAAGATTTATTGATCCCATAGCACCAGATCTGGGGTTGGCAACAAGAAATGACAGATTTGCACTGTGATTGGCACCTGATTGAACCAGATCTGGCTGTGGTGCACGTGAGTGGTGGTGGTGGTGGGTGCGAGTTGTGGTGGTTGACAGGGCTAGATTGTTGGACATGAGTGGTGGTCACTGACGGGGTTCAGTTTGTGGTAGTCATGAGTGGTATTACCGCGTTCCACCAGCTCAGTCTAATACTACTTGGGTAGACAGTATTCACTTTTTCCCTCCCAACTTTGATTCCTCCATTTTGTTTGTTCTTACTGTCAAATGGGCCATCAGATTCTGCGATCTCCTGCAAAATAATAGTGGGGAGTATGCCATCATCTTGAATGCGGAGAGAGGTAGGTTAAACAGCTTTTCATTGAGGAGGAATTTTTTCAGGCTTTCTGGCTCCTTATAAGGATTGAGGCACCTATATTTGACTTCAGCTTTCTTCCAGCATTTTGCGTGATGTGTCCTTCAAAAGTCATCCTACATTTCAGATTTTCCGGGAAGTGATGCAAGACGGAAGCGTGTTTTGTCTCCCTAGTTCGCTACTTGTCTTGTTATCGTACAAACTTATAAAATAACGATCCAAGATTGATAGATGAGGGAAAAAAAAAACCTCACAAACAGAGTAAATCTCAAGAACAAAATTCTATTGGTCTATTGATGATTGTTCCCGCTAGTACAATTAGGGCTACTTTATTGGCCTCAAGGCTTGTAAAACACTCTAGAACATGCTAGATTTCTGCCTAATTAGTATATTGACCTAATATTACTTTAATTTGACTAAAAAGACCCTAAAATCCTTAGCAAATAAGGAAAGAGATACCCCTAAAGCTGAAATCCCGAAATTACCTAAACAACAAGAGTACTTCAGGCTATAGAATCTTCCTTTATTTTGTCCATCATTCTCTTCCACTTGAAGAGAACTCGTCCTTGAGTTGATAGATTGGAATTAAAATCGTCCATCCGGAACAAATAGATTTTTTAATTAAGCAGCTGCTTCAATTGACAGCATCTTGTAACTCCATAAATTTATGCTTCAGTTTATTGACAAGGTTGACCAGTAAAGATCAGCAAAAATGATGTATTTTTAACCCCAAGAAAACTGTAGACTCATTGCTACCTCCAAATGTTTTAGTAACCTCTATAACAGCCACACATAATTGTTTGCTTCCTTTTGATCTTCACTACCCATCATAATGAAGGCAAAAGGGTACGATATCTCCTTAGCAGTTGTAATGGACAAACATGGCTTTTGCTTTACTTGGTAAAGCATGATTGGTTGGCATAAGGTAGAGGTTGACTCACAATTGTGTCTTCATGTGGCTTGTATTTTAAGAGTCTCTGCAATAAATTGTGCATGGCAGAATAAGTTTAATGATCCTTCATGGTGTAACATTCACCTGTTCTCCCAATCCATGTTTTAAAATATTAGTGCGTGCAATCCCCTTTAAGTTGTCGGCTGCTTGTCTTCATGCTCGAAGATCTTGGCTGGAACTTGAGTGGAGTGGAGATCCATATTGGGAGTTTGGACCAGCAAAGAATCGGAAATGTGTTCAAGGCTTGCAGCTGAAGATCCAAATTCGAACTATATATTCAGCATTTGCAACTGGATATCCCAATTCATATGCCCATATGAGTTTATTCTGACATAGAAGTCTCGCACATTGTAATGGCAATGGCCAATGGAGAGAGTTGACGAGAAAAAAAAGGCCTAGATTCGGTGCGCACCTGGTGAAAGTACAAGTACTTGTTAAACGAAATTTTATGAAGCAGCCAAATATTCTCCAAGGAGAAAAGTCAACAGGGGCTGTCGCTATTGAAGAAGAAAACCCTGCAATCGCTTGGCATAACCGATGAGAGAATGAACTGAATATGGATGTCCAGTCCTCTCAATTGAACTTGAGAGGATGTCAGGAAAAACGTGTATTTGGATCTCCAGTTGCAAACCCTGAATAGGTATTTTGAGTCTTTGATTTTGTGTATATGAGATAAGAGTAAGCATCATATGGTAAGCCGAGGTAGTGCTCTCCCTCCTGCCTCCGCGGTTCAGGACATCAAGCTAGCCCTAGCTAGTCCCATCTAGCATACGCTCTTCCTCTTCAGCCTATGGGTTTCACCTGAATGCTTTTTTTAGAATGAAAAAGCTTGATCATTGTGTTTATGAACACTTTTGTAGAAATTAAAGACTAGTGGGCTCAGGCAGTGAAATAGGAGGTATCAGGAAACACCAAAGATTTTCAGTTTTATTCAAAAAGACCCAGTAAGCTATCAGTTTTTGTTATGTTGGTTTTCATATATATTCAGCTCAGTGCTAGGAAATCCTAAATGTCGAACATGAACCATATTTGGTTCAGTTCCTTACCTAAAGCTCACTCCGGCCCCCGTTTCACATTATTAAGATGAGCCTTTTGTCTCTAAGTTTGTCTCTACCTTTTTTTTTTTTTGTTAAGAGATCAAAGAGCAGGACTTTTTGAGCATGAGCTGGTTGATCCTGTCATACTGCATTGGCGTATGCCCTACCAAAACTGAAGGGCAAGGAGTCATCTTGAGTTAAAAAGAGCTAATAGGCTATAAATATGGCCGACAATGCGTGGCTCAACTTCGTTTTCCTGGGATTGCGGGTTGGACAGTGGCGGCATTTTATGAGGCTTTCTGCTGGTACTTTGGTGATTAGTGCAAGATTTGGATGTCCATGTTTGGCCCTTGAGATTTGCAGTTTTAACAGGGTGGAAGATTTTTCCTCTTTATATGATGATGCGTGAGATGCACCCACTTGAGCTCCTTTGGCTGGTTTCGAGGTAGAGGTAAATTGAGGTGTTTGAGTTCATGCGTGGAAGTAATGGCCTAGTTGGTTACTCAAAGTCGTCAGGGTTATAGCTTCAACCAGAGTATTCTTCCGTCTTCTCTGGTCAGGCTTCTTGGCCAGTGGGTTAGCATGCATGGTCTGATCTATTGCCATTGAATTGCTGATGATTTTCCACTTCTGTTGGGCAACCGAAGTTGACTTCCATGCGCATCTAGTTAGGCGATGAGCCATTGCCTTGTGCAGTAGCTGTTTTCTTGAGTGATTGCAACTGTCACTCGGGTCGTTACATGGTCACTCTTAGCTGCTGGAGTGGATTTGCTTTTGTTTTCTCAGTATTTGGTATGTGGCTCTTGTATACATGGGTTGTACATGGGCACCATTGGTGTCGTTTAAAACATTTACTTCAACCAAAAGAACTGTATAGCAGATTTTGGGAGTTTTAAGACCTTCAGTAAGCTGATGGATGGAGTTAAGTAAGGTGCTATAATCATTTCCATAAAGCATAATTTCAAAGAAAAACATATCTTTAAGGTCAGATCAGTGGAAGGAATACTTGATACGGTTCAATTTTAGGAGAACTGGAGGAAATGTATTCCCATTTGTTCTAAAGATCATTTTTCGTGGAAGCAAATTTTCACTGAAGATGTATGCGGTTTAGTCATACGGATCACAATTCTAGGAAATAAGATATGTGAAATAAAGGTGGAAATCATAAAAGAGTTTCAGTTTTCTGAAGCAATAGCTTTTGAACTTGATCCATCCAGCTGCAGAGACCTAATGGTTTAGTTTCATAGTTATTTAACGCTTTGCTGCCTTTTAGACTTCTAATAATTAAGCATATCAGTTTTCTTAGTTAGAAACTAGTAGGCTTTGCTGCCTGTAGACTCTTCTAGTGAATATCCACGAGTTTTTATAAACTTAACAAATTCTTTCTCCTCTATTACCTTTTTCTCCTCCGAATTTGTTTTTCTTCCCTCCTTTTGGTGAAGTCCTGCACGAGTCATATTATGTAATGACTGTTCTCAGTTAGATAAAAGAAGCCTCTGAATTGTTTATTTTTCTCATCTTAAATGTTGCATTACTTAAGCAGACTGAACTGGTAAATAGAAGTATGGTTCTTCACCCATGAATTTTATGCTCTTCTTTTATCTATTGCCATAAAGCAGGAAGAGGCAATGCTGCTCAGACTCGTTATCAGGGACGGACACTAGACGCAAAAGTTGAACTAGAGAAACAAGCTAAAAATGACCCCAGATTCCAGTCCTACGAGGAAGACATGGAAGTCGGCTACGAAGACAAACCTTCGGTATTGACGTTTGAAGGTCTGGAGCTGAAATTTCAGGATGAAATACTGAAGTTGGTGAAGGAACACAGTGATGCAGAGGATGCGGAAACTTCTAGGCACAGGGAGGTTTGTTGCACAGAAACTTGTTCATTGACCTATTTTCTTTACTTTTCAATGGTTGTAAAGATGAAACTTGCGTGTTGATCAATTTGGAAAAAAACTTATGGCCTAATTCTTCTACTAGCTTTCGTGCATTGCAAGTTTGGAATTGACGGATCTTCATACTTGGTCCGCTTAGCCACTCCTTTCATCCCCCATTATTTTTCCTTCCAAAGAAAGATTTTGGGTGACATGATTTTAAGTTTACCTGCTCTTCCAATTTTTGAAGTTCTAAGATTTTGTTAGTGATTGATGTTTCAGAAAATCATAGAGATCAATACTCAGTACCTGGAAAAGCTATCATTACTTCGAGCCCGACAAGCCAATAGGAGAGATGAGTATCTTTGCAAGGAAACACGCGTGCGGCTAGATCAGTACCAGCAAGCTGAATTGCGCAACCACACAGCTCAAACAGGCCCAAATGACCTTTGCGGTTATGGTGGGGCTGCAGTCTCAGATAGATCCCGATCTTACTATGATCAACATGACTCCCATAGAGAGCCGCCTCCATTTCTTGGGAGGGGAAGAGGTCTAGGAAGTGAAGGCAGAGTTCCATACCCTCAGGGCCGAGTTTACAACAATGCCGGTGCCCGCTATCGCTGACAGCCATCTCTAGTGTACTGAATCTCTCTGACTTTTTGCTCTTTCTAGTTTTATTATTCCTGTCTGCTGTTTGAAAGATAGGCGAATCCTTTTTGCGCGCATAATGTGCACAGCCTGATCTTTGCTAATGGCACAAAGGCTTCTAGTTAAACATCCCATCTGCCAGTGTGTATCGTCACACTTTGGAATTCCATATTGTTCTGCAGATGTTAAAGGAGGACTTATCCTTTTTTTTTTTTTTAAGGGTGTTTGTAGCAACTAATAGCTCGCAGGTTATGTACACATGATTTGTTTTGTTATCCTGGAGGTTCCTCTTGATCCGTACAGTTACTGGTGTTAAGCTGTGAGATGTAACATCTAAAAAGAACTGGTCTGACTTCTAAAGCAGGTCAGCTTTGCCTTGTTCAAGTCATATCAACTCTCATAAGGAAACAATTGGACGGTTGTGTTAAAGGTCGCACTGTTTTCGTAAAATACACCAGAGACCTTGAGACGACTTAGCTCAACTTACAATAGTGGTAAGGCCCTAATTGAATGATATGTAGGTTGAGGATCATGCTTACAATTGCTTCTTTTCCTTGAAACTCTTGTGCACAAATTACAAGTCACGTGTTAGTCAATGATTATAATTATCGATATCAAGATGATTGATCATAAGGTCAACAAACCACAAGTTCCACCAAGTTTAATACCAGTAGGCACAAAATTATTCATAGATCCAATCAGATTTATGAGTTAAAAACTAAACACCAAGGGCAAGGAATAGTTTAACCACATCTGACCCGCCAAAATTCCCGGCTCAAAAAGAAGATTTTCATTTATCTCTTCTTCACCTTCAACCTAGAATTCTACACTTGAAGAATCTATACCTGAAAGCTTTTATTGGATGGAAACCAGAAGCTCCATCGTTGCAGACGCCAGACTTCCGCTGCTTTCATCTATGGAGTGAGCTGTAAAGTAATGCCTCAACTGCCGAGTACCAAAGTCAAGGGCCATTCAATTCCATAAAACCATGGAGTATCTGCATTGCGAAGTATCCTGCTCAGGTAATAGATTGGCCTCGTATCTCTGAGGCAAGGAGAGGTCCGGATGCATTTCGAGGTTGACATGAGATATAAGAGTAGTTAAGGAGTTGATGTAGACAGCGAGGCCATTTTTGCTCGATAGTTTCGAAGCATTCCTCGATCGATCCATAAGCAGAGTATTCCTGCCAGAGCTGGTATGAATCTTCTCAGACAAGATGCTCATTTGAAACAAAAACCTCGAAGAGTTCCTTCTGATTTCCTACCAGAGGGGGCATTCAGCAACTGAGCTTGCCTTGTCCTTGTCTCCCTGGATGTCGTGTCTATTGACCACACGTCTGATAAAGTCGCCAATTGAGACTCCAAAAATGGGCTTCTTTTGTTAAGTATGTTTAAGACGTCAGAGACAGAATGCCCAAAGCCAACCCAAAAAGGGGAGATATATACCGAGTATACAAGAACAGAACTCCAGCTTTTAAAACACGGATTCATATAGACATTACCCTTTCATGTTACACACAAAGCAAGGCCAGTAATAGCATTGCCTCGCCACACGTCTGATGTTTGCCGCTACTGATACATTTTATGTTCTTCGATTTACACCTCCAAAATTGTGACAGTTCCAATAATAGAAGGAAACAGTAAAAAGCAAACATGTGAGAGAGAAAGAGAGAGGCCAGATTTCGTAGGCCTGAGGACACTGGTGTACACTTGCTAGCACCAAGAAATTCCGATCAAAACTTTGGCCTCCGGCCCCTCAGCAGTACCAAGGCCCCAATCAAGGAGACTGATACAGAATAATATTCAAAATGCTTTTTATTTCTTCCCGACTCTTTTTTTAGGTCTATAAATCTTCCGGTTAGACTTGTCAACAGTAGAGCCCAGTGAGAAGCTTCCTCCAGTATTAAAATCAACACTACTCGATGCCTGGAAAGGAGACGTGTTCAGCGGCGGAGCTTGATTCTGTTGGCCACCAAATTGAAAGGGGGGGACCTGTTGTGATGTAGCAGTTGAACCAAACGTGAAGCCAGCTGCAGGAGGCGAGAACGGCGATTGACCAAATATTGGAGCCGCTTGAGTGGATGCCTGCACGGGGTCCTCCGCCATGCTGTCTTCCATGTTTACCTGATTGCTGTTACTTGAAAAGGGTGTAAAAGCAGGAGAATTACTGAAGGAGGGTAGCTGCACTTGTGTTGGAGACGATAAAGACGAGGTTGTGGCAGCGGACGAAGTGAATGGAAACGGGGAAGCTGATGAAGCACCAGTAGATGATCCAAAGACCATTGGCGCACTGTTGGTAGCAGCAACAGAAGTAGTAGATGCACCAAACGAGAACGATGGCGGTTGAGACGGAGAACTAAAATTAAAGATAGAGGACGACTTGACAGGCTGCCAACTTGAAGCAAATATGCTCGGCGTGGCACCACTCTCGGAGCTGGCAGATATGGTCAGTGAAGAGGAAGTCGAAGAGCTTAGACCAAAAGAAGCACTCGTACTAAAGTGGTTACTGGCAGGATTCGATGAACTAAACAGAGAAGTGCCGGAGGTAACAGATGCCATTCCAGACGTCCCGAAAACTGAAGATGAACCAGAAGTAAACGGGTTAGGCATGCTCTGTGCAACACTGGCAACACTAGTTCCAGAAGAGGACACAGCTGCAGCCGCGCTAAACATAGATCCACTGCCAGTACCAAAAGGAGAACCCTGTGACTGAGTAGTACTAGAAGTTGCAAAAGAAGAGACTGATGGACTGAAACCAAAAGGACTGCTTCCAAAGGGTGTGCTGGGCCCATTTTCATTTTCCTTTTTTGCATTTTCATCCACAGTTGAGAACGAAGAGACTGATGAACTGAACCCAAAAGGACTGCTCCCGAAGAGTAAGCTAGGCACGTTTTCATTATCCTTTTTTGCATTTTTATCCACAGTTTCAGCAGTAGTTGACAATGCATTTGATACTGAAGTTGAAGGAGCCACAGAGGACCCAAATGTGAACATGGGTGCTGCTGGAACAGGAGAGGGTAAGGTGGTGGTGGAACCAGCGAATGTCATACTAGAAGGGCTGGTGGAAGATGGAGCAGCAGAAATACTGAAAGCCAGAGCAGGAACTGCAGAAGAAAATATAAAAGGGCTTGACGCAGAAGACGACGGCCCATTCTCTAAAGTTGATTGCTTAGCTGGTGCACCGCTGCTTGTCGCCGAATTTGGTGCAGCAGAAGCTGAGGTTTCTAAAATTTCAACCTTCTGAGTACTCTTGTTATCACAGCTGTCGGAGCCGAAAGTATCTAATTGAGCATCAGACCTACCAGAAACGACATTGACCAAGCTGCATAGATACAGTAAAAGAATTTCATTAACCCTATTTAAGGTAAAAAAAATGCAAAAACATAGAATCTATAGACACCAAATCTTATTCTACCAAACAAATCCTGCCCATTATGTCAGAGTAAGATAAAAAGTGTATCTTCAAAGCCTTATATTATTGGATTGTAGCCTCAAATAAACATTATCCAGTTCATAGTCTTTAATTGGAAAAGATCCAAAGCCAGCTATCGACTACTGTACAAAACCATTATAAAGCGCACAAAATCTTCGTTGTGACCCACTGAAGCTACCCATGCAAGTATACATACTTTATTAAGAAGTCCGTGAACCAAGTACTTTATTAATAAGTTGGTCGGGGGTTTTAATGCCTTTTCAGGTTGGTCTCTAGATTGATTCAGCTAGATTCTGATTTTAAAGGAGGAGTTTATGTGCAAAATTGTGGATTCTGTTTGAATATTGGAGTTGGTACAAAAGCAGCAGTTCGCAAAAGATCAGCTCCAAACCAGTTAGGGTTTTCAAGCATTGGAGCTTGGTTTTTGAGGATTTGACCCGGTAATGCCGATCCCTCCACGTGTGCTATAAGAGCGAGAGGCCAGCACAAAGCCGCTGTTTTCTCTGCTGGTCATCTTCAGCATTCTGTTTAACGCACTTTCTTCAAGTTTCCAAGAAGTTACCAAGTTTCTCGTTGTTAGATTGCTTAGTGGAGTACTTTCATGCTGTTTTGAAATTCCAGCTCCATGTAATATTCATGTATGCATATTTATGCTCCCCGTTTGCATCACCACCCATGCCCTTTTAAAAATTATAACTTAGCTGAAGTTAGTTTAAAAATCACCGGATAATAAGGATGACTAAATGATAACAGCTGAGCTTTAAAAACGTAAGTAGAGACTAACCTGTTTGAGCGTTCTGGTTTTGGATCTGAAGGAGCACCGGACATAGAGCCCGAAAATTCCAAGGATGAAGTAAGTTTGAATGAAGGTACAGTTTCAGAATTCTTAGAGCCTAAACTATACAAGGGTGTAGGGACATGTGAATCCTTCAATGGAACTACTTTATCAGATACGGAAGCTGATTGAATGGGAGGAGCTGTTATGGGACCAGGTGAAGTAGGGAAAGTAAAGCCAGTTTTTCGCTCATCATCAGGAGGTCCACTGAAGGTCTCTTTGTTGAATATAGAACCTTCAGGTGCCTTAACTTCAGGCAAAGCTGGAGATGCTACTGGTTCAGTATGAGAATCTTTGCTCTCAATCCCAGATGTCCCAACAGTTCCTCTCGATTCAGCCAAATGTGTAGGTGAGAAACCATTAGAATGAATTGCATCATCCAGTTCCACAGAATCCTTCAAAGAACAGGAATAATATAAGTATCAGAAACCAAAGCAAGATGGAGCAAGCTCTACATTCATTTAAAGGACATCAATTTATCACATCTCATTCGCTCTTTACAACCACAATAAAGAGAACAACACTGGCTTGATGTTAACATTTTAAAACCATCACCAAAGACTAACGGATCTAAATCATATTAATTAGCCACTTTTTAGGTCAAAGTTACACTCATCCGTTCAGTTGTGTCAAAATACGCACGAGACTGACACGCATATGGATAAAGCAAAAAAGCACGTTTATCAACTTGCACCTCTCCATGAATCAGTTAGTCAAAACTACAGAACCAAACCCCTCAAAAGAGTGGGTTTGGCAAAAAAGGGTAAAATAATTCTCTTGCCCAAAATTCCCCTAAATTAACAAAAGATTTAGATTGGTAAAAGACGCTATAATAATTCTCTAGCTTAAACTGCGGCAAACTGGCGAACTGGTTCTAACACAGAAGAGAAGGGGCATAAGTGTAATTTACCCATCTTTTTATGAAATTGATAAGTAACCTCAAGTAGTTTGTTTAATTAAAGTATTAAGACACCTGGAACCGATTGTACCATGTTTAGCTCGGGAGGCAGGATGATTAAATTGCAACAGCTGTTACACGCCATTGACTAGGTCAGTCATCTACAAGTCCATTGGCAGTTTGCAGAAGAGTACTTTCACATTCCCCATTCCAATCAAACTAGTAGAAAATGATTTAAGCATGGACATGCATGTCTACACAAATATGAAAAGACCACCACCAACCTCATGTGCACTCATCTGGAAGGCCCATTTCTTCTGAGCAGGTTTAGCTTCAAACTTTGGGATGATAGAATCGGCAGATTTAGCAGGAACTGGTACCACAGTATCTTTTGTTGAAACAGCTCTGTCATTGTTCGTAGATGTAGTCAACATGTTACGATGAACTGCAAACTTTTTTGGGCCATCTTGTTCAACTTCATCTTGCTTTTGAGAGGTAGACTCACGAGCGTCATGTAACAAGATATGTCCGGCAGCCTCCACCTTATTAACATCATGGACATTCTCCAGAACCTTTGAGGTGTCCACTTCCTCTAGGCTTCTAAGAGCCTGCCCATGTAGCATATTTGGTGTCAATTTGGCAGGGGATTTCTCCGTCAAAACTCGCTTGGATTCCGCAGGTTTCTCCTTCGGACTCAACTTTTCGAGATGCTGCAATATTTTTGTGGCCATCTCACTAGATTTAGAAGGAACGCACGCATAACTTGTGGTAGGAATGCAGTTATCCTCATTTTCTTCGACAGTTTTCAAAGATTTCCGCCTATGTCCATCCGGTAAAAGCAGCTTCTGAGTCAGATTATGGTGTTGAGCAGCACCATAAGCAACTCCAGTTCCAGGACTCCCCTGATATGAAAGATTAGCTTTCTGTCGGATTCTGCGTATGGCCCCACCAGATCCAATATCATCATCAAGTACAGAACTTCTACGCTTTAGGGCCTGTAGAGAGCCGAAGGAAATGAGATGGAATAAGCTAAATATAGTAATCAATAACACATTTCAGAAATTCAGTTCCCAAGAGTTCCGTCATCACTTGGATAGTTACCACATTTTTTGACCCAAGTTTCCCATCATGCTCCCACGCTAACTGAGATGCTGATGGTGTTGACGATGGTCCAGTATAAGCATAAATTGAGGAGCCGGTACCCTAAAACTCGAAAAATATAAAAATAGAGTTGGATCCCAGCAAACATGAAGATAACTTGCAAATAATTATATGCGCAAATGCACCTTTTGGCTTGCGGTTGGCTGAATCCTGGAATAGGGTGTACGAGCCATGCTGTAAATTGCAGATCTACCACGAGATAATGGGGTCAAAAACCCATTTTCAGGAACACCAACACGGGCAGCAGTTTTTGATACCAATGAGATGCTGGGTGATTTCGGATGAAATGGGACAACATTGAGTGAAGTTGGATCGTCCTTCAGTATTTGACTGCGCATACCCAACATTGATGGAGATATTTTTGAAGGCCGGCTGCCCATGTAAGCTTTTGCAAGCTCGGCAGGTGAAGCAACATCCGCTTTAAGAACCTGAAGTCATTTCCATTATGCAAGTGTCATACACAATTGTCAAAACTAGAATACACCTAGTAATACCAAGAGATGCAAATTGAGCGCATCTTACTCGCGAATTTGAATCCGGAGTTGAAATAGTCCCCATAAATTCATCATTCACATTGGTAGTATCTCGAGTTGGTATGCCTGTGAATGCCTCCCTTCTTTCATGATCATACTCTGACTTCAAAAGATTTGCTTCCGTCCTATTCCCATCCGAAACAGGTAATTCAACAGTTCTAGAGCGCAACAGTTCCGTCAAACATTCAATTTCAGATCTGCACCGTGTCAATTCACATCAGAAAACCAGCATTGACCCACGGCTATTACTAGTTACATATATTGTCTTAAAGAGAGATAGAATATAGTTCCTCCTACATAAACCGAAAGTTAAACATCCACCAAAAAGGAGTCGACAACTGGCCACGTGCTTCTCAAAAATACCGGCATTTGGCGCAAGCATGACTCCAGCACCATCCCGTGGGAACAAATTAGTAAATTTACATAAGCCTGTGACAAGCATCTCTTAATAAAACTAGCCAATCTCTCCCAATATTCGACTTTTCGAGTAGGAAAAAAAAAATTATAGCTACCAAAATTGGCCTCATACAAAGGCTGGACGCAAACCACAAACACCACCAAGTAAGCACAATTTCCTTGGTGGACTGCAGATCGAAGTTTTAGATCAGCCTCATTACAAAAGTTTAGTAAAAGTTAACAATACCTGAGAGCAGAAACTTAAAACAGTGAAATGTATTGTCACAATCAAGTAGGATTAATCGATGTATTCAAAGAATGGCAGATTATATACTATTATCTTGACCAAAAAAACTAACCTGGTAAAGGTCTTCTGCTTTAACATTTGCTCTAGCTCAGAAATTCCACCACGATCAGGAGTACCAGTTAGCTTTCCAACATCATCTCCAGTACAATTCTTCACCTCAAAAAGAATTAAAGAAAGATATAAGTACGAGAAGCGCATACATATCAATGTACGACACGCCAAATCGGACCATGCCAGCATGGAGTCCCTGTTGGACACCACAGAAGTCATGTGGACTTCTGAAAAGAAACCAAAAACATAGGAAACAGGAGCCCATACATAATAAGAAAAACAAAGAAAAAAGGTTATTTTTAACCGGCAAGAGAGAAACAAAACTCCTACACTACTTCACGAGCCCAAAACACGTGATAAACCAGAGAGAAACTAAAAGAGAAGTATATAAACGCTCCCCCCCCCCCCCCCTGAAGCACACGGAGGGAGAAGGGAGGGGGAGATCAAGGAAGAGAAAACATCATGAACAAAGCCATATGGTAAATGAGTGATTCAAGTGGAAGCAGTAATAATAATCAAGGCTTACATTGATAACTGCCTCCTGAGGCCTGTCCACTGTTTCTTGATTTGCATCTGGTCACATGAAAAGATGCATCAGGTGTATTCTAAAGTCGATGTATAAACAGTATATTAGAATCTTTGGTTGGTTATATGAGATTACCAAGAGAATCCAAAATAGCAACGAGAGTAGGAAGGAAATCAACAGAACCTTTAATATAATAAATAAAAACATGGCGAGCTAAAATATCATGATACTAGCAATAAGACTCAAATTAGAAACCCTTAACCATACAAATATCAGAGGCCCTATCTTCGAAGTGATTTGTCCAATAAAATTTATACAGAAACTTACTCTGTAAACATTTGGATGACAGGGCTAAGGTTTTCTCTGTCTTATACTTAATAAGAACGAGCTTGAAGGTTCATCGGAATCAGTACATAAGTGCCAAATGTGTCAAGCGATATAGGAACGTCCTACAACCTCAAGGTTCCTCACCTAAGACCTTCCTAAAGAGAAAAGAATGTCATGCAAGCAACCTTGTCATCAGGGGATTTTAATTCTACATTTATAACAAAGTTCCTATGGATAGCATTACCTTAGTAGATAGGATGAGCTATTCATTCAGTACCTGGCAGCATTTTAAAATTCTGGTAAACTGTTCAATGGAGCAAATAAAATAATAATATCTTTAGGCTCTCTCCGTATTTGCATTGCCTGTGACTTCAATGACTACATCTTCTTAATGTATAATTTTCTTTTTATGTGAGGCTAAGATTTTAACCTTTCGGAGAATGGTTGTGTTATAAACTTATGATGCAGGTTGGTGCAAAATAGCAGCAACTTCACATTAAACATGGTGAACATGTCTACATTGTTCAAGAATGTTGACTGCGATTCATAAAAAATAAAGGTATATTGTCACTGCAAAGGGCATCCAAAAGTTGAATGCATGTCAATCCATGGTAAAAAGGGGGAGCAACAAGTAAAGGGAAAAAATTAAAACATAAAAAAAAAAAAAAAAACCCGGTTCAGTAAACAACAACTAAATTCCCTCAATAATAGCGGCATTGCTTTAGTTAAGCTATGGTGAACAAAAAAGTTGGTAAATGATTTATTTAATTTAGCTGCCTCCCAAGCCTAACTCTACAACTAACCCTGCCAATGCTTGATAATTGCATGATAGTCAACTACACCTGGTAAATGTTTACTCTCACAAGACACCAACGTGACACCTTTTCGCTTCACTCCATTCGTGAAAATTTGGTGTCTTACCTCGTTAAAGAACCATGTCCGTTCTTTGGTAGAGAAAGCAATAAGGTCTAGCACTAAGGATTTTGAGTGTTATCAACTCGCTTTGGCCAAATAATTTATTTCCCAGGACAGTAGTTTGTTGAGGGGAAGAAAGAATCCAGGAAATTGGTAAAAGTCCAAATTGAGAATTGCAGAAATCCATCTCCTCAAAAATGGAAACCAAAAACAGCAAGCAAACAGCAGATGAAGCTCATTTTATTTTGAAAATGAAGCGAAGAAACAAAATGTCTTTCCAAAACAGATAGTACTTTTCCAACTACAAACACTGGGTGCCAGGCCGGAGGAGTCTTTCACGCATACAAGAAAAGTGTAAGACACAAGAATGGACGAGTCCGATAAGCGCTAGACACAGATCTGACTTCCTTAAATTGCAATATATTCCCCTCCATTCTCTTGGAATACTAACAATTATGGTCATATTAATAATGACTACGGAATATGCCACATCCCAAAAGCAAATGTTTTTGCTGATTCTAAACATAGAAAAGAAAAAACATGTAGCATCCATCCCTCATTCCCTTCAGAAAAAGCAGTTCCTTCTAATCTCCTAATTGAGGCAAGGTCCAAATTTAATTGCAGGCTTAACAACTCAGTTTCCAAATAAGAAACACCTGACCCTGTTCCAAAGGAAACAATTTAAATTCGTTGGTTCCCCAAAGTAAGATAAAGCTACTCACTTCATACCATTTTGCTCTTACTGACAATTCAATCTCCAATTCTCTAATCCACGAAGTACCCTAAACCCTAAAACACCTCCCAATCCCAACTACATAAATAGCCTATTTCCCTTGACGCATCACCTTCAAACCGAATCAATTCATTTCAAAGCAAATGTAACCAATCTAGCCTTAGCAATTAAGAGTTCAATTTCGAACATGAAAGAACTAGCAACTACCAAGGACAAAACAGTAATACCAAACCTGGTGGGGGCGGCGGCGGCGGCGGCAAAGAAGGGAGGCGCTTACGGAACACGGAGGAGTAGAGCATGTGAACGCCGGAGGAGAAGAGCTTGGAGGCGGGGTCCACCACCAGCTTCGAAATCCAGCCGTTGCTCGTGCCGCTAGGGTTTCTGAGCGCCGCCGGCGGCCGATCGTACGGCGTGGATTGGGCCCGCCGGAAAGGCCTCTTGCGGAACTTTCCCCCCGCTCCGCCGTCGTAGGAGGAGGTTGCTCCGTCGCCAGCCGTCGCCATGGAAGGAAGCGCGTGCTCTGTTGCAAGTTGCAGCGAGAGAAAGCGAGTAGGGGGGAGAGGGAGAGAGAGAGTGCAAAATTAGGGTTTTATTTCAAGGGTAAGAGAATAGTGTAGAAAAACAATAAAAATGTGCGTTTGGGGGGAGCGTAAGAGAGAGAAAGAGCGATTTTGTTAGAGAGAGAGAGAGAGAGATTTCTATTTCTATTTTTATTTGTTTTTCAAAGGAGGGGGTGAATATATTTATATTTTTTTGAATTGTTGAAGAGAGAGGCAGCAACAACGCATGAATTCTTGAGGTGGCGACCTTCTATTGTACGGTCCAGATTAGATCGTGACCATTGGTCGTGGGTGAAGATTGGTAAGGGCTAATATCACTTTAATCCCTCAACCTATCTCCGCATTCTTTAACTAGTCCCCATACTCTTATTTTCGTTAGAATGGTTCTTGTACTTTGCTCCATTCCTAAATTGCTCCCTCCACGACGTTTCTTGTCAATAAAATTATTTCATTTCTCCCAATTTTAACCAAAATCTGCTATCACTGTTAGGTTTTCTATGCCCAATTTCATCACTATTGCAAACAATATGAGCCTCATTACTTCCATGTTCGTTTGTTCCTCCCCCTACTTAGTCTAATATATGACTTGGTACTCATTTTTGCCAAAATGTGATTCATGGAAATCGAGAAAGAGGGACTCATTCAATTTTGAACCCCTACTACCGCCACCCGCCGCCATACTCACCAACACTGCAGCCATCATCGAACCGCCTAAACTCCTCATTGTTGGCAATCACCCTATCCACTACAACCGCCTAAACTCCTCATTGTTGGCAATCACCATATCCACTACCATTTGTCGTCACCACCCTCAAGCCACTGTCATCACCACCTTACCCCCACAATATATAGATATGTTACCCACACTTCAAATCCTCAACCCCGTAGCCACCATATTCACCAACACGCCAACCACCATCAAACCATTAGAACTCCCGATTGTCGGCAATTGCCCCATCCACTACCTGCAAGCGGTCACGACCCTCAAGCTATGACCATTACCACCTAACCGCACAACATGCAAGTATGCTACCCATGGGGATGTCAAAAAGTCTAATCGGGGGGTGTCAAAAAATTATTAAAAAAAGTTTTTTTTGATGGCTAACATAAAAAAAATTAGAAGGTTCAAGTTCATATAAAACATGAATAATCAAAAACACATTATAATTAGCGTCACTATTGAATCCATTAAATACAAAATAGATTGCTCAATTTGACTAGTAACAATATATTTTCACTATGCATAGTGATTTATTTAACTTGTTAAGGTTAATCAACACTCCAATCGCCACCACCACTATATTCACCAACACCCTCGACCACCATTTAACCACCAAAACTCCTCATTGCCGAATTGCCATATCCACTACCATTATTTGTAGCGTACATCACCATCCTCAAGCCACGGCCATCACCATCTTAGTCCACAATTGCCAGATCTACGACAAACATCTTTACACCACCACAAACACCCCTCAATGACTTTGCCACCAATTGGCCACTGCCAGATTGTCTTCGTATTATTTCTTATTTTTCACATAAAAAAAAGAGAAAATCAAAATAAAGTGTGTGTGGTGGGGGGGATCTGCGGTGATGGAAGGGAAAAAGACAGGGACGGTAGGATGAAGAAAAATGAGAATGAAGGGAAACATTTTTCACGATAGATTTTGAAAGAAATGATTAACAGAGGGATTTACTTAGAGACAAAGTAAAGAACGAGGATTATTCTAACGAGAAGAGGAGTTAAGGGAACAATTTTAAGAATACAAGGATAGTTCGAGGGACTAAAGTGGTATCATCCCCTATTGATAAAATAACAAGAGAAAAAAAATATTTTTTATTTATTTAAGATAGAACTGCATTTCATCAAAAGGTGAGTAACAAAGTTCAATATTTACAAATTGAGATTCAAAAACTAAGTACAAAACATCTCAGTCATAGAGAGATAGACCCCATCCTTTTTATTGTTGTGTCACGAGGTTAGTTCTATAGTGTTGCAAGAAATAGAAGACAGAGATCATCCCCTAGTTGTGCATACACCACTCAACTACAAAAATGGTGGTATCATTTAAGTTGTGCAAGTAGAGATGTAACTTTGGAGAGGACCGTAGACCCAGTAGAGAAGCAGCATCTGTGAAACAGACAGATGAGTCTGATAAATATCAAAATAGATGGGTTGCAGTCTGATTGACGGCACCTCATTTCCTATGATTTGAAACTTAAAAGAAACTGAGTTAGAACATAATGTAACATGCAAAAAATCATGTTGTGAAGCCCATTGGCATGCGTAAAGCAATGATAGGGCTTCTGCCTCCCGGACAGAGTTGGTAAGGAAGGGATTAGTACTCCAGCCAATAATGTTATCATCATCTGTGATGCAAAAATGATCAAGCTTGCTGACCGAGATGTAGTCATGAATATCGTCTGAAAATGAATAGTGATGTTGGCTTAAGATATGAGTGACGAAGCTAGGGACTAAGACAGCTGAATGTTTGAGAATGTGTTGGATGCCATGGGGTAGTCGTCCATGTATTGTCCTTGAAGTGGTGGCCGGGGTTGGATAGAAGGTAGTCTTGTCTTCCTTAGCAAGATGATGCAGTGGTTAGTAAGTGTGGATGATTGGGATATGATCTGGAGAGGTCTCTTATTGGTGTGTCGAAATACTAGCTCATTAAGGTATAGCCAAATGTACCAAAGAATGCAGAAGAAGAGAAGTTATGAATCTTTATTGTGGCCAGTGGAAGGAGTTGGTGGTGATAACTAAGCTATCAACCACTCCTCGAAAGAGGGGATATGAATTATTAACAGTATGCCTAGGTTACTCCCAAACCAAACCGAGCATAGAGCTGGATAAGAGTAGAATAAGTGATTCAAAGTTTTCATATCTTGATGACAGAGCTGGCAACTAGTATCCAAATGTATACCTTTGCTACTAAGGGAACTCAACAAGGGTAGACAATCCCATTGGAGTTGCCATAAAAAGAATTGCAATTTGGGTGGAGCTTGAAGTTTTTAAAAATTTTGCCAAACTGAAGAGACTGGAAAAGAGCCTAAGGCAAAAATTCCAATACTAGAGTTTGAGTCCTTGTATTGCATTTTATATGTTGAGCTAACATAGAAGTGACCATTTAAGGTTTCTATCTAGATTGGTTTATTAGAGCAACCTTCTTGTGAGATAAAAACATCAAAGATATTATCCGATATATGATCAGGAAAGAGTTGTCAGATAAGAGGCTCATTACATTTCTTATTTTGTATATAGGCTGAAACTAATTGACTGATCCGATGAGTTGTCATTATGGAATTATGTTAAGAAAAGAGGATCGATTATAGGTAGCCATGAATCCTTCCAGATTCAAATTTGTTTTTCGCTGCCAACTTGCCACTGGAAACCGTGTAGGAGGACATCCCTTCCTTTTAAAATACCTCTCCAGCCTCAGGATGCCCTTGAGTTCGTTTGTACTGAGAGAAAAGTTACGATTTTATAGTATTTTTCTTTGAAGAAGGAGGAGAAAAGACCTTCAGGTTTAGTTATTAATTAGAAGCCAGCTAAGCTTTGTTATGAGGGATGTGTTGAACATATGAGAGGATCTGAATCCTAGTCCGCCAAGCGAGACTGATGCACAGAGTGTGTTCCAGTTGATCCAATGAATTCATTTGCTTCTGTAGTCTCCTGACCACTAAAAATGGCTTTTACTTTTTTGCAGACATTGAGAGGGAAAAGGAATGCTTGCATATGGTATGTTAAAAGGGATGAGAGGACTACTTTAATAAATGGTTCTCGGCCAACTTTGTTGAGAATGAGGCTTTTCCAGCCAGCACACTTTTGTTGTACTATATTTATTAGTTGATTAAATAAGGTCGTTCTATGTGTCACTATATCCAATGTGGTTCCCAGATACGTGCCCAAAGAGTTATTGAAGGGAATCCCTAAGCTGTGTGAGAAAAAAACCACCAAGGAGGGTGGGGTGTTAGGGCTTAGGAATAAGGTGGATTTCTGAAGATTGATTTGCTGGGCCGAGTCTCTTAAATAAGTGGTGAGTATAATTTTGAGAAGCTCGCAACATAGAGGGTTGAGATGAAAGAAGAGAATGTAGTCATCTGCAAAAAAAAAGGTGATTTATAGGCAGTGATCTCGGGGTGGCTCGGAGGCTAACCACGCCTTCATGTGGGCTTGAAGGAGGAATTTCAAGAGGACTTCAGTGCACAAGATAAACATGAAGGGTGAGGGGGAGTTTCCCTGCCTCAATCCACACTTAGGAATAAAGTATTTTGTCGGGGAACAGTCTATGAGAACAAATAAGGAAACAGTGGTAATACATTGCATGATCAGTTTGACCTATTTAGGAGAGAAACCCAGTTGGTACAATACGGCTTCAACAAAGTCCCATATCAGTCAATCAAAAGCTTTACTCATATCCATTTTGAGAGATCATATAGCCGAAAAACCATGTTTCTTGATCCTGATTTTATTAGATAATTCCTGGGCTACTAGAATACTATCAGTTATGTGTCATCCCTTGGTGAAAGCATTTTGATACGGCGAGAGGAGGGTGGGAACGATTGCTTTCAGTCTATTATAGAGAACTTTGGCTATGATTTTATATATGGATTTGCAGAGACTGGTCAGTCGAAAATCTCCATGATAGGTTGGATAAGCAGTTTTGGGGATGAGTGCTATAAAAGTTCGATTGACTTCTTTTAGCATATATCCAGAGTGGAGAAAGGATAACATCGCAGCCGTGAGAGATTGGCCCATGAAGTCCTAACATTTTTTATACACTAGCGGTGGAAGTCCATTTGGACCTAGAAATTTTAAGAGTTTTAACTAGAAGATAACAATTTTGATTTCCTCTACAGTGAATGGGGTTTCCAGCTCCTGCTTTTGACTTGGGGTTAAGTGGGAGGTCAAGAGTCCTACTGAATGCAAGTCCCTATTTTCTTGTGAGGGGAGCTAGAATGGAGGTGAAGTGATTGATAAAGCAATCATTAAGTTAGATAGATCCAAAGGTGCTAAGGACATTTGTAAAATTGCCTTGTGAATGACTCATTCTAACGGAAGCGTGAAAGAATTTGGTATAGCTATCTCCGAGAGCTAGCCAACTTTGTTTCGAGCGTTATTTCCAGAAAATTTTCTCTCAGTCAAGTAACCAATTGAGTTGGTCGCTAAATTGATTATTCTGAGTGACTGCTGAATCATCTACTAGCTGTTTCTGGATAATTG
Organism: Escallonia rubra; assembly: GCA_033065855.1. Lineage (NCBI taxonomy): Eukaryota > Viridiplantae > Streptophyta > Magnoliopsida > Escalloniales > Escalloniaceae > Escallonia > Escallonia rubra. The sequence goes on from JAVXUO010002591.1 coordinate 731,953, forward strand.
AAAATTGAAGACAAGTTCGTTGGATTTGGGAGGTCAGGTTGAGAAAATGTAAGTTACCCCATTCTGAGGGTTTTTGGAGGACTGCTTTGTGTAATTGAAACATACAAAAAAGAGGGGAGCTAGTAATAATTGTATTCCAAATAGATCAAATGATGTATTTCCTTTCTTGATGCTAAAGCCACATAGCTTCAAAATGTTTGGGGTGTGTCTTGGTGAATATGAGAGGTTAAGAGTTAAGCAGAATGAGGGCATGGTCAGAACCCTGGATACCCAAGTTGAGAGTGAGTCCCTTGGGGTAAGACATGAGCCAGTCCATACTAAAGAGACAACGATCTAGATTTTCCAAAGTGCAATCGGAACTACGCCTACCATTTGTCCAAGTGAAGATTGGTCCTGACCAATAAATATTAACTAGCCCGTGGTTTTGGATAAGGTTACTTAGATTAGAGTGACCAGGAAAGTGTAATTGGGTACGACCAGTTTTTTCCTCCCCGAAAAGAACTTGGTTAAAGTCACCTATCAGGAGCAAAGGACTAGAAACCTGGTAAAAAGCGATCATCCCCCCCTCATGTGTAAAGCGTCGATGAGTTAGGTCTATGGAGACATATGAAGGTTTCCCCGATCGGCCACGTCAATCCATCTTCATCGTGGTGCCACCATCCACGTCAATCCTGGACAATGAGGATCACACTTCTCTCGATGCTACACTTAAACAACAATAGTGGCAACAAATTGATGGCTTTTTACTTAAAGTATCCCTACGCGAGGTTAACTTTGTTGACTCGCATGGTAATGCTACTGACCTGGGCCGACTCTATTAGTTCAAGGCCAATCTCAGAGTTAATTTCATGGGGACTCTACTTTATCTCAATTAAGGAGTTAGATGGTGGTGGTGCATAAAATAAATTGGCAGCAATTCACGGTGGTGGTAATTCATTGTCGTTGTTGGGGCTAAAATGTGTGGTAAGTTGATGGAATTGAGTGGTCCACAGTGATGAGGTCCTTGATGATGGAATTGGTCTTGAGGATGGAGGACTTGAGGTGAGTACTTTGCTAAATTGAAAGCTTCTGATACCGAATCCAAGGACCAACCATTTATTTGCTGAAATTAAAATTGATGGGCCCTTATTGAAGATGATATTTCTGCTGGGTAGAGATGATGGAAGAGGGGCAGAAGCTGAAGTTGTTGTTATTGATGCGTGGGGCCGGTGGAGTGGTGGTGGTGGGAGAATTCGAAGACGAGTTCGGAAAGGCTGATGGGGGTGGGCTTGGGCTTCTTGGAGGAGGGTTAAATGTGGTGAGTCGCCTTTTTGGTAAGGGGCCATGTTGGGAGGCCATGGATAAATTGGCACTAGCATTCTTCATTATCACGGGGTTAAAAAGGAAGAACTGAAAAAAAAATCAAAAATATCACAATAGGCAAAAAAACAGTTTTTATAATCTAAGTATATGTACCTAAGAAGATATTATTACCATTAATTAGATCTAGAAAGAGTTTTGAGATGATTTTAATAATGTGGAGGGACAGTATTGCAAGTATTAAAAACAAAGGAAGGTACTTGCAAAATTTTGTAGTTCAATGAATAATTTTGTCATTAACTCATTTCCTCATATGGTTTGATAGGTCACCACACATGATTTTTATAATCTCTACTAATAAATTCTAATTATTCGAGGTCAAAAGTAAAAAAGGGTAAAATTGAGAAGCAAGTTGAAGCTTTTTTTCTTCCTTGTTTCTCTTTGGTTTTAGGTTGATTTCACTTAAAATGGAAAAAAGAGTCATCGGCTTGCTATGCAGAAACCAACTTACAACGAGTTGCAAAACGGTGTCATCCCCCTCAAAAATATGAAAAGATAAATTAGATGGGAAAAAGCCCAATTCGACGTGTAAACCTAATCATGTTGGCCAGTTCTACAGCATGCTCGGTTCAAGAAGAGAGAGGGAGGAAGAGGAAGAGAGAGAGAGAGATGGTCTTTTATGGGGGTGCAACTTGGTCTAGGAAACCCGTGGGCAACCCGTAAAAATATGGGCGTAACTTATTGGGTTAATTACACTTATGTCTCTGAGGTTTAGGTGTAATTACAGTCAAGGACACAAAGTTTCAAAAGGTAACAAATCGTGTCCACAAACGTTAAAAAGGTAACACTTGTGTCCATCCGTCAAGTATCCGTCCAAAAAGTGTACTTTTTCGGTGATGTCATCAATATGTATTTTTTAAATGACAATACTACCCTTGTTAAAAACCTAATTTTTAAAGAAATGAGTTTCTCTCTCCAAATATTTTTAGAAACTCTCTTCCAAATCTGAATTTCCAGTTGCCCCCTCCCTCGCCCCATGCCGCCGGTAGCCCCCTACCTCGCCACCGGCAGCCACCTCCCTCACACCACCTAGCCGCCGACAGCCCCTTCCTTCAGCCCACCCCGGCGGCAGCCCCTCCTTCACCCACCCAGCCGGCAATCCCCTCCCTCACCCCACCTCGCCGCCGACAGCCTCTTCCCTCTACCAGAACACGATGGGCTCGTTGTGCGGCGGTGGGCCTGTTGTCATCGGCGGAGAGGAAGAGGGGCGGGCAGCAGGTTAGGGAGAGGGAGGGGCGGCGGCGTGTGTAGCACAGATGTGCGGCCGTGGCTGTAATGGCACCGGCGGGGAGGGAAAGTGGGCGAGCTGGGGGAAGGGAGAGATAGGCAGCGGGGTTGGGGGAAGGGAAGGGGGTGGGCAGCGGGGTTGGAAGGAAGGGAATGGGGAGATTCGTCAGTGTTTCCCTAAAACCCTAAATTGAACAAATGTACCCTAATTTGAAAGATTATGGCTTTAAAATCCCTAATTTGTCAAATTAGGGTTTGAAAAACCTAATTTTGAAATTTTGAAACTCTAATTTGAAAAATTAGGGCTTCAAAACCTCTAATTTGAAAAATTAGGGCTTCGAAACCACTAATTTGTCAAATTAGGGTTTTGAAACCCTAATTTGGAAATTTTGAAACCCTAATTTGAAACTGAATGGAACCCTAATTTGAATGATTTCGTATGCATAACTCAAAACCCATAGACACTCTAATGGACAAGGCGTTTACTTTAACAACAGACCAATGCCCATAGAATGATGAAGAAAATAATCGGATGTCCAAGGTGCCTTACGCGGCTGCAGTAGGAAGTCTGATGTACGCTATGCTGTGTACGCGTCCAGACATTTGCTATGCCGTTGGACTGGTGAGTCGTTATCAGAGTAATCCTGGACCCGCTCATTGGAATGCGGTAAAGAGTATTCTTCGATACCTGCGTGGAATCGCTGATCTCGTCCTGTGTTATCATGGTGGAGACTTGAGACTGAGAGCATACAATGATGCTGATTGGGGCGCTGATAGAGATGAGCGGATATCCACTTCAAGTAGAGCTATCTCTTGGTACAGCAAGAAAAAGTCTTGCATCGCCCTATCCACGATAGAGTCGGAGTATGTTGCTTGTTCAGCAACAGTCCAGGAAACTGTTTGGTTGAGGTCATTTATACAGGCTCTAGGGGTTACAACTCATATAAATGAGGCTGTCGTTGTTCACTGTGACAATACAGCTGCCCTAGATTTTGTAAAGGACCCCAAATATCATGGGAAGGTCAAACACATAGGCCTTCGTTATCACTTCATTAGAACTTTAGTTGCGCAAGGAGAGGTGTCCATGAAGCATATCCCTACTGGTAGAATGGTGGCTGATCATTTGACCAAGCCTATTGCTAGAGATGTTTTCCTTTCTCACATTAGGAGTATGGGACTCCGTAGGTTTTGATATGTTTATGGCATCTTATGTACTTGACATTTATTATATTAAATTTTCGTTCCTTGATTTGAGTTTATTTTGAAATGAATGGATAATCTTTATGATTACATATGCATCCTTATTGAGAGTGTCACCAGGCTCGAATTGACCCACTCACACGGGTAATTCACCTTGGCGCTAAGATAGCGAGCAAGATGAGACATAATTGTCTTAGGCGCCAAGAGGGCGAATAAGATGATACAGCTTATGAAGCAAACATGTCACCTTAGTTGGAGCTAAGATGAGACCTATAAATGTAGGTCGATCATAGAGTATCTCCACAACTCTATATAGCCTGTTTATAGCCGAATGTGAGATTTCAGGTAGGCACTATGAGAGTGACTGGGCTGAAAAACTCAGGTTAGGCGCTTGTACAGCGACTAGACTCAGATTCGTATGGCGTATTTTATACATTTATGTGACACGCCCTTGCGGGTTACGCCATAGCATGCAAATCATACTGCATGTGCTAAATGCAGACCGACAGTGGGAGTGATGAATGAATCCCTGCTTCATCACTGTGTGAGCCACTTGGATCGAAATACTTTTGATCCTATGTAGTACCCTTCTCACCTTAGACTATGTCATGAAGAGGATACTCAATGTCGCTACTTTAGCATGTACCCTTGGATCATGGATGATGCGGTCTCGCGGGGCATGTCTAGGAAAGCGGTTGGGTCTAATTGGAATGACATGAGGGCTTTGGGAAGAAAGTTCAATATTACATCATGTTGTGTGATTCATAGCCCGGGCGACTTTGTCGATTTTCGTTTCGATATGAGTCATGAATACATAACATATGAGAGGTTTAACACTGCTCATTATGAGGGATTTGAGAGTGTTTAATCTAGTGTAGTTGAACTATCTGGGGTACATACGTGATTTATTGGAGTGATGTATTGTGTTAGTTTGGTGATAACTTAATACAATACTCCTCAACTGGACATCCTTTCTCGTAGGTCGCACGTTCCATTTCCTGTATGAGGAGATGAGTGGACGAGAGATAAAGAGGGACTGTACGATTTATTTGCCCTGTGTGTGGGCGAGTGGGAGCTGTTAATAAATTGGGTCAATGGACCCATAATCCTCCCACTAACAGATAATGTGTTTTTGTTAGTCTGGATTATTACAATTAATTAGAGGATATTTATCTCCTAAGTGTTTGAGGTAAATACATCTTTATCTCCTAAGAGTTTGAGGTAAAGTCAGTCTCTAATTGTATCTCTATATAAAGGCTAGAGATATCCCAATAAGTGAGATGTCATAGCAATAATCCCTCTTTGTATAGCACTCTCTCTAGAGCAATCATCAAGCTCTAGGATTTGGTTTGTGGACGAAGAATTTGACTCTAGTAGCCATTTTCGTACCTACGATAAAGATCAAGCGTGTTGGAGGCTCGTAACAACAAGGATTCTACATCGGAATTTTCGGAGACTTCGTACGGTATGTTTCCGAACCCACTACGTTATGTGGTAAGCGCATTAAATTGTTTCAACAACTTTATCCTAAGAGTTTATTTGCTTTCTCAACTATGAAACCATTTTGAGACTTCACTATACCTTTTTTCATTATCATGACTAATTAGTAGACTTGGATGGTAACTGATATACATAAAAATTAAGTAAACAAAAATTGATGACCAATTAGTAGATTTAGATGGTAATTCATATGCTTAGAAATTAAGTAAATAAAAACTAATCTATGACCTTGGACAATCCGTGAACAGTCTGTGTCCAGCTCGTGCCCACCAAATTTTTCATAAACTGAGCATGGACATATATTATTTGGCTTATAGATGAGCTAGGCTTGACATGGGCACAAGTTTTTTAGAGTAGACTGAGAATGGTTTGGCCCTTAAACCGGTTCAACCCACCCAAGCTTTCAATTTCATCACTAACAGCATCTCTCCAATGAAAAGTTGGGTGTAGAGCTTGAACTGTGACTTAGGACTCTACAAGACTAGGTAAGTGGTAGCTGATGAAGGTGGACCCGAATGGCAGTGAACGAGGAATCGGAGTTGCTTCGATGGTGGCGATTTGTCACGGATGGCGAATATTGAGATGGATGGAAAATGATTGACAATATGGTGCAAGGATGGTGTGATTTCCAGGGAAATGATGCCAAAATACGTGCGCAGCAACGGGATGGTATATACAACAAGATGAAAAAGCTCTAAATGCGCAATTGTTATGGTGCCAAAAGAATTTAGATGGTGTCATCAACATTCCTCGACTGTGTATAAATATTGATAATGCTTCGATGAGTTTGTTAACTAAAATAAAAGGTATGAAGCTGTAATTAAGGATTTTGGTCATTTAAGTATAGGGTTCCTGTTTGAGAAGGAGATCATATCGATGATATGCCTTCTATCGGGACGATGTCGTTTTGCATCTCATTGAAGATGTTTGCCCTACTCAAACTGCAAGAAAGTCGAGGAAACTAAGATGATAATACTCGTAGTTAGCGTGCACCATTGATTCGATTGGTGATTGTACACATAGGTTTCATACATGCAATGGGTGCAAATATATGAGAATTGGATGGATTTCAAAAAATGAGTAATGTCTCTGTAATTTTCTTGTTTCTAACTTCTAAAACAAAGTATTGTGAATTTGACTTTGAGTGGGGTCTTAAAGTCAATGGCACGATCCTCCCAACGGAGTATGAAATGCTAATAGAGTTTTTATGTTGATTCGAGGGTCTAGCAATGTGATCGCAAATCAAGCAGCTCGACCTTCCCAAAGAAATGATGTGAAAAGACAGCGGACTTGTGACATTGATTTGAGGGTTGGCGACGTGATCACACAAGGACAATAATTTGTTAGACCTTTGAAATTGAATGTTAGACAAAAGACTGTCTTCTCTGTATACTTTTCCTGGTTCCGTTGCTACCGGGATTTATGGGAAACACTTCAGGAAGTTATGGAAAATTGGATCCTGGCCCAATACAAATTCATGATTCTCTCAGATGTTGGAGGGTTGAGCTTAATCCTTCGGAGCTTTTGCAGCTATGATACGTACTAAATAATTCTCATATATGTTTTCGATGTTAAAGAGTAAAGAAGTCTAATAGTTGCTCAAATGTTCCCAACCCTATTATTTTATGGTGGTAAACCAGATGAGTTTGTTGGAATCCAACTTTATGTACGATTTGAATTTTTTGGTCCTCTTATTCTTGTGCAAGGAATAAGAATTCCTTAAAAGCTCTAAACGTATTCCAACCTTCTGAATGAAGAAGCCCTGTAGAGCGTGTTTGTTTGGACGAGGCATTTCAACTAAAATTTTTTAATGTGACTGAGGAATTGAAATTATCTTGAATAAAATCCACTATTTAATAACTACAATAAAGAACTTGTAAAATTCTAAAAGACATTAGAGAGATTTGGGGGCTAAAATCCCAGTTGAAACAGTAACTTTAGACTAGTTTTTTGCCAAATTCACAAAAAAATTACCTTCCATAATTCAAGACTTTTTCAGTGCCGCATATCTTTCTACTTTTCCAACCGTCTATACCCTTTTTTCAATGCCAGTCATTTTTTGTTCACCAATTTATCTATAATTTATTTCATAACTAATTATTCTTATACAATACTCATCTACGAAAATTGTCAAACATTAAATTTTGCAAATTCTAAAATTTCAAAGTGTAAAAATTTTAAAATGAAGAGATTCTAAACTTACCTAACATTCTAAAATGCTTTATCCATCCATACTCACTCTTTTGTAAAAGTCGTAGCTATATCTTTCAAAAGGCTTATTGTTGCTGCTGCTACAGCAAAACGTTACTGATGCTGCTTGTCGAGCTTCTCAGCTTTCTTGCATACCATCTTCTTGGACCATCAATAGCTCTCTCCTTGGTGAGGAGGCTTGCATCTGGCTTTGCGTTTCTTTCCTTTGATACATTGGTAACTATCTCTAGTGCTTACGGTGTGCATCTTTGCGGTGCTTCTTCAAACCCACATACAGAGATCACCCCAGCCATTAGGTTGAATGTACAGTACCAAAATTGGTTCACACTTTTTTCCCTTGATTTTGTTGTTTTCAAGGGGACTTCTTTTCGATCGACGTGGGTTTCCTTGTCATCTGTCTGGACGGTTCCGACTTTGTTTCCTTTGAGCCTCTATGGTACTCAGTTCTCGTGTTGACATTGACGAAACCCCAACAATGCCCACTTATGGTTATTTTATTTTTTTTGAATATTTAAAACTGCAATTCAATATGGTTCGTCGTTATGGGGGGGAATCAAACTCGGGACCTCGATGTCATTTCTCGAGGCCCTTTGCCACTTCCACCACCCCTCCGGGTTGTGCCCGCTTATGTTAAATGCCACTCTTACGCTTCGACAAGACTATGTTCTCTTGCATGACTTTCACTTTGAGCGTCGACGCTTCTTGCCCCTTGCGTGTCCTCAGTGCCCCTTGCGTGTCGTCCTCCTTGAATGAGAGTGCGCATGTAGCATGAACGGTTAGAGATCAGTTCGATAAAATATGCTTTTACTAGCGCTTAATTTTAGCAGCCACCAGACATTAGCTTTTTGTAACCTTATGTAACGTTTAAGTCTGTGCTCTATATCATATACAGTACACAAGCTTTGACCCTCTATCAATGGTTTGTTTTAATAAATTACCATATTTGTTTTCGGAAGTGATTTGGTGGGGGAAACTATAAGTGCTCCCAAAAGCACTAGAAAACCATTTCTGGAAAGAAAGAAAATTAATCCAAAGTATATATGATTACAAGAGCAAATTTAGTGCATTGTTTTATCCACATGGTATACAAGATAACGGAACTGATTGCAGGTGTAAAACCAGCGTAAAGTGGAAATCGAAAAGAATTTCCAGGAAATACACCGGAAGAGGGCGGCAGCAGCTTGGCGAGCACCGGTCCTCCTTACTAAACAATCCAAAGTTCACGAGCAAGAGTGATTTTTCCTTCCCTTGAGAAAGAAGAATTAAATGAAAAAAGAATGAACTACCAGGAGCCTTACAAAACTCTACTATGAATCTAAAGTTTCAGCGCTTCTCTATACCCAATGCTGAAACTATTCTCCAGCCCCTTCTTAGGACCGACCGGATTTCCTTTCTGCATCATGGCCACGAACTCGTTGTAATCTATGGTTCCATCCTGAAACATTGAAAAAGAACGATCTCAGAAACACTAGCAAATATCATGTAGCACTCTTTTTAGTCAGACCACCATGTACTCATCGTCTAAATCAACGAATGCATACAACCACGTAGCATATCTGAGATACTGAAATAACATACCTGAATCGAGGAAGAAAAGGGATTAACGTAACGTATGCCTTTTGTTCAGGATTTCCAGGAAAAAAGATGGAGTTTTGGAAATATAAATAATTCAATACAAGTACAGTTCAACTTCTTCCTTCCGCGAAGCTCATATCCCTCCTACGGTTAATAATCCCCAAAACCACTCATCTACCATGATTATAACTTTTGAGGGTATTTCTATGTTAATGCCAAGAAGGGTTGAGAAGTCGCAGAATGAAATAATTGAGCTTCTGTACTTTAAACATTCACGGTTATAAGATGCCATTTATAAAGTCTTATCAGTAGTATATAACGCAGGTAAAAGGTAGGAAAGTACCAACCAAAAAAAAAGGTAGGAAAGCGCACGAAAATAAGAGAGAATAAGGGGAAGATGAAGAAGTAAGATCACACCTGCCAACCTCACACGTACTAGGAAAAATCTCTCCAAACTTTCTTTTGGGTAAAGTTCTATTAAAAGAAGTGCCGACAGTCAGGGAAACCCTATATCTCAACGGCCTGTGCACTGCAAGAAATTTGCCCAAAAAATCTAGTGAAACCATTGCCAGGAACGCAATTATCATCAGCCTTATCTTATATACTCTCTGTCCTTCCCATCCAAACAAACCACGATAAACATAATAGAATCAGATTCAGATCTCTTAAACAGCAGCCAGCTTCTAGACAACTCCAGAACTGTGCACAGCATTAGTCAACCAATATATAAAAGATAACACCAAGTTTCACAGCTCGGCACCGACAATGCAAGAATAGATGGTCCCCAGCAGAACACAAGCTTACATAAAATTTTCTCTGGTTCTACAGATTAGGATGACGTGGGCTAAAGACCTCAAATCATGCTTCCAAGAGAAAGAAGAGAATCTCAACACGACAACGAAGAATCATATGGTTTAACCGAGAAGCATCCCCTAGTATGCACCTCATCTTTGAAGAATTAGTGACACCCTAAATAGCAAGAATAGCCAGCTCCATTGAACAATACAAACCTCTGACACCAAAGCCTCCTCATTGCTAGTCAAGCTAAACAAAGCCAGAAAGGACACAAACAGATGACCAGAGAACCATCTCCCACAGAAAAACGAACATGGTCCCAAAACAAGTAAACAACTGGATCCCCTACTAGTACAGTAGAGCCATAAGGTCTCCAAGTCCTCCTTGCACGAGGCGTGGGTGAGAGAATTAGCACGAGATTCCAGAGCGGGGAGCGTCAATAGTACTGTTGGTTTTGGGGCGGGAGCAGGTGCGAGGTTTGGGAGCAAGGTTCCGAGGCAGAAGCGTCATTAAAGCTGGAGAATCTGGCAACTAAGCTCTGAATCTTTCTAGAAAACCAAAACTGGTTCCTCCTCAACTTACCTACGACCAACATTCTCAAATAGCATCTCTTTGACATATATCCCCAACTTCAATCACCAAGCATAGCCAAAAATTTCAAGTCTTCGATTTCCCAGTCCCCCTAATGGAAAGTGACGAGCAACGTCCTTCCAATTGATAATATGATACTTGTTTTCCTCCAGTTGAATGCTCCCCTAGGAAATACCTCTTCACTGCGAAACCAGAATCACCTGGAGAGACATGAAGTATGTATGCAAGGTAGAAAAGGACCTTCGATGAGAGTGGGTCAGCAACCTCTAGAGAGGACACATTTCTACCAAACGACCAACCTTCTCTAAAACAGCTCAACCACCAGGCCATCGGTAGGCACTCTACATGACTCCGGACAGAATGAGCAAGGAAAGCACATTCGGTACTGCTCCCATCAAAATCATCTCACTCTTCCCCCCATTGATCTTAAACCCTGAACAAGTTTGGTGAAAAAGAAGTCTACGAGACTTCGAGACCTCTTTTCAAGCTGCCCTTTCAGTTTGGCGGGAAATGTGTATAAATTCCTCCCAAGGTGTTAGCTCACTGACTTCAAAAGGTGTTGGCAAATGCTAATTCAGAATTTAGGATACGTTTGTGGGGAGTGGACAGATTCTGAAACTAGCATTGAATATTGATTGCTAATGATTATGTGGATGCTAGAATCAGGTCCGGTTTGTCGGGTCTTGTTTGCAAGTTCAACACAGATACAGAATCATCATGTTACTTGGAAATTTTTGTTGTATGTGATGGATAGGATGGGCATTGGAGCGAGGTGGAGGCCCTGGATCGGCTTTTCTATCCCTTCAGTGAAATTTGGTGATGGTCAACGGTGCTTCAGGTTGTTTCTTCTCGAGGCTTATGCTAAGGGTATTCTCTATACCCTTTTTCCTTTTATGTTTGTTATGGAGGCACTGAGCAGGTGCAGTGGAGGCGGGTCTTCTCTATGGGGCTTTTGGTGGTCATATTACATATCTTCTAGGCTAGCAACACCATTCTCTTTGTGATGCTGACAATTCGCAGCTGAGTGCCTTTGTCTACCAAAGCTGCCCTGCTAAAAGAACTGAGACAAGGCTGAAATGTCCTCCTTGGCAATGGACCAACAATGCTGGTAGAAAAAGCCATGTTGAACCCATATTGACAGGCCTTATCCCCCACAAAATATCGAGTTTTCAGAGTCTCCCTCCCTCCCTCTCTCTCTCACTCTCTCTCTCTCTCTCTCTCTCTCTCTCAAAACATAAACACACTTGGGTTAAATGATTGTGAATGCATCGCTGTAAGTCCTTTACCAAAGAAAGGATGATGTATCAGGAAAAGACTACCTAGGCTGGAGAGTTGGATAAAAACAACATCAGAAGGGCAAATGTGTATATAAGAAAACAAAACACCAGACCTTAAAGAAAAGAACCTGAACAGACTATCCAAAAAGGCATGAGAGTGCCTGGACTTGAATACGGAATATCCAGATTTGATTGAACAAATTTTCCAAACAACTTATTTCTCCCGTCTGATTTCTCTTGATATACAGTTTAAATTCCTTCATTTTGGATACCTCAATCCACAAAAAAATTCTCGATTTACTTGCACTCCTAAAGCATTCACTTTTCCATATATATCAGTGTCAAAAAGGAAGCTATCAAGCTCAGGGGAGTCAACTCAAATCGTAAATCAGTACCTTAATTCTAACTTGTGTATGTTGGACTATTACCTCGAATTAGATTAATTTTATAAAGTGATTTTATGTCATTAAAAAACCTTAACTGCATACTAAACCACGGATTTCAAGTTCTTGTGTAAATAGCTTTGCGAAACAAGGTTTACTTTTTCAACTTCGTTTGACCTGGCAAGGTTTAGATCATTGATCCAAAGTATTTACCAAAGTCCACAAATTCCGCAGAAGATACTGGTTTCTTTACTCCATTCAGTTACTCTTTAAACAAAAATAAAGTGGAAGAAACACGAGAAATTTGAAGAAAAGAATAAAAGAAATACTTACATTGTCCTGATCAACTTCCCGAATCATTTCTTCCAGGCGTACATCCTCGATGCCCAACTCCTCGCAGGCTTGTTGAAGCTCATCTTGGGTGATATAACCACTTCCATCCTTATCAAAGTAGGAGAAAGCCGCAAAAAGTTGGTCTTCTCTCTCAATTTTGTTAAGATGTAGCGTTGCAGCTATGAACTCCCCATAATCAATTGTTCCACTGTTGTCAATATCTGCCTGCATGGTCAGAATTGTAGTGGATAAGAGACTGGCATATGGACCCCTGAAAGGATAAAAAAATCCTTTTGTCCCTCATGTACAACAATCACTGAAAAAGGTGAAAGCAAATATGACTAAGAAGAAAGATTCAGAATTACAGTTCCTCTTGTTACCTTGCAGTAAACCATCTGATCTTATATGCCATAACCACCAATAATAAGGTTATAAAGGTTTAGTGAGGAAAACACAAAAAGGACTAAACTATCTATGCCACTAAAAATACCAGTATATTATGTTCAAACCCCCCTTGCCCCCTTCTCCTCAAGCACAAAAGGCTCATATTCAAAATATGCCACACATATATTAATTAATAATCAAAACTCACGACTGCAATTTGCTAATGCCAATGATTGCTGTTGTGCAATGCGACTGCTACGAATCTGATCGCGCTGTGATTCCAATTGTGAATACTACAGAACTACGACTGCTGTTGCAATACTAGCATTTCTCTTTGTGATTTTACAGCTGCAATGTTGCTAATACTTACTAGGGGAATCTACTACTGACTAAAAGAGAAGGCTACATACCATGCAACTGAAAAGAACAACGAAAAAGAAGATATTGCAATATATATGCTGGATTACCGCTGCTCAAAGTGGCAAACAAAACATGGGCAGCCAATGGTGCAGTACATCAAAACTAGAATATAGGAAAGCCTAGAGTACTTCTAAACCAAAAAAATCCCTGCAGCTAAACCGATGCAAACACATCTATAGGCCAAACCCAGCAACTACATATTTTTTGTCAGTCAACTACGATGTGCAACTTTACTTCATTAAAGGATTTTCAAACAGATGACAAGTGATAGAGGTCTTCGATAACGATAACCAACAATGGAAATATGCAAAAAGTTTGGGTCCCGTCCATCCAACATGATGGCAGATATCTAATTAGTTTCATAGCGTTTCCTGATGCACCAGGTTGCTACCTGATGCTGGAAGCAATGCCAAAGTTCAACTATTTGTTATGCTCATAATGTAATTTGATTTAGCACAGTGCCAATGTTGATTGCAAATTACTGCTTTTGATGTTTAACCTAATTTGAAAGAGGAAACTTCAGACGAACGAGCCATCCAATGCTTTTGATGTTTAACATGATTCAATGAAAAGAGAGGAAGATTGTGACAGTCAGGTGCCAGACATGTACAACAAGACAAACAACCTAACAAGAGTATTGTAGAAGGTTGCAAAGGTTCCGTCAAATAGACTGCTGTACGACAAAGAAGAGAGAAGAAAGAGATTATGATGATAGACAAAACTGATACCCAAAGACCACATTAACTTGCAGAAAAACATCAGACACAATAAATAAAGATTACAAGCGTTTTGAAAAGAAAAACACATCATAACCTCTAAAAGGCAAAAGGACTAAGCTACACATGCTACTAGTAACACCACTGTGTTAAAGCAGCAGGAGATATGCAAAAGGGAAATGGGAAGAAAGCAAAGCTGACATATAATCATCCAAAGAATAAGTGTCAAATTGATTCAAAGCTGTATTGCTCTCTCTCTTTTTTCTTGATAAGCACCTAAAACTTGATCTTAACTAACAACATTACTGATATGAGGTATACTTCACCCACTTCTCTCCGCCAGTAACCATGGTGCTCCAAATACTGGTGAGTATTTGAGATAAATATAGATGAATCTGCTTTCCCATTCCAACTTTGAAGAACCAAAAAGAGGCAAAAATGAAAACTATCGCAGAAATATGACCCACTTCTCTCTGCCAGTACCCATAAGGCTCCAGATATTGGTGAGCACTAAAGAAACAAAATAGATTAATCTGCTTTTGCCATTCGAACTTCAAAGAACCAAAAATAATCAAAATGAAAACCATGGCAGAAATGTGTTTCAACCCCACTTAATCCTGCTCTCTGCGGCTAGCCAGCTACCATTTCATGAGTGTCATGCACAATATCTTCCATAACTTTCACTTATCTGAGAGCTAGTCAAAATCCTTCAGAAGACACTAACTGAATGTGATAGTAATGTTGACCGTACTAGTTTGTGTTATGATAAAACGTACTGTCGTAGGGGTAAAAACATATTCAATTGGCATGAAAGGACATTCATTTCCTCTATCTGAGATTTCTTATGGTGTTAAACAATGTATTATCCTATGCTATATTGACTCTGTGAACACCCATCCACCCGGAAACTGGTTTTAAAATATCACCCTATGACAGATGGGGGATGCTTGAACCATCTAGGTAAAGAACCTGACATCTGCATATGTTTAGGTACTTACTGCTTGCATTAAGTCATAGATTTCGGACTCCTTGAGCGTCGTACCGACCCTTTTCATTCCAGCCTTGAGTTCATCGAAAGTGATCTGACCACTGTTGTCCGTGTCTATCATTTTGAACATCTGTTTCAGGCCAGCTATCTCTTCTTCAGACAGGTTATCCGCGATGACCTGCAGAAGACAATCCAAAAAAATGTCATTCTTTTAAAAATCAGAAATCAAAATGGATCTTCAGGCCAAGTTGCATCAAGTATACTTCTCAATCTCCTAAGTTCGTAAAGAGAAACCACTGAAAAACATTTACAGTTATACCAGTTTTACCAAGTTCGTGGTTCCCTTTGGTGCGTGGTACGGATATGGGTATGCAGTTCGTCGGTTTTTTGGTTTTTGGTACGTAAATGGGGGGTAGGCTTAGCCTGTTCGCTATTTGGGGTCACATTTCTCTGAGGATTGCTTCTTTTGTTATCATTGGTCAAAATTAAACATAGTTTAAGTCATTTATAACAGAGATGTATGTACAATAGCTTTGTTTGCCAAGATACGTGAGGGGAAGAGGAGAGAATATACAGCTATTAACTACTGGTTATCTGACGTCTTCATGCCAAATTTAAGTAAAACACCATTCACCAAAGTTTGGTACATGCATTTTCGGTTCGCTAGATTTAGAGAACAAGTAAGCCAGAATACCATGTTTTGGCTCACGGATACCGGTACGTGGAAACTGGGGGGGGAGGGAAATAGGTAACTGAGTGTTATACGACAAATAAACTTATGCTGATTTTACTGGAACACGCCTTGCACTTCAGATACTTACCCTAAGAGCCATTTTCTTAAGCTTGTTCATGGCAGAAAATTGTTTCATGCGACTTATAACAGCAGAGTCAAGAGGCTTGTCAGGAGCTAAACCATCAACTTGAACCCAAGGATGACCTGCAAGGAATTGGAAGCACATGGTAGAAAGCTCTCAGGAGAATCACGAAACTAATCCAGAATTATGAGATTCTATTGCAAGTGAAAGACAGTAAAAACAGAAAGCACTCATATATATTATGATCTAGTTGAACAAAACCAGTTTAAGATGGCAAAAACAAAACGGGAAAATTTACATAAGAATCACAAAAGGGGAGAAGAAATTAAAGAAAAAGAGTCCCATCACTGGGAAACGTTAAATGTACCTGCCCTACACCCGCTTTTACAGAAATTATTGAATGTAGAAGAAAATGGAAAAGCATGCATAATTGTATCACATGCAGAGAAGAAAAGTCTTGTCAATGACTACACAAAGGGTACAACAATTTGCACGTATGGAACACTTTAGCCAGTGACAATGATCTTTGTCCTTACAGAACAAAGATCAATACAAACGAATGTAGAGGGCTTACAACGTTTTTAAATAGATTGTGACTCTAACAATCACAAACGTTAATGGCTTCACTTTACAGTTTTACTGTGATTGGAATCTTGAAAAGAAATTGAGTATCATTATGGGAATTGAGATTAATGGTAGTCTCTCAGATGCTCAACACTTCGAGGGTGTTTAAGATTGATTTTGGAGTGTTAAACAGTATTCAAACAGATTGATTGGTGTTTGGCAGAAACAAATCAAGGTTTTTAGAACACCTCCTGTAAACAGGAAAGTGTTTAAACTCGTAAACCGGGAAAGAGTGATTTATGATTTTGAACACTTTTAGGTCAAAAGGTCTGACCAAAGAAGAACTAAATTACCCTCATAAAATTTACAAAAAGACAATGAATGCACTTTCAAGTAGTGAAGGCGATTTACTTTTCTTATGATCTATGGAATTTCAAAAAGGAAGTTAGTCATACAACCTTTTTTTGTTCCTTTGGGCTATTGCCACTGAGCTAAAATTTTATTTACTCATAATGTTACCTACAACTGTTTAAAAGGGGATACGATGATACAAAAGGGTAAACAAATAGCCTCACCTTCTTCAAAAGGCCAATATATAGTGTGCTTATGTAGTATAAATGTCACGTTAACAGAGAATATACTTACAGATTGTTGCATGTGTTAAACAATATCAGGATTTAGCCTTTCATGCCCTTCTTGGTCATTTTCTGACATTACTGTTTTCAGCACTTTTTACCCAAACACCTTCCACAGCTTTCAGCAAGTGTTTCTGAAACTCTTGCCCAATGGGAACCGATTCACCCATTCCGTAGACCTCCTTTCTAAAGGCTCAAGCTCTTCTTCGATTTGTCCAGTATTTAAATTCGAAATCTCTAATATCCGAGCCTTTCAGACATTTGCCAATACATGAAGAACTAAGCTTGGATTGAGACACGGCTTTCGTTTAGTATTCAAAAGAGCTTGTAGACTATACCAAATTCATTAGAATGCTTCCCATCTCTAGTGCTATCCTTTCTACGCATTAGAAATTGGAACACTCTTTGACTACTGGTTCAGAGATAATTTTGCTGCTATTGTATAAAGAATAGCATTCAACATATCTCGGGCACCCGTCATACTCGCTTAAATGGGTTTGTATCACAGGCCATTTCGCAACTCACACGCCCGTGTTCATACTGCTTAGTCCTTACCCATAAAATAAAACGATATAGTTGCGAATTTCAATTCCGAAAGACCGTTTTATTATTATTTTCCTTCGGTAAAATAGAAACTAGTATTCTGGCCATATAAAACGCAAAAAGTTGCATCTTGGGGACATAACAAATTGTTGCACTTAGATGAAGCATGAACTTTGCATATGGTTGTTACGTTTACACGTATATCATACACAAAGAATGATATTTACGCCTTAAACAAAGTTTCTACATGAAAATAAAACACCTACGATGGTTTTTGAGTTGTCAACACATAATGTTACACGACAGGTCTGAAAATGATAGTGGCATTTCAAAAAGTAGTGGTGGTATCATGTTAGGTTAGGAACTTGAAACCGGGAAGACTTGAAAGATGAATTTTAATTATTAGGGACCCCTACAACCATTGTGCTCTGTCGAGGCTCTAAAAAAGGAAGTATTATCAATTATTGGCGGTGAGCAAGTTAAGCAAGTATTCTCGACACTCCCACTCCCAAGAATCTGAGAGACAATCATCAATGCCTCTATGCTGAAGAGTATCAGTCAAAACAACTTACACAAAACTTCATGCGCAGTTAGCCGCCTCTTGGGGTCTCGAACAAGCATTCTTCTCACCAAATCTTTTGCACTATCTGAAATAGTTGGCCAAGGATCTGACTCAAAGTCAAGATCACCATGGAGAACCTGCTCGAATATTCCTTGCTCGGATTCTATCACGAGGAATATCGAAAAAGGAGAATAAGTCAGAACCAATAGAGACAGATCAGGCACTGCAATAATCATCAAGAGAGATAACTTTTGACATTTATGAATTCCGATGTCATCTCACCAGCCCAGAAAGGAGGTACTCCGCTTAATAGAATATAAACAATAACCCCAGCACTCCACACATCTGCTTCAGGACCGTAGCGCTTTCGCAAAACTTCTGGTGCAACATAATATGGGCTGCCAACTACATCATTAAATTTTTCACCTGAAACCATCATTGCGAAATTAGTAAATGCAACTAAAATTTAGGAAACCAGGAAGAGTACAGATAAACAACTATAATGCGATCAAAAGATGTACAAAATCATCATCAACAATCATAACGATTTGGACCAAAAAAGTACTATAACTGAGGATATTACTTGTTTTCGAAAGTATATGGTAACCCGTAAAACAGAACTGGAAATGTAGGATCAGAGTACCAGAATAACTGAATTGTGGGTTTCTATCTATATTGTAAACTTGAATATACCTAGAACAGACAAACTATCATCAAGACTAAACTTTACAGCTTGTTTGAGGTATAAGTTCTCTACCAAAGAGAGAAAGGATTTTAAACAAACTATCAAATCTAAAGTCCATAGAAGAGTAATTGTTTTTTGCAACACCGTCATAAGATCAAAATCAACATGGGAAGACCGGAAGAGAGAGAATGCACGATAAAGAAAATTTGTTGGTTTATCAAAAGCAGTCAATAGTGCAGGCCCCTGTTGCTTGAGGTTATTTGCTAGGTTCTGTCATGAGGTTAAAGAACGATAGAAGAAATTTTGTAAGCTAAGTTTGCATGCATATGAAGGTTCAAGTAGATACACAAACAGGGTTGAAACATTCTAAAAATGTGGGGCAATGTGTTTACTGTTTAGTAGGGTTGGGTTCCTCCAAACCAGATTCTAGTCCTGCCATCAACTCTCAAATGCACCTCAACCCCACTCCTTTCGAAATAGACTAGATACAATCATAAACCAGAACTGCAAAAAAGAACTTTTTCCTGAACATAATAAAAAAGTGTCCCAAGTCACAACAGGGGAATAAGATTGAAACTAGCAATCCTACAGGATGTGAGTCATATGACATTCACAATAAGCCATTGTGGAATCAGAAGACATAGACTTGCTGATAATCTAATACTGCTTCTCCAAATAAAAACTTCACCACAAGCCAAATATTTTCAACCTAAGACAAAAAGTAATCTTGCAAGAGACACGCAGACACAAGTCATAAGTGGTTTAATACTGCAACTTTGATTCGAAGTAACATATTTGGATATAAGAACCTAATTCCGTAAGATTTATATCTTTAAAGCGCATAACCACATCGTCGTGAAAATGCTAATGACTTACTAACTATAGGACTCCAAACCACTTTAAAACATAAGAAACATATGGTTCAAAGCACGTATCATAAGAGCATTCTCAACAATGACCAATAGTATAATTTACTCAAAACGTACCTGGCTTAAAGAATACTGACAATCCAAAGTCAATGGTTTTGAGAAGTGAATCTTCCTTCTGATCAACAAGCAGAAAATTTTCAGGCTTAAGGTCACGATGCATAACTCCCAAAGAATGACAAGCCTCCACAACCCCAACTATGGTTCTAGTAAGTTCAGCCGCCTTTCTTTCCGTGTAATGCCCGCGCTGAATAATCCTATCAAAAAGCTCACCCCCGGCACACAACTCCATAACGACATGAACCGCGATGGCATCCTCATATGCCCCTTTAATTGCTATAACATTAGGATTCCCTGCCAAGTGGTGCATTATCTGAATTTCCCTTCTCACATCCTCGACATCTTCATCAGTCAACAACTTTCTTTTCGCGATTGATTTGCATGCATACTCCTTCCCCGTCGCTTTCTCCACACAAAGAAACGTAACTCCAAATTGCCCCTGTCCTAATTTCTTTCCTAAACTGAAAAATTCCTTCAAATTGCCAGTTCTTGTTTGTAAAACCGAATCAGTTCGTAGCCCAGCACTCAACACCCTCTTCATTTGTGGGGGCTTCTTGGGTTTCACTGGTTTCTCTTGTTTCGTTTCGGCCTTTGGAATTGTCATCTGCTCCGGTGGCTTGCTTTGGACGTGGGTAGGTGACATGGGTTCTTTAGGGGTAGACGGCGTCTCAGTAGCAGTTCCTCCATTAATACTATCGTCCGGCAACCGTGACCGCCACATTGCAGCCGAGACCGATTGAAAAAACCCATTCTTGGTGATGCTTGGTCCAACACAAGTATTCCCCATCTAGTACCACACTCTGATCACTCCTCAACACTAATCCAAAATTCACATACAAGATCTAATTTAATTAGAGATCCTTATTGCAGAAAGACGATCTAAGCATAAGAAGGTAAACCCAACAACACATGAAGTCAAACCCTCTATAACTTCCTCAAGAATTGCCAAAAAAGAACCAAAACTAAAGCTTATGGACTGGATAAACAACGTGAATTATGGGTAATACAGTGGAGCACTGATTTATGTGGCATTCCAAAAGAGAAACAGAAAATTCAATTAACCAACGGAAAATCAAATGATGCAATTCAGACTTACTAAAAACACACAAGGAAAGCACAAATGAAGTTCCCCAAGATGTTATATCTTGAACCAATTTACCGCGAGGGAAGGTCAGAGCATGTGACTTTCGAGCGAGTACAACCAAGAAAAGTTGGAATCTTTGATAAGAACAAAGTGGTGATGGGGAAGTGTTTGGCAACTAAGAAATGGTCTCAAATCCATTTTGCGGGTCTGTACAACGCCGATTACTTTAGTGTATTTGCGTGAAAAATATACTTGATGGATACAAGTGTAAGCAAGGAAGGTTTGTCCGCTCGAACCTCAGAGACGGAAAGCGCGTTGTGCTTGGAACGTCAATCCCCCGCGTCTTCCGTCGGCTGTGTTTCTTGATCGGGTCTATGTCCAAGTCCATACTGCTACGCCTGGTTGTTGAACGCTTTGATTACCATTTTCTTCGTTTTTCTCCATAAAGTTTACTTTGAAATTCACTGTACTTTCTTAATTCTTACGGAGTATTTTATTACTTGACAAGGAAAAATAATAATAATCATTTTAATGGGTCCAGCATGGTTTTTTAAAAATATATTGGTGGTTTTCAAATAGCTGCCTTTGATAAATATTAATTATTTTTATAATATCTTTCACTCATTTGATTATTAAGGGCATGTACGTTTACACTTTTAGTTTTGTGTATTTGTATTGTGTTTCCGTTTTTAATATTTTTGTATTCAATCACAAATTATGATTGTGTACTTTTATTATTTTCACCACTTTTTTTGTGTCTCTCTTTTTCAGTTGTTTTTGTATTGTTGCTGAAGAAAGATGGTTCGGATGCCACGTGAGGTACCACAAAGGATGCAGTCTGCATTGACTTCCAAGTAGACAAAGTGGGAGACAGCAAGGATGGAGTAAGGGCTGAGAGCAAGGCTCCCCAGGCAGGTTGCGAGGGCTGGCAGCGCAGCGTAAGCAGGGGGACGACGAACAGGGACGACAGTCGACAGTCCGCGTCAAGGGTGCAGCGTCAATGATCCAACGTCAGGTTTCCGAATGTCTTTCTCTCACTAGAAATCCAGAGAGAACGGGTTTTAGAGAGAGAAAGTGGAAATGTCAAATGAGAGAGAAGTCCTTGAATAAGCTCCAGAATCCACTATATATAGGCACAAATATGCGCGTGTCATCAACCGACACGTGTCGTCCTCCGGGAGTGACACGTCGCCGTAAGGGGGGTCCCGCAGTATTGATTGTTCGTCGAATATGTCGGTCCCCGAGTTCGTGCCGCCCTGCCCTTGCAGCGTCCCTCTGCCTGTCTGAGGAGACTAACCACACCGCGGTAGCATGGTCAGAGCAGCCCGTTGCCCCAGCCTCCAGTCCAAGCCCTTACTGAATCTCACGAGATGCGTCATGAGACGCGCAGAGATCCTGGCAGCAGTGAGGGTTGCCCCTGCAGCCAACTGCCAGGCGTGCCGGACGCGATGCCCTCCGAGGACCTGCTCCCGTCCCGGAGTGACCCGCGGTTCATTGCCCTGGCGGTGTTGATGATCAATGGTCACATGAGCGCACATGCTCACAGCTTGATACTCGGAGTCCGTGGCAGGGGTCCTCGTGCTGCAGCACTATGAGCGGAGCCCCCAGAAGCCTGTCGGTTGATTGTGAGGGCGAGGGCTGGAGCCCCCGGTTGATTGAGCGGACGAGGGTCAGAGCCTGTCAGTTGATTGAGCCGGCGAGGGCATTAGGGTTGCGAGCCCGTCCCGCCGTGAGGGCCGGAGCCCGTCAGTTGATTGAGCCGGCGAGGGCATTAGGGTTGCGAGCCCGTCCCGCCGCGAGGGCCGGAGCCCTGTCAGTTGATTGGGCCGGCGAGGGCATTATGGTTGCGAGCCCGTCCTGGATGCGAGGGCCAGAGCCCCGTCAGTTGATTGGGCCGGCGAGGGCATTATGGTTGCGAGCCCCTCCCGGATGCGAGGGCCGGAGCCCCGTCAGTTGATTGGGCCGGCGAGGGCATTATGGTTGCGAGCCCCTCCCGGATGCGAGGGCCAGAGCCCCGTCAGTTGATTGGGCCGGCGAGGGCATTATGGTTGCGCGCCCGTCCCGCCGTGAGGGCCGAAGCCTTGTCAGTTGATTGAGCCAGCGAGGGCATTATGGTTGCGAGCCCATCCCGGATGCGAGGGCCGGAGCCCCGTCAGTTGATTGAGACGGCGAGGGCATTATGGTTGCGAGCCCATCCCAGATGCGAGGGCCGGAGCCCCATCGCTTTGATTGAGACGGCGATGGCTATAAGGTTGTGAGCCCATCCCGGATGCGAGGGCCAGAGCCCCGTCGCTTTGATTAAGACGGCGATGGCTATAAGCTTGAGAGCCCATCCCGGATGCGAGGGCCGGAGCCCCGTCGCTTTGATTGAGACGGCGATGGCTATAAGGTTGAGAGCCCATCCCGGATGCGAGGGTCGGAGCCCTGTCAGTTGATTCAGCCGGCGAGGGCATTAGGGTTGCGAGCCCGTCCTGTCGCGAGGGCCGGAGCCCTCTAAGCACGTCAAGGTAGCATCCCGGAGGATCCGTCTACCTGGCGGAAGGGGAGTTGAAGAGCTCCCTAGCGGAGATGGTGCGCTGGCATCGGGAGTCGCGGAGGTGGCGCGCAGCGACGAAGGTCGCAGAGATGATGCGCGGGCACGGCGACGAAGGTCACGGAGATGATGCGCGGGCGCGGCGACGAAGGTCGCGGAGATGGCGCGCACGCGACGAAGGTCGCGACTACGGCGTGCGCGCGACGGTAGTCGGTCGTCAAGGTAGGTGGCCGACCCCCTAAGGTGGTCGATCCCCCCATGGTGGCCGACCTCGCTAAGGTGGCCGACCCCCTTAAGGGGGAAGGCACACCAAGACTGCTTCACAAAGGGAAAAAGCACGTGACTTGAGCATGTGTCGTTTTGACCGGCCTGTGAGTGTTGAAAAGTTGACCGTTGAATATGCTGACGTGTCATGAGAATTGGGACCCCCAGTGGGCCTATAGGTGTAGCCAAGATAGAGTGGGAACATGTATGTTTACCATTTTCATTTCCGTTTTCATTATTATTACCACAATTTTTTCCGCTATTACCCTTGCTGCTTCTCCTCCTTCCAGTCTTCCTGTCGAAGACAACCACCTGCCGGCCGACAACAACAAGAACAACAAAGGTAATGCGTCGTGGATTCCGGCGAGACCTCGACGGTCATTGACCGCCTGCTCGACTTTCCCAAGAAGGACGATGTGATTGCCGACGCCTTCTGCGGCAATCTCATCATGGAATCTGGCGAGACCTCGACGGTCACCGCCGTCAACAACTTCAATTCCTCCATTTTCGGTAGCGAGCACCAGTTTTTTTCCAAAACCCACTTCCTACAAAATATGTCCTCTATGATCTTCCCAAGGAGAGCCTCACTTCAAAAAGCATACAATCAACAAATTCGCAAGCCTCACTTCTTAAACCCAACGAAATTACCCAACAAAAACAACCAAAAAGAAAAAGGGAACAGAGAGGAGAGAAGAGCCTCAAGTGGAGAGCCCGATTGAGATGGATCCGTGCTGATCGGTGCATCTGAGCGTCCTGGTTTTATTGTGAAAGAAGAAGAAAAAAAGTCACTCCGCCACAACAACGAGAAGGTCTCTGGTCTTCGCACAGTGATCGGTGAATCTGAGGATCCGTGCAGTGATCGGTGAATCTGAGATCGATGTCTTCGCACTGGTCTTCGCACAGCTTATGTGCCTTGGCACATCAAGAGTTTGTGATGATATGGGCAGCTTGAAGGGATGGGGTGAGAGGGAGTTAAAGATCCATGCAATGCATCTAAAAATTAGAGAAAAACTGAAGAGAGAGAAAGGGTGAACAACTTCTCTTCTCTACCTTTCCTCTGTAACGATGCACATAGGGAAAGGGTAAACAGTGGCGTGGGGTGGATTTCTCTGACATGGATTCATCTGTGCCGGAAAAAGGTGAAAACACCTCTAAGGTGTTTTCCCTTTTTTCGGCACTATTTGGATTTTGTATCCAAAATGATAAAAGTACAAAAAAAGAGCATTTTTTTTGCCATCATTACAAAATTGGAGTACAAAAAAAGATAAACATTTGCCCCCTAAATTTCTCTAGGGTGTATTCTTTTTTTGGTGAATAGGAGAAATATTATATATAATAAACTGTCTCGGTTATATAAAAAATTTCAACCATATATTACGGACAAGAAACATAAATTACTAGGAGCTAGACATTGTTCATTATACAATTATAGATCGAAAAACATCTAAACTATATTCTCATATCATAGATATTTCCGATCTAGCATTGCAAGCAAAAGTAGCAAGTCTGACAGCTTCATGTGGTAGCCGTTTGCTTCCTAATAATATCCGACAGCGATAAAAGCAGGCACTGATCTTGCAAATATCATACAAAACAGGGGCAACAACAGCATTAATCTCCTCATGTCCCGTCATCTGAGTAAGTAAAAGATTAGAATTAGTATATAAGACAATGTGAGCCAAGTGATTTTGTTTTGCACCATAATGCACCATAATCTAACCCATTTTTCTTTTCATGTTTTTGAGTTTTGCTCATTCTAATACCAATTCAAACTCCTTCTCTATAGTACCAGATTCATACACTGTTGACAAACAATTTGCAAATATGTTATTGCAATATGCCTCATTCATTTTAACTTATAAATGTCCTAAAACTCAAACAACATAAACTACTTTTTATATTCTTTTATTTTATTGTTGTATATTACGTACTTAACATCACTTCTTTTAAAAATTTGAAAATATATCCAGAGAATCTTTTAATGATTTCATAAACTCAAAAACAAAAACACACAAAATGGTAACCAAATAGAGCTTTAGTTACGTATTTTTTTCTCCTTCTTTTTATGTTTATTCTTATCTTTTTAGTGTTTCAATCCGCTTTCTTTTCTTGTTTTCGGAAGTCCTAACAAACAACTATCTTGGGAGTTACGATAGAGAGGTTTGAAAGTTACATGGATGGAAAAGCATCATTTATTCAATTTTTACTTCGAAAAGGAAAGGAGGATGTCTTTTTCTTGTATTCGCCGTTCGAATTGAAGGAAAAAGAATAAGGAGAAAGATTGTTTTCAATAACTTTACCATCTTATTCTTTAAATGCAATGTACTGCAATGAGTGAGCTATATATTTTCCTCCCTTTTTTGCCCATTTTTGGGCAAAATAATTGTGGTGGGCCTAGAAAGTTCATCCATCTCGTTTTTCCAGCCTTTCGTGTTCTTTTATTATCCATTTTTTTTCATTTCATGTTCTTTTATTCTCGCAATTATCTATGTTACGATCTCTTTTCAGATACTTTGTTTGGTAAATTTTAGGTTTTGCTATGTTGTTAGCAAAGAACTTAAGATGGATTACTTCTTTTGTTTTTTTGCGCTAAACGATAACTTAAAGAAAGACTATGTCACGTCGTAAAAGGTAATGCTCGTGTCCATATATAAATGAGGTAGCAAACCTTCCAATGAAGTTCTAAACTACATAATTTTGAGGAAGAGATCCTATCGTGTTTAGCTAAATGGTTAGGTGCCAGTAGCGACCACATCGAAATATCGATTAGAGCATTCGATGAGTTTGCATCTAGTAGTAGCTTCCTAATCCTTGTACATCAAACCATCTCCAAAAATTTAGATCCAGGAATGTCTAACTTGAGACGTCAATTTATTATTAGGTTAATTGAATATCAACAAGGCAAAAATAAGAAAAAGACCTAGTTGACTCTAAATTCTCAATTAAAGCCTCCAATCATACGAAAATAGAAATTTGGGTTGGAGGACTAAATTATATAATGGGAAGGTGTCATGCATCATATTTTATCCTAATGTAATTTTTGATTTCTATCCCACAACAACAAAAAATAGAACTTGCAACGAAACAAAACCTAAACAAGTCATAAGTTTGGTTTGAACTCAAAGAGGCGAGGTCGAGTGAGCTACATACCCAATATGTCTAGTCAAGATCTAGATCATCGTTGCTCGACTGACCCTGTAGGAGGCGACCTAAATTTCAGTCTATTTTTTCCAAAGATCTAAATGAACTTAGGGATAGCAATGGGGCGGGTCGGATGCGGATCTGCTAAGATCCGAACCCACCCCGCTAGTCATTAAACTTTGCCCTTCCCCGCACCGGGTTATGTATGTAAAAAACCATAACCAATCCTACGTGGAAGTAAGAAACCCGAACCCGCCCCGTTCCGCCCCGTCCTCTCTGTAGCACGTGAAAAAACCCAAAATCAACCTGCCCCTCCCCTGCCCTGGCCCTGTTCTGCTTGGTTTAGCAAAGCTTGGATTCACGAATTGAATAAGTAATAAAGAGATAAGGCAGCGGCACCGGTGTAGCAGTCGGCAGAGCCGTAGCGAGACAAGTCTGTGGCCGTGCGTAAGAGCTGGTGTTATCGTCGCAAGATATCGTGCGATGGAGCTGCCGCAAGGTCGTGGCCGTACGGTGGTGTCACTGGAAGTTCGTGGCCATCGGTGAAGAATGAGCAGATCAGTAAAGAATGGCCGACTGTCCGTGCAGTGTTACCGTCGCAAGACACTGTGTGGTGGAGTGGCCGGAAGTTCGTGGTCGTGCGGTGGAGTGGCCGAAAGTTTGTGGCAGTGCGGGGGTGGAAAGTGGTCAGATCACATGGGAGTTGGGAATGGCCAACTGGCCGTGCGACGGAGAGTGAGTGAGAAAGGTGAAATGTAGGGTTTCCCATAAAGAACATATATATAGTATAGATGGACGGCTAAGATCAACCGATTTATTAGGGTAAGTATATCGGGGCGGGGCGGGTTAGATTGCAGAGAATACCATACCCGAACCTAATTCGCTGTGGGTTTTTGAAAAAAATACCATATCCGCTCCATGATCCGGTCAAAGTCAAAATAATCCGCTCCTACCGGATCGGGGCGCGTCGAACATCCGCAGGTTCGGATTTTTTTGCCATCCCTAAATGAACTTAACTTTTTCTAGTTGACTATACTTAGAAACTTTTTATACCAAAATTTTGAGTTGTTTTATAATTCTAGTTGAAGTAGAAGTCTAAACCTATCAGAATTCTAGTTGTAATTAAATTCTACTCCGACTAGACTTGTCGAAGAGCTCTATTTCAATTTTTATCTTATTTTATATTACAGAACGAAATCTGGTCGTGGGGAGGGGAAATCTAATTCTAGACTTCTCTAATCTAACTTAAAAATAAAAACACTAGAACAAGGTTACAGAATTATACCTTAATCAGGTTTGCCCGACTTCATGATGCAATGATCTATCTGACGTCGAAAACATATAAAGGAAAATTATTGGATTAAAAGAAACGTTGTTTTAGGTCTAAAGATGACCTTAAATGGATCTGTTGTAGCTCTAGAAAAAAATACACGATTTAGATTTTTGAATTGCCTAAATCAACTATAGTATAAGCAAGTTAGGGTTGGTTAAAAACCTAGAAAAGGAATATGCCTAATTAGAAAAGTGTTATTTTGGATCGGAAGACCACCATAAATAGATTAGAATTCTTTTGCAAAGTCGTAGCTCCAAAATCTACATGCTTTTGGCTTTTGATTCCTCTAATTTGGGTATTGTATAAGCAATAGGGGTGAGCAACAAACTGTTTAAACCGATCCGAACAGCTCAAATTGATCAAACTGAACTAATCCAATTCAAACTATCCAAAGATCTTAACAGTTCGGTTTCACATTTCTCAGACCGCCCTTGGTTCGGTTAGGTTCACGGTTCACATTTTCAAACCGATTCCAAACTGAACCGAACCAACCTATGATATGTTAATCTATTTTTAATAACGTTCATTGATAAGTTCACATATATGGTACTAATAAAATTCAAATAAAGAAATCTTGAAAGTTAAAAGAAAAGAAAATAATAAGAACACTTATAACACAAATTTTTCGTGACCAATATCTATTATATATTTACTCACTATTTCTCATATATCAATGAGCACTCAAATATTAATTGTAACAATATTATATTTTTAAAAAATATATAACTTTAATTTTTAATTATTAGTAGATCCAATAGTAATGTGTGCAAAGGAACATCATTCTTAAGTGAGCACAAACCGTTTAAACTGACCAAATCTAACCGTCTAAACCGACCAAACCGAATCGTCTAAACCGATGGTGTTTGATTTGGTTCGATTCACAAAATTTCAAACCGAGGATAAACGGTTCGGTTTGCGATTTGACCTAAAAACTGAACCGAACCGTCCTCACCCCTAATAAGCAAGTTAGGGCTGGTCAAAAATCAGATATGTGCTGGATGCGAGAAGTCGAGATTTATAGTCTAATCACCTTCTCCTAAGAGTTTTCTCTCTTTATCGGCTTATGACTTTTGGAGTAGCTTGAGGGCCTTTTTATGTAGCTCTGGGGCAGTGACGATGATATAACAAACCCTTCAGGTCGTGCATATCATTTTCAAAATATAATAACTTAAATAAGGTGAAAGGTCCAAATTGCTCCCTACCAGCTGGTTTTATCCCCTTATTTGATACGATTTTTAGGTCATATCATGTTTGATTAACCAGATTTCGAGATCCACTACCAAATCTATTCCAAATCAAGCCATTAACATCTTATCCTATTTGGACCTTAACCTGTGTTGGGAGTCCATAGTAACAAATTTGGTATCGGAAACTATTCGGTATGTTTTCAATTCGGAATTCGGGAATTATTTGGAGAACTTCGTCATTGAATCGGTAATAATACGGTGGAATAACAAAATTCATATTGTAAATCGGGAATAATTCGGTAATTAATCGTTCAAGTTATAATGATTTTAAGTGTATGAAATTTTGTAAAGTATGTAACTGAAATAACAAAAAATACAAGAAATCTTCCATTCTTTAAGTTATGGGTAAAAAAATGAGAGAGAATGTACGGCTAGTGCTTTATAATTATGTGGTGTGAAATGGAGTTGGTGTGATGGCACAAGACTCAGGTAACAGCTGGAAGCATCCGAGTTCGAATCCCACCAAAGGAAGCCTTGCTTCTATCATTTTTCAAGAAAAAAAAGGAACTTCAGCTCGCGATAAATTCGCGAATATCGCGACATACGTTAGATGTTCACGAATCGTGCAAATATTTGCGATAAATTTGCGATTAAGACTTTCTAATAATTTATCGCGAAATTCGTAAATATCGCTAATATATCACGATTTTTGTTACTATGGTTGGGACCAACTAACTTGACTGAACTACTAATTGGACTGGACCAACTGGACTGCTCCCTGGACTAAGCATAATTAGTTATATTAAGCTTAAGTACTTATTACTAGGTCTGACCCAATTTTAACAATAAAAGCCTAACAAAATATAAAGCCCAATAACTACAAGAAAATATGTAAATAAACCTTCAAAAATAGGGTGTTTACAAAGCCCTTGGGTGAAGGAGCTCCCATGCAAGGGAAAATCACCAAAAATAACAAAATTTTCTAGCAGAAATTCAAAAAAAAAAAACCACAAAATTCTACTATTGACTCACACAAAGATATGAGGTTGGACATTTTGTAAAGCTTCATACGAATCCCAGGGGAAGGAATCAGACTAACATAGTTCAGATAACTAGGTAAAATTATTATCGGAAGCTGCAGCCAGTAGTAGCGACGATTTGGTCGTTAAGCAATATCAAAGTGGAAAGTGAGGTTAAACTTCACCTAAGCGGAAGCCAACAACAATAATGATTAGTCACCAGATGAGGGGCGCATTCCTAGAAGTCGGAGCTAACAATAACAAAGATTAGTAATCAAGGAACACTAAAAGGAAACTTGTGCCTAAGAGTCAGAGCCAATAGTAACATTGATTGATCGCTTAGGCACAAGACACATCCCTATAAGCCAGAGCCAACTAATAACGATTGGTCATCTAGGGATACTAAATAGAGAATAAAATTTTTTTGGAGCCAGAGGTAATGGCCGCTAGATAAAGGGCGTATTCATAAAAGCCAGAGCCAATAGTGAAAATGATTATGCTTAAGAGCCAAAACTAACAGTAATAATGATTGATCGCTTAGGGACAAGGTACACCCATGGAAGCCAGAGCCAATAGTAACAATGATTGGTCTTCTAGGAATACTGAAACAAGAATAACCTATATCTAGATTCTGAGCCAACAGTAACAATAATAAGCCCTCTAAGAATACTGAAACGGGAATAACCTTTATTTAAGTCTGAAGCCAATAGTAATAATGATTAGTCGCATATAAAATGATGCATTCTTTGAAGCCAGAGCCAAATGTAACAATGATTAGTCGTCTGGGAGCCCTAAAATTGAACCCATGCCTAAGAGCCAGAGCTAACAACAATAACGAATGGTTGCTTAGGCACAAGACACACCCCTAGAAGCCTGAGCCAACAGTAACAACGATTAGTCATATACGGATACTAAAAAGTCATGTTTAAGAGTCGGAGCCAACAGTAACAATGATTAGTCACTTAAACATGAACAAGGAAACACATCTAGAATTCGGAGCCAACAGTAACGAGAATTAGTCATTAGATCCACCAAAGACTTATGACTAACAGTCAAAGCCAACAATAACCATAGTTGGTCGCTTAGCCACAAAGATGCACCCCTAGAAGCCAAAGCAAACAATAACGATGGTTGGTTGTTTAGGGATATGAAAAACTCACCAACTAATAGCCGGATTCAATGGTATCGTTGATTGGTTGCTTCGGTGAATGAGGAAAACAACATGCTAGAAATGGAGCCAACAATAACGATGATTGGTTGTCTAGACATTCCGAAGACTTATTACTAACAGCTAAAGCCAACAGTAACGAATATTGGTCACTAAGACACAATGATGCACCCTAAAAGTCAGAGTTGACAGTAATGACGATTGGTCATCTATAGGAACGGGAAACTCAAGACCTAAGTGTCAGAGTCAACAGTAACAACGATTGATGGCTTCAGCAAATAAAGAGAACAGTGTGTCTAAAAGCCGGAGCCAACAGTAATAACGATTGGTCGTCTAGACAAATAAGGACTCACAACTAAATTCGGAGCCACAACAATTATGATTGGTCACTTAGTCGTAAGGAGAGATGTACAATCTTGATACCAGAGCCAGCAGTAACGACGATTGGTCGTCTAGATTTACGCAAAATATACCAGATGAGTTAATTGAAAACATGCCAACAATGCACAAAGACAATTGGTCATTGAACGAGAGAAATTTGATAGGTCAACTCATCTTTTAGAGATAAGGAGAGAAATATTGCCTGAAAAGTCACAAAAATGAGCAAATAAAGTCAACTCAAGTTGATGAGAAAAAGCATGTTGCTTTTGGCAACGAAAAACTGGATATGGTACTGTCCTTACGTGGTTCACATCTATAAGTTGAGCAACATATTTGTATAATTAGGAATGTTAAATCGGCTATACGATGTTCGCTTAAGAAGAAAGCAGCAAACTTGATAAAGAAACCTTCTTAAAAGGAAATGAGTACAAATGAAGCTCTAGTACAATAGAGAGATCAGAGAATTGATAACATGAAAAATACTCACTCTAAATAAAAAAGATGCTCTCTTTTAATGATGTGAGAAAATTTAATCTATGAGCGTTGATATTTCTCTAATTAATGGAGGCTTAGAATGTGATTTTCATGGTGTATTACGAAGCCCCAAATCATTCATATAAGGAGGATATAAAATATAGTCATTAGGGCATTAAATGAACAAAACTACTATTGTAGTCGACTGTATTCCTATGCAGTCGACTGAGTTTCTTCTAAACTGGCCGTTGGGTTTTTGTCCTCAAAATAGCCGTTGGAATTGAATTTCTACCAATGCAGTAGACTGTATTGCAATACAGTTGACTGTATTACCCTACTGCCTATCGGCTGCCTCATAGAACCTCCTTTCTTATTTTGGGCATAACTTTCTCTAGAAAAACTGGATTGAGGTGCCGTTTTTTGTGTTGAAAAGATAATGAAAAAGTTTATAAAAATATGAAAAGTTTAGCACCAAAAATATTTTTGAGAATATCTGAGTAAGCATCAAAATTCACCCATTTTTAAGAAACACACTTGCTTGAATGGTTATGAATTTACATGCAATGTACAAGGTGCCTTAGGGTCATTTTAGGTCATAGTCTTCAATTCAAGTATCAAACCAAGACTAGTTACGTAAAAGTAAAGATCAATAATAATTCATAATAACTTAGCCTATGCATTCTTTGTTACTCTTTGACATTGGACTCGATGAAACTTTCATAGCATGTCAAATATAGCTTTAAGCTTTTTTGGCTTTAATATATGAATCCAATTTCTCAAATGTGTTTTCATGAGTGTGTATGTATATACCTACTAAGAATCCACTCAAAGCACACATTAGAACATAATCAATGTGTAGTTATTCTCAAAATAAGATATAAGCCTAGGTTATCCAACCATAGGGCTGATAGGCATGCATATGAAGGTATCCGACATTATTTTGTCGTTCGATTAAATTTATTTTGAACAAAAAGGCAAAACTTATTGAGAATGCAATAAGGTCTATACTACTTATGACTTTTTTAACACTTAAAAATTCAACTCTAATTTTCTAGAAATCTACTTAATCACTATAATAATTTATCAGGTCTTATGTCTAGTTCTTAGCACCTTAAAATTTCTCTAAAGCTTGATAATACATTATTTAATCTATCAGGTTTACTCTTAGGAATCCTAAGAGTAAACCATAATTTTTCCCTCCGAAAAAAAATCTTGCGTGTAATTTTTTCAGAATTTTGAAAAAAAAAATTAGGTGTTATTTCTTGAAAGATAAACTTTCGACCTCCTTTATCTTTGGTAATAGTCGATTTAAAATCCTACATGTCATCATCATATTTTCAGATCTTCTTTTAAGTAACTCTAAGTCATTATTCCATTAATTCTTATTTTAACTTTTGTCTTCTTGCATGAAATTCAAGATTCAAAACTCTTTATGATTATTAACAAGCAAAATAGAATCGTAAAATTTGCAATCTCATTTACTCTATTTCTACACTTTCCTTTTATGACTAATATCATCTATTTTACTTTTGACTTTTTGGCAAGTGTCAAATCCTGGAATTTTTGTGATAAACTCTCCTATGAAATATTTTGGAAACAATTCTTATAATTATATCATTTATCATCCTAAATATCACTTTGCTTATAATCCTATTAATGTTTTGACTCCGTTCTTTACTTGATAATGGTACATAGTGGAATATGATGATTATTATTATTATGGAGATAAAGATAAAAGCAAATTTTACTTTTCATGAAGCCATTTAAATTCAAAGCATGGTTGATGCACATGGTGTAATATGCAAATGGGTTATGGTTTATGGTGGGATTTTCATTCGAGGGCGACATTTCTCTCATAGGCTTTTAGAAGTACTTTGATGGATGCTTACGGATTCTCCATTTGATCAACGATATTGTTTTCCATACATTCATAAGTCGGAACCCCCAACAATTTTTTTGTAGTTCTTGCTGATAGTAAAGCCTCACCCATGGTCGAGGATGGAGTTTTTAGTTCTTCAGATTTGCTATTGAAGTTTTCATTTGGTTGCCCATTATAAGTGGACATTTGCGCTCGATTTGTCATAAAAAAAATTATAAGGCTTTAAGTTTGGTGAATATAAAATCCCAGTGCGTAAGACGGGTTAATGCTAGTGTGCATACATATGTACGTATATGGAGCTCATCCCTTGTCACTACCAGCAACTTAACTTAAGTTGCCAACATGATCTAGCAGTATAGATCGGTCGGCAGCCTAGATCAACTATTTTTTCTAAGTGAACTTCGTAATTCACCATATTATGGAGCAAACATTCACCCATTTATGGGGCGGATAAAACTAGTCTACATATCTTATCGAATTGTGGGTTGTTCCTCCGTCTAGGTTTGTGGGCATGGCGGTGCCGTGGATTAGAGATGGTGAGTGAGTATGATAAAAAGGGTGTTTTTTCTTCTAATGTTTTCTTCCCCCTCCACCCTATTCCTCACCCTGCATCCTCTTTTCACCAGAAATGTTGGTTTGGGTCTATTTTGGCAATGGAGGTTGTCACTACGTCGATGGAAGGTTGTGGTTATTTCTGGCTGATGAGGCTGTTGGGCGGGTGTGTGGCAGCCTGGCATAGGGAGGTATGATGATGGAGCCTTCCGGTTGTTTGTGCTTGTGCTTGTTTTTGTTTGAGGTCAAAATGGTTAGAGGTGAGTGTGGTTACTGATGTTTTCTATGGTGGGTGATGGCGGTGTGATCGAATGACGATGGTGGGAGCTCTAATGTTATAATTGGTGGCGATCGCACGCGCTGCTACGTATGGGCATGGGCGTGTGTGGTAATCTTGGGGCACAGGTCGTGGCGGGGATAGGCGCTAGGTTTCTTGGAGGTGTTAACATTATTTGTTCTTATCTTGTTACTGGAGA
The DNA here is from genome assembly GCA_033065855.1 of Escallonia rubra. NCBI lineage: Eukaryota > Viridiplantae > Streptophyta > Magnoliopsida > Escalloniales > Escalloniaceae > Escallonia > Escallonia rubra. The sequence continues at coordinate 767,193 of JAVXUO010002591.1, forward strand.
CTGTGTTTGTCCTCATTGATGCTGTGATCCATAAAGGAAAAAAAATTATTTGTTGATTATTGTTAGCCTTTTATGTGATTTCTTTTTTGTAATCTTTCTTTTTATCTTATGTGTTTTCTTTTGTTAGTGCCCACCGGATGAGGATGTCGTCAATGTATGTGTGTGTCTACTTCCTTATACTTTATGGACCTGGTATAACTCGATCGTTGACTGCTCAAAATTATGCGTTAGAACTTACCGCTGACAACCATACCGATCAATCATCCACAAAACTACCACCACGATCATCTAGACCATCTTGCCAAAAATACGGAAAGAAGAAACCGCAGAGTGTGTCCCAACAATAACGGTACACAGATCCTGACAAAGGAGGCCAAAATTGTGTCATTCAATAGTTAATAGCAAGGTACACCCAACAAGGAAGCCCAGTTGCAAACTAACATAACAAGAATTCAGCTCAAAGCATAGTTATAGGAACTGAGCACTGAACAGTTAGGGATACCGGTCCACGGTTTATTAGTTTAATCGGTTCACTCGCACAAACGGCCAGGCCCACCACCAACTCTTATGATTTTTAATGAACTACTTACTACCTGGATTGGCTGCTTAAGCTGGTTCACTTGCTCGGCTCATGCCCAATTCATCCCAAAAGAAGTCTATTTATCTGACTCACAACTAGTTAATTGCCTTTTCGATCAAATTGCATAGCCAAATTGGTGCAATTTTGCTAGTTCGGTTTGACTGTTGTGTCTAGAAGCTGGCGAGAGAAAGAGCCCGAATTTAAAATTCGCATAAAAAGACTCCTAATTCTAATAAAATAAAATAAAAAGACTCCTAACAACAAGCCTATAAATTTTCTTCCTTTTGATATTCCTTTGCTTGATGCAACCTCCATATAGCAGTCATCCCCTCCATAGATCTAGGTAAATAACAAAAAAGGCCCTTAAAGTTTGTCCAAATGTTCTAAAATGGTCCTTTAAAGCAGGTGCAGCAGATAGGCTCGCAGTGGTCATCATCCATGATTCAATGGCAACTTTGCGTCGCTTTGACGAGCAAAGCCTCAAACTCTCGTACATAATCTCCATAATAAGATAAATACGTATTGTTGGTTGTATAAAATTGGTAACTAAGGTAGAGTTGAGAAGGTATATAAAAAGAAAGAGAATTAATTAGGTTGGTGATTACCCAATCAAATATGTGGTTGATGAATTAATTTTCAAATTAGTCATAGCAGCTAATTAGGAAGACTCTAGAAAAACACGTGTTTGGATCTTAAAAGTTAAGTTTTGACTAGAAAAATTAGAGTAAAAAAGAAGATGGTCTCACGCCACACTCAACCAGGGTAGGGTGCGCACGTGTTGATTAAAATGACCTTAGACCACACACATGCACAATATACACTCGAACAAATAATTCGTTCCATTTAAACATGTGAATAGTTTGTCTTCCACTGAACGAGGAACTAAAGAAACCATAAGAAAAGAAGATGGACAAACAAGAAGGGAGCAAAGTAAGACATTTCCAACATTTAAAAGAAGCGGGCGATTTAGATAAAGCTGGTGTGGTTTTTCTTAATCCCACATTGATACTTTGGTTTTCCATGTGAAGACTTTTCTACATATTTGGAAAAGCACCTTTTAAACAGGCATTGGTATTAAAAACTTAACAGAATTATGGGTGACAGTTAGGCCTTGGGCCAGATCCTGAAAGACCAAGTTAGAGTTCTTTCAAAACCTTAATTTAATCAAAAGGTAACTACCAATCTCGTAGTTGACTAAATTGGATAGGGAATGAAAATTGTTATATCCCCATGGGTCCTAAAAAAAGCTATAAAAACAGGTGTAGGTAATTGAATTTTGGATTAATTCCATCCAAGTTCCTGAGGTTAGAGTGAAATTACAGTTAAGAACAATAAATTTCAAAAGGAAACAGATTGTGACCAATAAATTTTAAAAGATATCAACTGTATCCTTTCGTTGTTGACTTGTTAAAAAAGTGTACTTTTATGTTGGTATGATCGATACGTAATTTTAAAAAGGTAATAAATCGTGACCAACAACTTTCAAAAAGTATCACATGTGTCCATTTGTTTGTTAACCCATGGCATATATTTTATAGAGATTTAAAACCCTAAAATTTTAAATTAGGGTTTCAATAAACCCTAATTCTCTATCTCTCCAACTCTAACACATTGATGTCAATGAAAGTGGGTTCGCAGTCAACATAGAGGTCCCATAAGGAATGCAGTTCGAGTACGATGCCAATTAGAGTGATACGGGACACATCAAGGATGGAGAAATGGCAAAGACCAAGGGCTTCCTAGACAAAGTCTGAGGATGACAGTGCTACGAGAGCGATGGCGCGAGGTGAATACACGACGACAGTCACAATCCGGTGCTTAGGTCCAGAGTCAAGGTCCTGTATGTTTCTCTCTCTAGAATTCTAGAGTGAGAAAGTGAATGTGAGAATGAGTTCTGAAAATCTTCCTCTGCCAAATGAATTCTCAAGACCCCTATTTACCGAGGTGGAGATGATGATGTCATCAAGTGACACGTGGCACTCCTCAGGAGTGACACGTGACGCTCCTTGTGGGTGACACATAACCAAGGGGTCCACAGGTACCAGTGCTCAACCAGTAGTGGTGGGGAAGACCCAACGCCTAACTGTCAAACAGACTAGGTGCGATGCTCTCCAGACACATGTTCCCGTCTCGAAATGACCTGGAGGTCATAGTCTCTAGGGGTGCCGATGAAAGCCCCCAGTGCCGGAGCATGTAGGCTAGTCACGCAGACACCCTGGCAAAAATAGTGTCCCAGGGGAGTCGTCTATCCCCACGGGTAAGTCCTTGTGTCGGAGCACTCATAGCGCACCAAGGTAGTGTCCCAGAGGAATCGCTAACCGGACGGATCGAGGTAGCATCCCGGAGGAGCCGTCTACCTGGCAGAATGAGAGTTAAAGCTCGCTGGTAAAGATAGTGTCCCGGAGGAGTCGTCTATCCCTGCGGGTGAGTACTTGTGCAGGAGCATTCGGAGTATGCCAAGGTAGTGTCCCAGAGGAGTCGCCTACCCGACGAGCCGAGGTAGCATCCCGGAGAAGCCGTCTACCTGGCGGAAGGGGAGTTGAAGCTCCCTCGTAGAGATAATGTCCCGGAGGAATCGCCTACCCAACGGGCCGAGGTAGTATCCCGGAGGAGCTTTCTACTTGGCGAAATGAGAGTCTTCACGCCGGCGCACTTGTAGCTCCCTGACGGAGATAGTGTCCCAGAGAAGTCGCCTATCCTTGCGGGATACTTCACTTACCGGGGAGTGGGTCGAAGCATGTTCCACAACTAAGGTAAGGTGCACATGGTGTGGTGAAAGAATGGACCAACGCGGGGGCGTGGTAGTTTGACAGAGTGACGGGTGACGCAACTCTATCAGTGATGCGATGCATGGGTGCGACAGAGTGAGTGAGGTGTCGGTGGCATGTGAGTGTGACAGAGAGCCAGGGCCCCGACTGTATCAGCGGGGCGGCGCATGGGGGCACGATAGTGTTACAGAGATCGAGGGGGTGCGAATGTATCAGTAGCGCGGCGCATGGGCGCGGCGGAGTGTGTGAGGTGTCGGGGACACGGTAGTGTGACAGAGAGCCAGGGGACGCGACTGTATCAGTAGCGCGGCACATGGGCGTGGCAGAATGAATGTGGTGCGGCAGCATGGTAGTGTGACAAGAAGCTTTAGCGGCGTGGGGTATGGGCGGGGTGGATGTGTGTGAGCAACGGTGGGTGTCAAGGAGACGAAGCTAGACCGCACGTAACGGGCTCTACAGAGTCGGTGCGCAGGCATCACGAAAATAGAGATCAACCGCTGGCGACAGATGTCCTGGAGCTAACGCGCGGGCACAGGCGATGGGCGTCGCAGAGTCGGCGCGCGGGCGTTGGGGGTTGCAAAGTTGGCACGCGAGCGCGGCGGGCGACGGGCATCGTCGAGATGGTGCACGAGCGATGGGAGTCGAGGAGATGGCGCGCGGGCGACGAGGGTCGCGGAGTTGTCACGCGGGCGCAGATGATGGGCCTCGCGAAGACGCAAGGTCAAGGTGGAGAGCAGGTATTGCGGGAAGGCCAGCCAACCCTTGAAGGAAGGGTGAGGCCGACCCCTAGGGGAAGGCCGAGGTCGACCCTTGAAGGGTGACCGAGGCCGACCCTTGAAGGGTGACCGAGGCTGACCCCCAAAGGAAGGCCAAGGCCGACCCCAAGGGCAAATGCCAAGGTGCGCCGACGGGCGATGGTTTGGCATTCGTGAGTCGCCCGAAATCAATTTCTTAATGACAAAGTACTGTAGAAAAAGTGAAAAATGAACATGACTTGAGCGTGCACATTTTGACAGGTTGGAAGCGTTGAAAATTAACTGTTGACTACATGACGTGTCCACAAAACATGACCCACAAACGATCCATGGGTGCAGCCAAGATAAGCTAGGAACATAATCCACATGCATGCAGTATGAACGAAGGGGCAACCCAGGCGTGTCAGCGCATGCATATTCGTAAGTTCATACTTGGAAGAATTTTGATAGTTGTTGGCCAGGGCAGTCGCCGGCATCATCTCTGAATGACGAAGGTGAAGAGTAGGTGGCTCAAGCCACCTCATGCGCCACTTACTGATGGAATGCTTAGGTGTCGACACGGGAGAACAAGGATGGGCGTAGGGGCATGGTCGTCATGTACGACGAGGGCGAGGAGTAGGTGGCTCGAGTTACCTTGTACACCACCTACTGAAGCCTAGGGATGTTGGGCGTCGTTGCAAGGGTTACGACGATGGCCACAAAGTCGTGGTCGATGCAAGCTTGGGAAAATTTGTAAAAAAAATCTTAAGTGTTAATGAGAAGTGGCGAAATGGGTAAGGGAGAGACTGGCATGAAGTGGCACAGGGTGTAACTTTGCAGTGATGGTTTGTGATGTTTGGTCGACATTGTTGGAGGCTAATGGTGTGGGTCGAAAATGCCGGGGGGATTGGTCGTCGGCCGTGGTGTTAAAGTGGGAAAGTCGAAAGGGGAGTGAAGGGGTCGGCCTTTGGTGTGTTGGCCGAAGTGGGTGGCCGTGGGTGTGAAGGTGGTGGCGGCCGAAGTGAGGGAGCCAAAGGTGTGGCCTTATGGTAGGGGATATCGAGGGGGGAGGCCGAAGGGAGGGGCCGAGGGTGGGAGAGGGATGGAGGTCGAGGGTGGAAGTGGGCCGAAGGGGGGGTCGCGTGGGGGGAGGGGGGGTCGCGCTGGTAGGGGGTCGGCTGGGGTGGGAGATGAAAAAAGAAGAAAGAGGGGGGCGGCGGTGACGTGGGAATGCCAAGGGACGGGGGGAGAGAAGAGAAGGAGGGGGTCGCCGGTGATAGGGCGATAAGGCGACGCCGGCTGGGGGCTGCCAGCCGTGAGAGAGGCCAAAGGTGGTGATGGCGGCACAAGGGGGTGCGGCGCGAGGTGAGATGAGATGAAACAATTAGGGTTTTGGGTGATTTGAGTTGGGGATTCGAGCAGGTGACGGGTCAGTTTGGTCGGGTAGTGGGTGGGCATGGGACTAAGAGAGGAAAAGGGGCACAGGTCGGATGCGTGACCGGGTCGGGGCACCTGCGGCCAGGTTCTGATCTGCTGGGTTTTTTTCTTTTTTTTTTCTCTCCCTTTTTTTTTTCAAATTTCAAATTTCGATATTTGTTTTTTTTGCTGCCCCAAGGAGGAAGAGAGAAGGGTGGGGTGGTGGATGAAAAATCTTGATGAAATGTTTTTCAAGTGTAGGAAAAAGAATGAGAGGGGTGGTGAGAGAGGTATGAAAAATTTTGTTGAATTTTTTTCTAAGTGTTGGAAAGAGGATGGGGGGATGAAAAATTATGTTCAAAGTTTTTCTAAGTGTTGGAGATAGTGGATGAGGAAGGGGGGAAGGGGTATAGGGTGGTGAAATTTTGTTCAAAATTTTTCTAAGTGTTGGAGAGAGAGGATGAGAGGGGTGGTATATGGGGTGAAAAATTTTGTTCAATTCTAAGTGTTGGAGAGAGAGGACGAGAAAGTGGTGAGGGGTGATGAAAAAAAAAATTCAAAATTTTTTCTAAGTCCCAAAAAGATGAGAGTGGAGCTCGGGTAAGTGCGTCGCGGGGGGACACTGAAGGTGGTGACCCGGCTGTGAAAAACAAAGAGTTTTTCTAAGTGTCAAAAAGTAGATAAGGGGTGATGATGCAACCACGACCATGAAAGGTCGAGATTAGAGGGATGAGGGACTTAGGGTCGTGGGCTAACATGGATGACGAGCTGAGTCATGGAGGCAGGGGCCGACGAGACATGTTGCGTGCATGCCCGACCAAGGTAATGTTGGTTGATCGAGTCGAGACTTAATAGCGTGGCTTGAGCTACCCCGCGCACCACCTACTAAGTTGCTATACAATGTGAGGCGGAGGGGCTAAGGGGAACCTGGCCGGCTTGGGATACGGAGGGGATGGAGTCCCTAAGGGAGTAGGTGATGGCATCAAAGGTGGTGTCAGTAGACTTGTGCAAGAGCAATTGTAGCTTGAAAACTGTCTAAGTCTGAAAAATATAACTTCATTCATAACAAAGGTAGGCGACATGCCTTGGTACATGAGGATTGAGTACATGGAAATTTGCAAAATGAAGGAAAAAGTACAAAGGGCAGGCTAGGGCTTGGGCGGGTGAGGCACAGGTCCCGCACTTAGAGTTTGAGCTTGCCAGACGCGATCTTATTAGCGAAGGCGAACTTGAGGCCCTGCACCACTTGAGACCGTGACTGACTTTTCGATGATGGGGGCAATAGTTGGGATAGGTTAAGTCTTCCAGGGTAGGTTCAAATTTGGCATCAAGAAGGGTTATGGAATTGTAGTTGATCCAGGTCTCGAGGAGAGCTTCGATTGTCTTCAAGTTGCATGGGTATTCAGGGGTAGGCGTCGGGCTACCTTATCTTTCAGGGCGCCCATCCCTATCTTGGGATCGGCGCTTGCAGCTGTTGTCATTGTCACTGGCTGCTTCCACTGTCGCGATCAGGGCAAGTTGAGTTTGGGGTTTCGGGGTCTTTGACAGATTGACTGAGTCATAGGTGCGTCCCGTAGCTTCTTTGAGATGTCCTCAAGACCGAAGCTGAAGGTTTTCAAAGAACACCCTATAGGTGTCTTTTATGTTCCTGATGCAAATGGGTACAAGGGTCTCATCCTTGCTGAAGTAAGTGCATTCTAAGCACTTATGATAAAATCGTGTGACATAGGTGTTGAGGTCTTCCCCGGGGTTCTGGCGGTTTCCAGCAATGTCAACGATGGCCACACGCTCTGTTTCATAGTGAAATTTTTCAAGGAAGAGCTGAACCATGTCAGACCAGAAGTGGATAGTACCGCCGGGGATCTGGTGGTACCAAGAGTAGGCGAGGCCAGTCAGGGACTTGTGAAATTCCCAAAGCTTTAAAGTTTCGTCCTCCCTGTAGTGCTCTAGGGAACCAGCAAAATGGGTGAGGTGCTCGCGCGCGTTGCCTTTTTTACCGTTGAACAGGGTGAAGGTTGGTTACTTGTACTTGACAGGGTAAGGCATGGTAGTGAGGTTTCCAGAGTAAGGAGCATGTCCTGATAGCTTAAAGGAGGAGTGTGGTAAGGATGACTGTCTGAGTCGGTGAACGATGGCGTCAAGAACATGCTTGGTGACATACGAAACATGAGAGGGTTTGTGCCCGGTAAGGATGATCCTGGCACTCGAGCCCCTGACGGGGTGACCTGAGGTATTGATGGCATGACAATGGTAAAGAAAGGTTGGTGGTGGGGAGCGGCTTCTTGGGGTGTGGTTTACACAGGGGTAGTGCCAACGGTAGGAGGCCGACCTTCAGGAAGGGTCTATTGGAGCAAGCCGGGGGAATGGCTTGTGTTTAGGTTTTGATTGGTTGTGTTAAGGTTAGGCTCTATCTCAATTGAGTCTTGAGTCTCTGAAGTACTCCGAGCAAGGGTAAGGCGGGGAGCTATAGGCTGAGGCATCGCGAGTCTTACCGCAGAGGGCACGGAGGACCAAGGTAGCGGTGGTCGCGACACTGGGACCTGGGCAGTGTCCAGAAGTAGTCCAGGCCTTGAAGGTTGGATCTGAGCAGGAGGGGCCAACCCTAGAGCTTGGGATGACACAGGGTGAGTAGGGGCACGGGGTAGGGAGCTCTGAGGCCTTAAGAAGTCGGCGACTGTGAAGTCAAGACTTGGATTAATTTTTGTATTTCTAATATCGCAGCCATGAGAGATGATTGGGAGTCTTGGAGTTTGGTGATGGTAAGAATAAGGCGCTGGATCGTGGCGTCGACGATCACGGTCACATTGGGTGCATCCATCCCGGGGGGAGCCTGGAGTTGGTTGTGGTTGGTCTTTTCTTGGTCCTCGAGGTGATGCTCCTCATGGATGGTTGGATTGGGGCTTTGGCTGGTAGTCCTAGTAGCCCTGCATTACTGAGGCATGGTTGCCTGGGTGCGTCAGGCAAGGGATGAACAACACTGCGATGCTCACCTCCCCAGCAAAGTCGCCAAAATGATGCCAAGGAAAGTGGGTTCACAGTCGACGTGGAGGTGCCATAAGGAATGCAGTCCGAGTCAGATGTTAAGTAAAGTGATGTGGGACACAGCAAGGATGGAGCAAGGGCAGAGACCAAGGGCTTCCCAGACAGAGCCTGAGGATGGCAGTGCTGCGAGGGCGATTGCATGGGGTGAATACACGACGACAGTCACAGTCGGATGCTTAGGTCCAGAGTCAAGGTCTTGTATGTTTCTCTCTCTAGAATTTTAAAGTGAGAAAATGAATGTGAGAATGAGTTCTGAAAATCTTCCTCTTTCAAGTGAATTCTCAAGACCCCTATTTATAGAGAATGAGATGATGATGTCATCAAGCGACACATGGCACTCCTCGGGAGTGACACATCATCGAGGGGTCCACAGGTGCTGGTGCTCCACGGATTGTTGGATAGCATATTCACCCGGCCTGCTCCTCACAGCGTCGCTCTGTCTGTCTGTCTGGAAAGACTGGCTCCCGCAGTGCCTGCGTGGCCAAAGAACCCCCTTGATCTAACCACCAGTCCAAAGCCCTTGCAGAGTTCCACAGGTCTGGCAGCAGTGGGGAAGACCCGATGCCCAACTGCCAGGCGGACTAGGCGCGATGCCCTCTAGAGACCGGCTCCCGTCTCGGAGTGACCTGGGGGTTATAGTCCCTAGGGGTGCCGATGAAAGCCTCTAGTGTCGGAGCACATAGGCTAGTCACGCAGACACCCTAGCGGAGATAGTGTCCCGGAGGAGTCGTCTATCCCTGCGGGTGAGTCCTTGTGCCGGAGCACTCGGAGCGCGCTAAGGTAGTGTCTTGGATGAGTCGTCTACCCGACGGGCCGAGGTAGCATCCCGGAGGAGCCGTCTACCTGGCGGAAGAATAGTTGAAGCTCCCTTATTGATATAGTATCCCGGAGGAGTCACCTACCCGATGGGCCGAGGTAGCATCCCGGAGGAGCTGTCTATCCGGCAAAAATGGAGTCTTCATGCCGGAGCACTTGGAGCTCCCTAGCGGAGATAGTGTCTTGAAGGAGTCGTATATCCCCACGGGATGCTGCACATTCCGGGGAGTGGGTCGAAGCATGTTCCATGACTAAGGCAAGGTGCGCATGGTGTGGTGAAAGAATGGACCAACGCGGGGGCGTGGTAGTGTGACAGAGTGCCGTGGGGCGCGACTATATCAGTGGCACAATGCATCGGCACGACGGAGTGAGTGGGGTGCCGGCGGCATGGTAGTATGAAAGAGAGCCAGGGGGCAAGACTGTATTCAGCGGCGTGGTGCATAAGCGCGGCATAGTGTGAGAGGTGTCGAGGGTACGGTAGTGTGATAGAGAGCTGAGGGCGCGACTGTATCAGTAGTGCGGCGCATGGGCGCGACGAATTGAGTGCGGTGCCGGTAGCATGGTAGTGTGACAGAGAGCCAAGCAACGCAACTGTATCAGCGGCGTGGCGCATGGGCGCGGTGGATATCTGTGAGCGAAGGCGGGAGTCAAGGAGGTGATGCTCCCCCACGGGCAATGGGCGACGCAGCGTCGTGGAGACGGAGCACGGTCGCGAGCGACAGACGTCCCAGAGCACGCTGGCACCGGCAGGTGTCACGGACAGTGCATAGGCGTGGGCGACAAGCATCGCAGAATCGGCGCACGGGCGACGGGGGTCGCTGAGTCAGCGCTCGAGCACAGGCGACAGGCTTCGCGGAGACAGCGTGTGGGCGACGGGGGTCGCGGCGTCGGCGCGCGGGCGCAGACGATGGGCGTCGCAGAGACGCAAGGTCGAGGTGGAGAACAAGTATTGGGGGAAGGCCAGCTAACCCTTGAGGGAAGGCCGAGGCCGACCCCCAAGGAAAGGCCAAAGCCAACCCCCTTGGGCAAACGCCAAGGCGCGCCGACGGGCGATGGTTTGGCCTCCGTGAGTCGCACGAAATCAATTTCTTAGTAACGAAGTACTGTAGAAAAAAGTGAAAATGCACATGACTTGAGCGTGCACGTTTTGACTTGTTGGAATCGTTAAAAATTGACTGTTGACTACGGTGATGTGTCGCGCAAAACATGACCCATAGTGGATCCATGGGTGCGGCCAAGATAGGTTAGGAACACACATTCTCCCCCAACCCTGTTGCTACCCCTCTCTCACCCTACCTCGCCGCCGGTGAGAATCCCACGACAATCACACCACCGGTTTTTTTGGCTTAAATTGCGAGGTTTTTATGGACCCATCTATACGAAAATAGGGCATTTAGCTGGTATATTTTTATATGGGTAGTGCTACAGGCGAATCGTTGACCGAGTGATGACTGGGTGGTTGTGTGGTTGTCGGAGAGATGGGTTTCATTTGACTTTTCGTCGGACAAAGTTGAGATCCGTTGGTGGGAGACAAAAATAATGGGGTGTGTGTTTGTGTGTGTATGTGCGTGTGTGTTAAGTTTCCTCATAATGGTGTGGGGGCTCGCAGTAAGCTATAGATTTGAATGAGTTGACTACGTGCAGAATGGTCGTAGGAGGTGTTGCCGTCCAAGTAGTGGTGGACGATAGCCGTGATCGTACCGATGGTTGTTTACTGGTGCGGGTGTGTTTGTGAATAGAGAATTGATGATGGCCCCGAGGCGATGGTGGCGCCGATTGGCAGAGGTGAATGTGGTGGGTGACACTGATTGTATGAGTGGTGTTTTCATCGAAGTAGTGGTGGGCGGCGGTCGTCGGTCGTGACCGTACCAATGGGGGGTGGCGGTTGTCATGATTTAAGCCTTCTCTTAACTAGGTGCAGGTTGTTGTTTATTGGTTTAAGTTGTTGGGGTTTAATGGTGTTACAGGTGGCGGTGTCTGGTGGTGGTGTTACAAGTTTATTTTGATGCGGTGATAGGCGGTGGTAAGTTATAGGCAGATTTGGCAGTGGGGTGAGGGTTTTGTGGCCTGCCGCCTAAATGGGGGTTGGGTGATGGTGGTTGGTGGTGTAGTGGATTATAGCAGAGTACACTTTGCTGATATCATGGCACGGCAGTGCAGGCACCGTGCCGATTGTGCTGTGACAGCGGTTCTTGAAAAGGAAGATGAGAGATAAAAGGTTGGCATATGGAAATTAACTTCCTTGCTACGGGCAACAAAGTCATTTGGCTAAAACCGGTAGGTATTTCAAGATTTTGTTTGGATATTGCTATTTGTCCAAACTAGTGAACATACTTGAAATTGCACTCCAACCTCGTGTTTCGTCATGAGATGCTCATTCACACATATCACACCCTTCACAAATACATGTTCAAATATTTCCACATTTATTGAGATTAATAATCCGCAAAAAATGGTCTGAAAATAACAATCAATGGGGTTGGGCCGTGAATAAAATTGTTCCCCCACTGTATTACTATATGAACGGAGGGGACCGAGACAGACTGTAATGTCCAATCTAAAACAGACAACTAATCCCCCTTCCCCCCTCTGCAACTTTCCTTGGCCACAACACCACCTCCATTATTGACTACACACAAAATGGTATGCAAAAATTCTGTGCAATGCCTTTGTGGTTATGTGCAACTCTAATGACACTCATCCTTCAGATTATTTATATAAACTCAGCAAACACAAGATTAAAAGAAACCAAAAAAAAAAAAAGAAAAAAGAAAAAACTAAACCACCATCCAAAGGCAATCTTTTCTCCACGTCCAGTCTTCATCTCCACTCCAGCCATCACTTTTCTGCAATAGATGAATAGCATGATCATATTAAGCAGGGGATATATATATATATAGTAGAATAAGCCTTTCGTTTATTTCACATCACTTGGTTCACCTTTCTCTGTTCTTTTTAGGTACAAGAGGATACTTGACTTGGAACAAAACTTGAAAGGAAAAGTTCCATGACGCTTTGAGTGCACTTTAAGCTGATTGGAACGCTTAACAAATCAATGACTGGGATGTGCTTGCAGTATTTCACCCTACTTGGCAGCAGAGATTATTCTCAGCCTTCAATATTGGAGATCGTCTACTCGGAGTCACATTGACATATGTTGTTATCTACCTCATTTCCACCAAATTTTCTATATGACATAGCACCTCAATTTTTGTAAACCACGCATCATATGTGTAAAATTACAGGACTAGACTAACGTGATGTATACTTGTACTGCATAATGTACATATTAAAGCAAATCACAAATAGCTTATTTTTTTCACCAAATTCTGGAATTCGGAACTGCTTTGGTTTGTCGACATGCATACGAGGGATATTTTAAATGTGTTGGTAAGCATAATAGACGAGAATCAGAGATAGAATTTCACCTCTCTCTCCTTTGAAGTAATGCTTTGATATTATAGGTAATGTTTCTTTATTGGCACGTGGTAAACCGAGAATCTTGCCCAAAGGCACCGAGCATACGGCATGCTACTTCAAGCAACTTTCCTGCAAAACATTAGGGAATAAGTTGTCAGATTTAACAGATCTGAGAACACCCTAATAACCTCTACTTTGTTCATGGAAGCAACTTTTCTCCGGGACTTAAGCTAATTTAATTGCACACACCAATCATTAACAGGCCTGTAACAGTCGAATATTTAAGTAATAACATCAGAATATAAATCAAGAGTGCATGTGTGTGGCGGGCTTCCTCCCATCTCAATAATGTGGCCCCATAACTGCAGTTGAATTGTATTCTGACATACAGAATTCACAAGATATAAACACACAGTAGATTATTTCGATCTAATATGCACCATGCAGTTGTAATTTCTGTAACATAAACTAAGTCCAGTGTTTCTGTAGTGTTTCGTCATGCGTAATAAATTAATGCAAATCAAACAAAAGAAATCTTGCTTCAATTATATTATAGTATTAGATAGTTGACCATACTTATTTATGTTAGTATATAGGGACTGCCAGAAAGGAAAATGTTACTGCATCTTTTAGGGATATTAGGAGACTCGGTCAAGATTCCAGTAACAAAGACCTTATTTTCACAGCAGTTAGTATTGTTGTATTTCGTTGGAATTTCTATAAAAAAAACTGTTTGATCCCAAAACCACCACTCACACGCACACAGCATACATTTCTTACCGTGGTTATGTTATCAGTGGCAACATCACAAGGCACCTATACATGAGAAGGACAACACAACTGCCATGATCTCTTCAATCAGCGGCAAGGGAGTCCTCCATACAAAGAAGAATGCCACCTTAAACTCTTGATTTTTCATTATCGCAGCTGAAGTAATGAGCCACCCTATTTACAATCTTATCTATCCGCCCACGGTTTGGAACAACTAAATTTAAGGACTTTACACAAGCCCAAAGTACCATACTTTCCCATGAAAAGGTGCAGTGTCCCTAAAATAGGTAGAAAATAGGTAATACTATAAAGGTGCAATTGAATTATCATTTGAGAAACCAACCACTTAGGACGTTGTAGCAGGTACTGATCCAGTAAAAAGTGTAGTATTTCAAATTTCCTAGTGCAACAAAAGGGCAGCACAAAGGATATACAGAAAAGATCTTCTCTAGTGCAGTGGATGTCCAGTGTACCAGCTCTCTTACAAGAAAATGTTTTTAGCGAACCTTTTCAAAAGTTTTGCCAAGTCTTCTCCTCTCTTATAACTCCAGATTTTAGCGTGGTTCTGCCAAATAATTTTATCACTATTGCTCTTCCAAGGTAAGATGGCACATGCCCACTATCAGAAGAGGAAAGAAAGCTCTATCTAACAGATCTAGTTTCCTTCGTTTCTTGCTTCTCACTCTCCCCGGCAACCATGCTTGTGAAGTGGGCAAAAGTGTTTAAACTGTCCATACTTGACTTCCAACATTCAAGGTAATAATTATTGTTTTCACGAGCAATGCTTTTGATCGTGATAGCCAGCAACTTGATGCTCAAAAGTTGGGAAAACAATCAAAACAAACAAAAAAATCGACGAAACACCCATCCAATATGAAGATGACCGTGCTACAACAAACACGTGAGATCAGAAGACGACGACAATTTCGTGCCCTAGATTATTTTGGAAACCCTCCAACTAAATCCATACCCATCAAAAGAAAATAAAAAACACCAACTAAACTCTATCCTTCATTTATAGCACGCGGCGTTAGTGAAGATTTTGTTGTACATACTAACTGGTAACAGAGTAATAAATTATTACTCTTTTACCAGTTAATTCATATAAACATTAACCCAGCAGAAACCATTTCACTTTTAAATTAGTTGGGTTTGTTAGGTTAAAACCTGTCCATATCTGAGCTGAGTTGGTTAAAGCCCATTCTAACCCAACCCAAATTGCACCCCCAGTAATAATACCCTCATAATTCAGTTCCACATACCAACCAAGATCAAAGAAGAATCAAATCGCTGCCTTTTACTTTTTCCCTGTTTGTTACTGTTACTCATATAGAAATTGCCTTCTAATCCTGAGGCTACTCCAATGACTTTTCACAACCTGAACTAGACAGTAAAGTCATCACGGGCCAAAAAGCAACAAAACACGAGGACACTTTTGCCCTCTGACCACCAACCAACCAGTCCCACCGACACACCCAATTACCACCACTCTTCACCGCAAGGCCCAAACCCACCCTCACCGGCATTTCCCCGTTTCCGGTCAAAATCACCCTCTTCCCGTCGACCAAAATCAATTCCGGCAAAGAATTCAGGCGAAACAACAAACAATTGCAGTTAACAAGCAATCAGAGAAGAGAAAAGCTTACCTCTCCGAGCCTTGGCCACAACTTTGACATGGCTGACACTGGCAGTAGCTTTCTTCTCTTCTCCGGTCTTCGCCTCCTCGGCCGGAAAAAGCACCCCATCAATCCCTTGAACCGAAATCCTCCCATCGGTGTAAATGTCCGGGTCAAATAGATAAGCCGACCCGTCCCCGTCCCCGAACTTGACTGACCCGTCCGCCTCCTCAGCGACCACCTTATGCGGCAACCGGAGCGTGTCATACCGAATCTTCCCGAACCGCCTCACCGCATTGTACATGCTCTCCTCCGTCTGGTACTCGGGGACGATATGGTAGTACATTATCTGCTCCGGCGCACCCGGCTCGCTCAGCTGGTCCGTCGTGAGCTTGGCCATGGCTTCGTCGTTCGGCGCCAGCACCGTCAACACGTATCCTTCGGACACCAGCTTCCCCATCTCCGTCGCCAAGTTGGTCAGATTTACCAAAATGTCCGCCATCTCGTTGTACCCACCGTAGTGCAGCAGTGTCTGTATGAAGTCTTTCACCTGGCTCTCGCCGTCGAAGTGGCCGTGGGGTCCGCCAGGTCCGGGTGCGGGGGCCGGAGCTAGAGATGGACCTGGCGCCATGGCGTAGTAGACCGGGAGGACCGGCGGTGAACCGGCTGGAACCGGTGGAGCCGGCTTTTTCAACCGGTTCGTTCTCGGATCAACCTCGGGTGCTCCCTCCGGTTTTATCGCGGAAATTGCTCTCAGGCTTCTTCTGTTGTTGAAATCCTGTTGTACGGCCTGGGGGATTAACAGCCCTCCGATGCCGTGGATGACGCCATCCGGACGGACCACAGCGTTCGGACGAATCGCCTTTGCGGTGCCGGCAAGTTTGCTGCCCGAGTCAGTGCTCGATAGAGTGATGGGATCGGGGGACAGCGTGGCGTGCTGAGTCGACTCAGCGGGCGAGTCGGGCCACTGAATCCGCCCGGGGACGATGTGGTGGAGCAGGAGGGTCTGGAGGGACCGCAGATTCCGGGGTTCAAGGAGGAAGCGCTTGAACTCGGGGTCCAGGTCGCGCTCCAGAGCTTCGTTCTTGGGAGCGAAGATGGTGACGTTGTGTTTGGCGACGGCCTCTTCCAGGGTCTGTAGCAGGAGGGCCTTCTCCACGAGCTCGGCGAGTTCGGTGTAATGCGAGTCGAGGAGCGCAACCAGGACTGAGTTGGAGTTGATTTGCCCGGAATTTGATTGGCTTGATGGGTAGAGACCCGGTTTTCCGGGCAATGCAGAACCCAGTTGACATATTACAAGGAGAAGAAAGGGATTGAGATAATAGAGCTTGGCAGCCATAGAAGAGAACTACTTTGCAGATACGTAGTTGATTGGGGCGGGGAGGGGAGGGGAAGGGAAGGGAAGGGAGGGGAGTTGGGTTGAAGAGAGGACAAAAAATGGCAGAGGGGGTCTTTTATGTTTTGCTTGGAAGGCAGGCCAGGGGTGCTTTTCTGGCTGTCTCTTTCTCCCACTCAGTTACTGCTTGTCTCTACTTTTGGCAAGCAAAGAAAGGTCTCTCTCTACTTCCTTTGTTTGTGAGGGAAGTGCTGAGTCTGTGTGCTTTTGTTGAGCTGTATCTGTACGCATCGGTGGGTGCTTTGAAGTGTGAAGAGAGGGGAGGTCACATATGCTTACGTTTGGTAAGGAATTGTGATCTCACAACAACACACATGAAGGCACCATTGTGCCCTCTAGGCTAGATTCTGTCCTAGGACCAGCAGTCGAGTAATTTGATCGACTAAGTTCCCGATGAAATAATTATTGGTCCCGAACATTTAGTATTGTTAAGAGAGAGGACAAATGGGACAGGAGTAAGAGTTGAGGGAGGCGGAATGTTGTTTTACTATATATTTAACTGTTCTAGATGGTGCGACCAGTATTACCAGTTAGGAGTGAGCACCAAATCGTTCAAATCGATTCGAACTGTTCAAACCGTACCAATCCAATCTGAACCATCCAAAGATTTTAGCGGTTTCGTTTCACATTTTTCAAACCGACATTGGTTTGGTTTGGTTCACGGTTCACATTTTTTAAACCGATTCCAAATCGAACTGAACCGACCTATGATATATTAATATATTTTTAGTAACATTTCATTGATAATTACACATATAAGGTACTAAGCAACTCCAAATAAACAAGTCTTGAAAATTAAAAGAAGCGAAAATATTAACAACACTTAGAATACAAAAATTTGTGACAAATATCTAGTTTATATTTACTCATTCTTTTTCATTCATCAAAGAGAACTTATATAACGAGTGAAAAAGATTATTATGCAATTTAGAAAAAATATAACTTCAATTAGTAGTGTGCAAAGGAACAACGTCTTTAAGTAGCAAACGGATCCAAACCTACTAAGCCGAACCGTTTAAACCGACAAAACTGAACCGTCCAAACCGATGGTGTTTGATTTGGTTCGGTTCACAAATTTTCAAACCGAGGGGTAACTGTTCGGTTTGCGGTTTGACCCCCAAACCGAACCGTGCTCACCCATGTTACCAGACCACCCAACAATTTTTACTTGTAGATGGAAAGATGACGACGTCTACAATTTGAACGTCACATTGCTTCTCAGATGAACAAACTGAATTGAATTTCTTAAACTCGAGCACTTGTTTAATGCAATAAAGATGGTTGTGTGGAATCTCTATGCGGTAAAGGCTTTCTCTATAATCTTGTTTGAATCAATTCAAGAGTCATGTTTACAAAAATTCGAACAACAACTAAGGTTTCAATATATCTAACCGAGCAATTGCAATGGAGTAGTAATTAATTGGGACTGGGCTGATCTTATCAAACCCATGAAAACTATGAATGCCATACGGTAAATTAATGCATCATCGGTGAGAACGACATAGATATATAATCCCTAAATAAAAAAGGGAGACGGGTCATGTTGTGGACGAAATCTGGAGGGACTGCAAGGAGAGTGTAAGAGCTATATGTCGAGTCTAAAAGCTTACTTGGCCTTTATGCCCAATGTTAGTCTATAATGAGGAGACGAGGCTACTTTCTTCTATTAGAGGACAATCACCTGGTGATTATCGTGAGAGGGGGATCCTTGATGAGTAAGGATGCTTATTAATTCAAGTTAGATGTCTAATCCCAATAGAGTTGGTCATAGCCAAAGTATGGCCACCTGTGTGATAGGTGTCATGCAAAGAGAGGGGGATCCTTGATGAGTAAGGATGCTTATTAAGTTAAGTTAGATGCCTAATCCCAATAGCGTTGGTCATAGCCAAAGTACGGCCACCTGTGTGATGGTGTCATGCAAAGAGTGGTCCCATTCCATGTAATTTTACAATAAAAGAATATGGAAGGTGTTAACCCTACGATTATTTAACCTAGGATTATATTTGATTTTGATGATAACTAACTTTAATGTTTATGTTGTCTATCATGCATTGAGTTGATGAAGCAATAGGTACATTCTCATACCCATGCAAATGGACAATTAGACGAGCAAATCGTTCAAAGACACTCAACCGAACGCATCAAGATGGAATACTTCGATTGATTTTTATTATTGCGTTTATTTCATTCTTTGTAACTAGACATATAGAGTTGATCGTATTGATGAATGTGACCTAGAATTTGGCCATAGGTTTCTCTTGCATGCATAAACTTTTTCATTCTTTGAAAACAAGAAAATTTGCATTTTCAGGAATACAGTCGACTGCATTGGAATGCAGTCGACTGCATGTTGGGCAGTGAGGTATTACAGTCGACTGCATTCCAATGCAGTCGACTGCAACACTTCCAGTAGCCTATTACAGTCGACTTCATTTGGAAATTTTGAATTTCCAACGGCTACTTTTGGGAATACAGTCGACTGCAATGGTGCAATACAGTCGACTGCGTTTACCGTTTGGCGCAATTAATGCCCTACCTAATTCCAAACGGTCATATTTATTCCCACACCTATATATACTCATATTGGGCATGTTTTTTATTCATCAATTGCATTCATAACTCTCTTATCTTGCATATACTCAAAGATCAAAGTAATTGTTCAATCTATCTTGATTTTCATTATTTTTTCATCCATTTCAAGAGAGCATTTATTGTGAGCTTACATTTGAGAGATATACACTTTCATAAGTCATCATACACTCACTCTTGTTCTAGAGCTTAAACATGTACTCATTTACTTCTTGAGAGTGAATTCTTGTACACAATTCTTCATCTAAAGTTTCGCGTATCAAAGCTTGGGGTTGTCAAGCTTTGGAGCTTTGAGATTGTCAAAGCTTGTTCTTAATGTGGGTATATCATCAAGGGATTGTAAGCGGTTCGATCTTGACCCGTAAGAAAGATCATACTAATAGATTTTAGGGCCTTTCAAAGGACTTCCTTGAAGGGGTGGACGTAGGCTTGAGGGTAATTTAAGCCAAACCATTTAAATCTCAAACGTCAAGTATCTTTAAACCCTTCTCTCTTTAAATTATTGTTTTATACTTGTGTTGAGATTTGTTAGTTTGCTTAATTGAGATATTGTGTTTGAGGTTTGTTGTTTGAAACTTTTCAAGTGTTATTCATAACTTCTCTAAGTTTGTAGTGATTACTTGTTAATTTTTTTAAAGTAATCTTAAAACCCTATTCACCCCCCACCCCCCCTCTCTAGGGTTATCTTTTTTATTTCAAGAAGGTAACTAATTTCCTTCTTGGGGACACTTAGAAGTTAGTGGTCAGCTAACTAAGCTACTTGTCAACCGTGTAAACATGCATCGAGATTCATGTCCAAAAAAGGGACTTAGTCCGCCATTGATAAACATAATCATTCATCGGGAATGATGGATGGCCAGCAAAGTATAGCCAAGTAGAAAATTTGTACTTCTTAAAGAAACTTGTTTAATTACTGGCCGAGCAGACAAGTGTTTGAGCTAACAAAGCCAGTCTACTCGGCTGGCCAAGCAGAGAGTATTTGAGCTAAGGGAGCTTGGCTACTCAAATGACCGAGCAGCGATCTAGATCAAGAATTACCTACTTGATTAAGCTCAATTATCTGTTCGACAAGGCCCAATAGAAAGCTATGACACAATGGGGGGCTCAATTGCTTGGCTAGCCGAGCATAAAGATCTTGATGCACTGGAGCTCACGTGCTATGTTGGCCCGCATAACAAGCTTGATGAAAGGCAACTCACATGCTTGGCTGGCCGAGCATAAGGAGCTCAACAAAAGGCAATTCATATGCTCGATGCGCCAAGCATAAGGTGTATATGAAAAGGAATTCACATGCTCGAGTGGCTAAGAAATGAGCCTATGCCCTTACAAAAGATCTCACACACCTACAACAATGGACTTTGCAGCTACACCAATAGTCGAGGAGCCTGCCCAGACTCAGTAAGCCGAGCAATAGGGGGGAGAAGCTTAGACTTAGGAACTTAAGCATTGTATATGGCCTGGAAGCCTCCCATAAGTAGAATATTAACGTGTGGATTTAAAAAGGAACGTCTTGGACACTTGTTCTCATTTCAACTTTATTTAAATGCATAAGAGCCCTTAGGGCAGTACACTGTTGCAAAAAAGGAAAAAAACGTGAAGTTAATCAAAAAAACTTTACACTTCCAAAATGCTCATGAGAGCCAGTAGTCTAAGAAAGAAAAACTAGAGCTGAAAAACGGCTAAGAAAGATATACATGAGAAAGACACTAAAAGGATTGGTTGAAGGAGCATGCCCCCAACAAAGACATGTCTTGCTCATGGATAATATAGCCGGAGATTGACAGTATTCCCAGTGCGGGGAACATGCTTCCTATTTTAAGTTTCCAAGTGATAGGCTCCAGGTCCTCCCAATTTGACCACCTTAAAATGATCTCCCAAATTAGAAAGCTTGCCGACAATATCTTCAAGGGTAGAAGCCTCCATTTTCCAAAGAACAAGGCCATCAAGACAAAAGGCACGTGGACGTATTCTTGAGTCATGAAAGCTTGCGGTCCTTTACTTACAGAAAGCAAGGAAAATAAAGGCTTGGTTGCACACTTGCTTTAACAAGTCAAGTTTGGCTCTGAGTTCTTCGTTGTTGTGACCTAGATTAATTATAGTGATGTGGGAAGATGGTATGCCAATCTTCAACGGAATGAGAGCCTCCATTTTTATTGATTTTGATTTTTATTGAAAAGTAAGAAAAATCCTGAATTTACCTAATTATTGGCCTGAACTCAACAATTGAGGTTAAGTGGCTTGCGTACCGGATCAGACTAATTTAAATGAAAACCTCGTAGTTTTGACCCTAGGGAAGGAAACACAAACTTTGGTCTGTGATTTTATGAACACAATCATGTAACTATATTCTACCGAATTGAGTACTAGAAATCTGATTTTATATTTCAAGGACTAGAATTTGATTTGGGGGAGGGGGGGGGACATGGATTTAAACTACTTTAGAGTAGAGAAGTTTTATCCTTGGTATGGATTGCCTCACTGTTGGTTTCAATGTATCCATCACGTAAAATAATTGCAAGAACACGTATATGAATATGTGTATGGGGGAGAAGATCAGAATATATCATCTCTCTATAATAAAAATCCCTCAGAGAAGAATAACAGTCTCTAGGGAATTTTTCAATGTGTTTATGGGATAAATGGGGGCTGTTTATGTAGTGGCCTAGGGCTGCAGAAAAGTTGCACAAGAAGAATAACACACAATCCTAACCGCCACCATTGAAAAAAATAACGGATAAAATACTCCCTCCGTCCCCCATGATTCGATCACTTTTTTTTTCATGCATAATTAGGATATTGGTCATATATTGTATGTTTCCGATTCTACCCTTTAAAGAGAGAAGAGAAAAAAAGTGGGTCAGAGAGAAAATGAATTAATAGAGTGTTAAATATAGAGAGAGAAATAGAGTAAAAAAGTATAAGAAGGTGGGCAATAAGATAGTAGAAAGTTAAATGTGAATAGAGAAATAGAATTTAAAAGTATAAAAAGTAATATGTAAAAAAAATTCCTACAGAATCTTTCTTAATTTAAAAAGTGAGCAATTTTTGTGAGACGGTTCGAAAAGGAAATATGATCAATTTATGTGGGACGAAGAGATTATTTCATATTGGCCAGTACACTTTATTGTACCGGCCGGTACACTTTCCCTTGGGACTTTATTTTTACGCCATTTTATAGAATGAAAAGTTCACCTGCCAATAGTATGCACGTAAATAAAATAAAAACGGGCCTAGATCATAAATCTAAAGCAAACTAGACCACTAGACTCTGATTTAAGTTATGGGTAATACATTTTAATAGATTGGATAAAACTGGACTGGACTACAAAGACCTGGACTTGACAAAAATAAAAGAAAATGAAATAAAGCTTATAATAGACTAACTGGATTGCACTAGACCCAGTGTTATCAAAGGCACGCCTAGCCGCAAGGCGCACTCCCTGTACCTCGCCTAGGGCTAGGCGCAACCCCTTCGAAAAGGCGCGTGCCTAGGTTTCCAGGCGGTGGTGGAGGCGCAAAAAAACGTTCAAAAATCCTAATTTTAAATTTTTGCATCGTGGCATCATCTCAACCGTTCATTATTTTTTATTTTTTGTTTCATACCATAATAAATCAATATCTAAGCCCAAAAAAAAAACCTAAAACCCCAAATCCCTAATCAATTAATTTTCTTATTGTGGTTCATTGTGATAGCGTCTCATCCCCAATTGTTACTCTTTTTAAAGTAAATCTACTCATACACTTCACCTTATAAACAAAAAAGATAAAATTGAGGAGGAACCTCTTTTAGACTTGGAGCGTATGATTCTTTTTTGAGGAAAACAGTGTTGCCTTGGCCCTCACTAATGATGAGGATGACATTGTCATATTCACTTAGGATTAACTACTTCTCATTGGATTTGAAACTTTTTTTAGAGTTGAAAATTTGTTAAATTGCCATGTTTAGAATTTTTTACGTGATTTTATTGGTCTAATGCACTAATATCTATTTATTTTTATGTTGCACCTCGCTTCGAAAAGGCACACGTCTGCGCCTAGCACCTTACGCCTAGGCTCTAAGGACCCTTTGCGCCTTGGGTGCACCTGCGCCTTTAATAACTATGGCTGGACCGAATTGGATTAGATAAATGTTTCAATTAAAATAGACCCTCCAAAACAAGTCTATGACCCATTAACCCAGCCCGTTTGCGAGCTGATTTCCAAGTTTGGGCTTTACGTTCACTACAAGAAAAAATATTTTTAGAAAAGGATTAATTTTAATCGCTAAAGAGCGCCTTTAGGGATACATATGTCCGTTGCTGAAAAGATTTACCAACGGAAATTCCATCGGTAAATCTCTTGAGCCATGGACATTTACCGACTTGAAATTCGTCGCTACTTTGAATTTTTTTCTCTGTTTTGAAATATATTTTTTTTGGAGAATTATTTTTAGCGATGGACTTTTATCAACAGATTAGTTCCACCGGTGAAAGTCGATTAATTTGAACAATTTTAATAACTTTTAGCTACGAACTTTTAGCTGCGACCAAAATCCATTACTAAAAGTTACTTGATTGGACACAAGCCCTAGTTCAATTTTTCCTCCCTACCACTACACAATCTTCTCTCCCTATTTTCCTTTTGTCTGTCTCTCTTCTTTCCCCCGCCCACGTGCCTCCAACCCCACCTCCGGTGCCGCACCTCACCCCCACAGTTGCACCCCATGCCACACTGCTGCCAAAGCATCGTCGCCGCCATAGCTAGGCACGCCCATATTGGCGCAACAGCCACTCACCCGGTACTACAGCCCTGCCGGTGCCACAGCCCCATGCACCTCTGCCCCACCGATCTCCACTGTCGCAGACCATCGCATCTCCACTGTCACACCACCATGCGACCCCCGCCGCCATAGTCCTGTGCACCTTTGTCCGACTGATTTTCAGCACATATAAAAGAACCTTTCCTAGGTTGGGCTGAAGGCTTCAAGTAACTCTTTTTAGTAAGCATTTTTTGACCATAAAATTGTTGAAAAGATAGAGATGAAATTGTTTATAGCCTGATGTCTGTGGTTATCAATACATCTATTTCTTTTTTGCTTACTGTATAAAAGGTTCCGCAGCATAATGTTTGGATACTTCACAATCAACCCTTTTGAAGTAAGAATTACATCCACAGAACAATAGCTAGCCTTAACGTTGGCTACAGTAAAGGCAAATTGACAAGCTACGTGGCGATCCGGATTCAGTTATTGATATTGTAAGTTATGATCTTCACCACAACCTTTTCTGAGTCCTTGTGAATCCTCTCTATTGCATATTTGTGCGCGTTCGCATGATAACACCGTGCTGATTTATCGAACTTTTTATGAGTTGATGAGCATTTCTTAGTTGTTGTCTTTCTGATTGAAGGAATGCCCGTGTTAAATCCTTAAAGGCCAGATGAAGTTCGGAATCATCTAAGAAGAAAACCCTCAAATATCCAAGATCATGGAACCAAAAGCTAAACTAGTATTTACTTTTTAGAAGGTGGGAATAGCACAAATGATATATGGTTATGGGAAAGTTGATTGGTAAAATAATATTCATGATGGATTAGACAACTATGCAGCTTATTTCGTAGTGGTTGTGATATTTGGAATATTAATGGGATTACAGCTTAGCCACGTGGGGTTTGTGTCTGCTCTTATTACGTTTGGGCCTTAGTTGCTGATATCTCTTTCAACTAGTGATGACTCCCCCCCCCCCCCAATCCCAACAGGAAACCTTGCACGCAAAACTACCACTAGAGATCCGGAGATTATTCTGTTGTTATCATGTACAACTCACTCTTGATAAGTTTACTGTTTTAAGAGAAACAAGTAATTCTCTCTTATTCTTGAAAACCAAAAAGATAGACTTCAGTAGTGTTTGATAGGATTTTTGTTTTTAGTTTTTTCTCCAGTTTTAGAAACTAAAGAAAAAAAACCCGTTTGACAGACAATTTTCATTTTTTTCCTTTCAGTTTTGAAAACCAGTTTTTAAATTGGGGCTGTTTTTGAAAAATCCATTTTGGAGTTTTGGTTTTTGTTTTGAGATGCAACCATAATTATTAAAGGCGCAGGCGCACCTAAGGCGCAAAGGGTCCCTAGATCATAGGCGCAAGGTGCAAAGCTCATGCACACGCCTTTTCGAAGTGAGGCGCAAAAATAAATAGACATTAGCGCATTAAACCAATAAAATCACGTAAAAAAATTCAGAACATGACAATTTAACGAATTTTGAACACTAGAAAAAGTTTCAAATCAATAAGAAGTAGTTAATCCTAAGTGAATATGACAACATCATCGTCATTATTAGTGAGGGTTAAGGCAACAATATTTTTCTCAAAGGAAATCATAGGCTCTAAGTCTGGTAGAGATTCCTCCTCAATTTCATCTTCTTTGCCTACAAGGTGAAGTGCATGAGTAGATTTACTTAAAAAAGAATAACAATTGGAGACATGACAATCGATTGGTTAGGATTTAGGGTTTTAGATTTTTTTGTGGTTTAGATATTGATCTATTATGTTATGAAACAACGAATAAAAAACAATGAAGGGTTGAGATGATGCCATCATGCAAAAAAATTTTAAAATGGGATTTTTGGGCTTTTTTTTTGCACCTCCACCACCGCCTCGCACCTTGTCGTGCGCCTAGCTCTAAGCGAGGCGTATGGAGTGCACCTTGACCCTAGGTGCGCCTTTGATAACACTTGATCCAACCTTCAAACTTTGTTAGATGCAAAAAAATGAACATCATTTTAACAAAACTCCCATCACACACACAGAGCACCACCGCGACCACTAGACCTGCTGCCATCACCATGTCCCACCACCACTGCCATTTTTATCATCACCACACATCACTGTCGGCCATTGCCCTTGACAACCATAACCACTACCAACGTCCCACCATTATCGTCAACACCACGACCCCAGCACCGCCGACCGCACACACCCACGACCAGGGCTGTGAATGAATAGAGTTGTTTACGGACAACTCGCGGTTCGTTTCCTAAAAAGCTCATTCATGTTCGTTTGTATAATATACGAACCGAACATGAACAATTTTTTAGAGCTTGTTTATTAAACGAGCCGAGCATGAACATTAAAAAATGTTCATGCTCAAATTAAAATAATTTTAATTAATATTTAACGAGCATAAACGAGCTCGTTCATGTGTGTTCGTATAATAAATTAATATTTTTATAATTGAAATAGTTAATTGTATATATATCCATGTAAAATAATTTTAAAAACTTGATAACCTAAAACCAATTAACTAAATGACCAAGCCCACTTATAAACCCAAATATAAGCCAATCCTAAGTCCAAAAAATTACCCCAAAACCCTAAAACACCCTTATTCTCCCAAACGGCAACCGCACCGTTTATCTTCATTCTTCTCACAGTCTATCTATCTCACAGTCGCACTCTACTATCCCATCCCTCCATATGCTCTTTCTCTCTCTCTCTCTCTCTCACACACACACACACACAAACACACAAATCGCACATAGATTCTCTTTCTTTCTTCACAGATGCACATCACGGCTACGACGCCGATCATTCTCAGTTTTGATCCATCCCGAGGAAGAGGGCAACCGATGTGCAAGAGAGCTACTCTAATCGAGCCGTTTTCTTATATGTGCAGCCACTGGTGCCCCAGATCTGTGATTAGTGATGCAACTTTGTCTGCCTACGATGTCATAATCACCTGTCCTCGACGACGTCCTCTCCCCATCGCCGTTGCATTCATCATCTTGTTTTCTATATCTTCATTGCCAATCGTTCAAGATTGCATCCCTTCTTATATCTTCTGTAATATTGTTTGTTTTGATTCATTATAGCTTGAATTGAAATATTTGAAGATTTTTTTTGCAAATTTTAGGGTTTTGGTTGGAAGTTTAACATGGACACGAGCCGAATTTCCGAACTTAAGTTCGGCTCGTATTGTTAAACGAGTCGAGCCCGAACTTTACATTCACGAACTCGAGCCGGGTTCGAACATCAATGTTTTAGTTCTTAACGAACTCGAGTCGAGCTCGAACATACCAAAATTTAAATGAACCGAGTTCGAACACACATATGTTCGGCTCGAACTCGGTTCGTATACAGCCCTACCCACGACCACCCTCGAAGACCACCTTCGCCACTCACATTCCTTCGACGCTTCCTCCATTGCATCGTCGCAGATCTGCTCCACCCGATAAATCATCGTTGCAGATCTGTTCTGCTCAACCGTCGTTACTCAAATCAAACAATGCATACATAAAAAAGTAGGAAGAAACATGGAATCTAGACCAAACCCATTGACTCCAAGGCCCTGACGAACAACAACAACACCAAGTCAAAGATTGAGAAGTCCAGCTCCATCCATCATGCCCGTAAGCTTCGCCAATCATACCCAAAATGGCGGTGGTGTTATGATTTAGTTTGATATGGGGGTGATGTGGTGGTGTTGATTGATGGTGGTGCTTCGGAGTTCGGACGTGGCTGGAGGGTTTTGTTGGAGAAGAAAAGAACATTTTTAAGGATAAATGAAAAAAGAGAACGAGGAAAGAAAACTCAAAATAAAAACCGCTTTACCAAACATCCACATATTTTCTCTCAAAAGAAAAAAATCACAACTAGTTTTGGTTTTTATTTTTTTGAAAACCAAAACTAAAAATCACAACTTTGTCAAGTAGACCCTTCATAAAATTTTCCTCGTTTATGTTTTACTTGGTCTTGTGTTACGGGCAACCTGCTTAAGTTTAGCCTAAGTTGTGTTCGTTCTGTTGCTTTGCATTCCCATTCTCTGTTCTACGTACTTGGACTTTCAGCTACACTAAAATATCTTGTTTTCCCCCTAATGCTTTGGTGTTGTAATGAAGCCCATTGAGTGAAAGGGCTAGTGCATTTGGTACTGGTTTGGTTGTACCCGCTGCACAATCTGATTTATATATTTTTTAATTTGAATGAAACTTGTAATTTTTTTGGGAGACTTGTTCGATGTGATCTATTATATATTATATTCAGGGAACATCTAAATGGTAGTTGAGTACTGAGCGTTAGCCGGTAATGTCTATGACATAAATCTTATTTGTATTGCTTCAAATTTGTTAGAGGATGAATGCTAGTTTAAAGAATTAAATTGTTGTTGGATTAGTTAATTCAGATTGATTGTCTGAAATAGATTTGGAATTTTAGAAAGTAATAAATATAAAAAATAAAAGCCTTTTTCTTTAATTTTACAGATGGGTTTTAGCGAAAGGAATACTGTGCTAAAAGTCCTTCTACAGCTTGGTAAATGTTTTTAGAGACAGACTTTTAGAGATGGAATTTTACCGCTAAAAATTCATTGGTAAACGTTTTTAGAGAGACTTTTAGCGGCAGAGTTAATGTTGCTAAAAACTTTTACGACAGGCTTTTAGGGACGGAAATTCAGTCGCTAAAAGTTTTTTTTTTTACTTCTTTCGAGAATTTAATAAATCAGAAAAATATAGAAAATACCTTTAATGACATAATTTTTTGTCATTAAAAGTAATTATTTCCGTCGGTGAGTAAATTTTTTTTCGATGGACCATCAAAATCCATCGCTAATCTTTTAGCGACGAGGTTTTACCTACGAATTTTTAATGACGGACAGTTTGTTGCTAAAAGTCTTTACCGACGGAATATTTTTTTTAGCGAAAGAAAAGTTCGTCGCTAGAAGTCTTTTTTCTTGTAGTGGTTCATAGACCCATTAAAATTAGTCTTTGCCCGGCTAATCCCAAAAACAAACTGGTAAGACCAAGCCGGTCCGGTTTGTTTTAACATTTTATCTTTCTACCATTAACCCTCAAAATAAAGCCTTATTCTCATTTATCTCTTTTTCTCACTACCAGCACAACCACAACATTTTCCACACACTAGTGGCCGTCGACCCCTCTCTTCACTCAGTCGAGATTGAGCCACTGCCGTTATCCAGCGTCGTCGTCGCGTTAGTCTTCAACCTACTTACAGAATTCTCCATCTCCCTCTCTCCACAGCTATCACTATGACCCAGCACCATTGCAAGTCTCTACCCTTACCACCCAGCACCGCCGGCTACCATCACCCCACAGCTACAATCGACCACCACCGCATACCACCACTAATTGCCCACCCATCACCACATCCACCAATTATATGCCACCATCACTTGTATCTCGCCGCCAATCGTCCATTGATATCATATTCCCTTCATTATCCCCTCAAGGACCATCGAATGCTAGTAGTCTTCAACTTGATGTTCATGTTACTTTATTATTGGAATTTGTATGTTTTGAAATTTTGTGGGGTGACCTGTAAACTAACCCAGCCCCAATGTGCTAGGTCTGGGATTTAAAAACACTGACCCATGAAGAACATGGTCTACTAACCGATGACTTGTTTGACTTGCCCCTTGGTTTATCCGATCTAGACCTGTCCGACCTAACCATTTTGCAAAGTCTAAAATGAAGCCTACAAAAAATCAATCCACACCACCTATGCAGGCACTCATTGGGATGACATGCGTTCTCTTTTTTGGATGCTTGCATGGAAGAACTTTGAAATACTTAATGATAATCTATGGTTATCTTGTAATAATTAATTCTAGTTGAAGACTCTACATTGGTAGAAAATCGTGCATGTATTTCTAGAAAAGAAATCCAAATTTGTAGTGCTAGTAACTGTTAGATCGGATTGCTCACCATTAGCCATTCAATAGGTTGGGAGTATGAATAGATAGTACAACTTCAATTGTAATCATTCAACCAGAGATATCCCTTTCCAACTTTGTCGTAGCTTAAGTGTGTGAGTGCCTAATTAAGAGCTCGAGCAAGGAATCAGTGGCCGACGTATCTAGTACAAGGGTAAAGTGGGATTAGCGTGGGACTTCCCAGACGTACAAGGTGGAGAGTTAGGCAGACTTGGGTACCCATATAGGTGAATTGCCTAAGTGTAGGACGTTTGGGGGAGAACGAATATGAACAATTGCGATGTAAATATAACTGACGAGTGTATGCCATGAAGGTGCCGAATAAGGGTAAAATTTTTATCTAGGCTGTAGACCTCAATGCCTTGATTGCTCAATGGATTAGTCTCTCTATGGAGAGCTTATTGGCCAAGTTCAAGAAAAATCTTGGGGTACATTGACAGTTAGCTAAACAATGTGTGCAATATCTACCAAAAGTTCGAGGATGCTTTCATCAAGAAGAAGGAAGATGAAGTGCCAAATTTGGTGGAGCGGGGTCAAAGTGCTTCAGAAGGACACCAAGGAAATGTCATATTTTACAACATGTTTAGGACATAGAGAGGGAGAAGATGAAAGTAAAAGAAAAATTGAGTGGCTGACCTAGGTGTTGAGCTAAAGTTGTGCATATGGCTCTTACCAACAATGCTGGGGTTGGTAGGTTTTGAAGCACGTATGAAGATGCAGACTCTTTAAAGTAAGGACTATAACAACCCAATAGATGCAAGTTCTATAAACAACTTTGAGTGGAGCATAGAAGGTTACCTCGAGGTGTTCAAGATTGAGGATAAAGGTAAGAAAGTCCAAGTTGAAATTGGAACTAGAATGACATGACAAATGCTTTTGGGGGGGAGGGGGTTGGGGTGTAAGAGGGCCAAAAAGGAGAAAGATGCGAGCAAGGTTGATAGTTAGTATGACTTTAAGGAGTTAAAAAAACAGTTTTATCTTGATAACATTGAGTTTGAGGCATATCATAAGCTGAGAAGGTTGAGGGGCAGAAAGAACACTCAACAACCATACTTGAGCTCCCTGACATGGTTGGCAGGGAAGCACTATATAGGTTCATGGGTGGCTTGCAACCATGGGCATTGTAGGAGCTTCAACATCATGGGATGAGAGAGCTCGCATCTGTAATTACAAACAACTGAGAATATTTTTAGTTGAAGAAGGAATAAAGCCCCATGAATTGAAAGAGGAACCGAAATAAGACCGCAGAGGCCAAAAGAAGGAATTAGAAGGCGGAACAAATATCGATGAGGGAAATACTAGTCAAAAGGGTTGGAAGAGCTATGCCGAACATGCTTGATCGCTCAAAGTATAAAAAATGATGCTTCCTACGTGACAAACCCCACCATGCTTAGCATTTTTTCACAACAGAAGACCTTAAATGTCATTGTTGAGTCCAAGATGAAAGAAATGGAGAACTCCCTTGGACATGAAAGATGGATAGTTAAAGTCACTCGAAGTGTTGTCTTCTTTTGCCACGAGGAATATAGACCAACCAGACACTGACGTGGAGGCACTGCAGACACTGACGTCCATGTCCAAGACAGTAATGGGGTGGATCTAATGTGCCTAAGAAAGATGGGTCGTTGTCAAAATACAATATCAATACGAGGGGCATTTAAGCACTTGTTGATATGGGTGTCGATGCCAACACCATGAGTCTATGAGTAGTAAAGTAGCTTAGTCAACCCATAGTTGTGCATAATAAAGGCATGATCAAGTATGTGAACTTCGAGGCCAAACATGTTCGTGGCATGGTGTCCAGTTTGGCGATTAGAAGGCAACTTTCACCATGGTAGACATTGTTAATCATGACTTTTAATGCTTAGAGTGAACTTCGTTAGAAATGTCTTTGCGATTCCGATGTTCCAGGCTAACACTATGTATGTTTTGGGTGGGAGCACCCAACACTTATCCACTTGTGCAGAAAAGGTATGCCAACTTTAAGATGTGAGTCCTTAAGCTCATAAAGGGTTAAAGCGTGAATGTGCACCATGTTAGTAGTGGTAAACTTTTTGCACAGTTCAAATTCTTAAGACGATCAACTAATATGCAGCCATTTTGAAGGGAAGGCACAACATGGTAAGATGAGAATGTCATAGGATTTTATGGGAGAGAATGCCACAACCGACCAAATTTTAGAGGCTGGTCGACACAGAGGTTCACTGTGATGGCATGCATGAACTTACTAGAATGCTTGCAAAAGGACTAACAAAACCTAGGCTAACCTTGTATTATCTTGACAATGTTAGAGTCAACAAAGAAAAAAAAAACTATAATAGGAAGGAATCATGTAGATATTTCCAAAGGGAATCTTAGAATTGCAATGCTAGCTGTTGATCGGTATGATCACCACTATCCACTAAGGAAGTGAAGTGGGATTAATATGAATGGGACTTCAATTGTAATCATTTTTCCACTGATTCATTCAGATATTCAAGCTTGAAAGCAAGTATTATGTCTCATATGTTCTTCTCCCTCATCTCTGCGAACTTTGTCATGTGTGTGTCTGAACGACAAAAGCGTCGAGTAAGGACTGAGTGGCCGATACATATAGATTGAGGGGCAACGAGAGAGGATCAAAGGACTTGTCGACATGTGCAAGTGGCGAAGCAAGGCCAACTTAAGGTCCACAAGGGTGAATCGCCTTATGATGCACGTTTAATGTAGAGTTGTGGTTGTCAAACCCTAAGACTGTGACAATGTGCCTTTCTATTAGGATTCTTGTCTATTTTATTCCAACTTTAATAGATGCGTCGACAGAAGAGGCTTTCGCTATTCTTAAAACCCAATAATTAGAAAATAAAAAACAAACAACAATATATAATGAAACATCAAATTCGACCAAGATTTGTACATAGAAGACTTGGTTTCCTCACCATATGTTCGACTTACAATGCCTAGAATGATCGAATAAAGCTACAAATTTTTGTCACAGTCTTGTGTTGTTTAAAAGATTGGTAGCTTATAACTGCACAAATTGCTCAATTCGCATTTTGTTCTTGTTTACATCCTTCAGCCATCTGAAAAATCACAAAAAATAATTGTCACATCTTTCCCAAAAACCACCATCAAAGAAGATCCTTTTCTGAACCACCTCCAAGTTAGCAGCAAAGACCCATGGTCAGGTCTAGGGTTTCTTCTTAAGGGGTGCCAAAGTACGTATTTGACATTATCGCTAAAACCTATCAGAGATCATCAAAATTGCATAATATTGTTCACATGAGTTAAACTGTATTAATGCGTCAAATTACCAAATATGTATGTAGGACAAAGAAGAACCAACCTGTTATGGATAAAAGCTAAATTTAAATTGGTTAACACTGCATTAGAGAATATGTATTAAAGTGACAAATATATACGTATGAAAAAAAGAATCTAGTTGTTGTGGCATGAAAGCAAAACTTAAATTCGTTAATATTGCTTGAAACATAAATAAGCATTTGCTTAAGTTTTACATTAATTAGATAAAGTCAAATTAAGAGACAGGGGAGTCACCTTGATTTAAAGATAAATTGAAATGTAGTTTACATGTATACAAATCTTTACAAACAGATAACCGATTTTCAAATGCAAATTGCATAAAAAAGGGATCAATTTGACCAATCGTATGAGTTCCAAGATTCTTTTGGCCACGGCCACCACTTGCCACCCCTTACACCTTCCCATGCAAAAACCAACCAGGCATTCAATTTGTTTTCAGCTAATTATACCAAATTATGATGTCTTGACTAGTGACATTGCACCCTTATTCATACTTGTTAAATACCCACAAATTGCATCCAATAAAACTTATTACTTCTAGTTTAGCACCTATA
This sequence comes from Escallonia rubra, assembly GCA_033065855.1. NCBI lineage: Eukaryota > Viridiplantae > Streptophyta > Magnoliopsida > Escalloniales > Escalloniaceae > Escallonia > Escallonia rubra. The sequence continues at coordinate 800,897 of JAVXUO010002591.1, forward strand.
TGACTCATACCTTGCGTGCAACAAATGTACGAGTCAGACCTTCAACAAGATCTCGTAATAAAATCTACAATTTTCCTAACAATATGTTGATTTCCTAGTAAAAGCAAGACTCAATTTTCATTAAAGTCTCAAATACCTCCTTGAAAGCAAATTAATGAGTATGTTTGTTCTAGCACAATTGTCGCTTATCATGATGTTAAGCGTTTTCTAGATTTTGGTATACAACTTTGTAAAGAAAAACAAGCCTTATTAAAGCTCTAGACTCAATCAATTAGACGTAAATTGAACTCAATATTTATTTAACACTCAATAAATCATCTCTACTGAAAGCATATTTTGTAGGAAAATAGCCTCACCCAAAACTTTCACCCTGTCCTCAAAATCCTTGAACAATTTGCCATTTTAAACTCTCTTTCTCTTTATAAGCGAAAAAATATTGTCTAAGTTCTTTGATTCTAGAGCAACCAACCAAACTACACCACTAAAGCTATTTAGATTAGTTTACGCAATTGTAACTAATGTAGAAACTTTCCCATACAGGAGTTTTCTCATTGAGACGAAATGCAATCACATCCACGACTTATAATACGTGTTCTGCTACAACCATATTACAACTTATCGTGCAAGAGTGTCAAATGCGGCTAGGATGTAGAACAAGACGTTGCTATGAGTAAGAAAATTGTCGCTCGTAATGTTCCTGCATTCAAAGTCAAGTCATTTTTGTTTTTTTCAAACATTTTCTCAAATAATACTTAAATTAAATAAATGGCTTAAAATCTATGTTTTCACGCTCCATAAACTCGTCCAAACCTCATTTATTGCTATAAAAATATGACAAAATACCTCTAACGCAGACAATAATAAAAACATAAACAGTCATAAAGTGGTACAATATTTTCTTTTCTGTTAAAAAAGAGATAAGCAGGGTCGGTCAATATTTGTGTGCAAGGTTAAAGCATAAATTCGGTAAAAAGTGAACAAATGAGGGAGAAAGGCGGTCGTATAGCCCTTGCGGAGTACCGCCTATGTCTCTCTTCACTGTAGGAAACATCGACTGTATTGCCCTTTCTCTAACAATCCCCTAAAATCCCGAAATTATCCCCCCTCCCCGATTTTAAACCCCACTACTCAATCGTTCTAAGCTTTCCCTGAGTCCGTCTCTCTCTCTCTCTCTCTCTCTCTTCTTGATCTATCTCTCGAGCCTTTCCCTGCAAGTCTGCAACTCCCCCCGATTCGCCGGTCAAACGATACCGTTATGACTCTCATGACACCCCCTCCTTCAATGGAGGTAACTTTGCTGCTTTCCTATCTCTGTGCGCGCTTGCGCTTGCGCGCGCGCACATACACATCACATCGACTGCGTGTAGTTGTGTACTGTCTCTTGCAGTTTAATTTCCGGCTCTGCCGAATTGTTGCTAAATTAAGTAATTTTGTTGCGGCAATGCTTGTTTTCTAGGGTTTGGATCGATCAATAGTGCTCGGCTTTACCAGATCCCCAATCTAATGCTTTTCAAATAGTTTTTGCAGCCAGAGGAGGACGAAATGCTCGTTCCGCATTCAGATTTCGTCGCCGAAGGTCCTCAACCGATGGAAGGTACTCGATATTCGCTCAATTTTAGGTCTACTCCGTGTGTGTGATTGATGCGATTACTTTGGTGGATTTTGAACTTACCGAGGCCAATCATTGTCAGTTGCACCGGCAGAAGCGGCTGCTAATACGGTGGAAGCCCAGCCAGTGGATGATCCGCCGTCTGCGCGCTTCACGTGGACAGTTGAGAACTTTTCGCGGCTGAATACTAAGAAGCTCTACTCGGAAGTTTTCTACGTTGGCGGATATAAATGGTACTTCTGCGTGTGACTCTTTTTCTTGATTTAGTATGTGTTTGTACTGCCAGTGATTGATTACTAAGATTCTCTGTCCTGGCGTGTCGGACAGGCGGGTGCTCATATTCCCAAAGGGGAACAATGTGGACCATTTGTCAATGTACCTAGATGTTGCGGATTCATCCACGTTGCCATATGGCTGGAGCAGATATGCGCAGTTCAGCTTAGCTGTGGTCAATCAAGCACATAACAAGCTCACAGTTAGGAAAGGTAAGTCTTTTACCTTATGCATGCCGTTTTCCGCTCTAACAACATTTCTTATTTGATGCTTGAGCATTAAACTCTGAGATTGGCCTACCTTTCTTGTTGACGCTTAAGAGACTGCATTTTCGTTGCAAGTGAGGTGCGGAAATAGCAAAAAGGGGCGTGCTTTATCCTCACCTTTGTTTTATCAATCTAGAATCAAGGATATTGAGGTCATTCGAACACAGTTTTCATCGTTGTAAATTACCAGTACATAGTATATATTAGAAAAAGTCTTAAAGAGTTTGAGGCATCATATTATAGCATTGCCTACATGTCTGTATCTGAGAGCTGTAGGACTCAATCTAAGTAGGAATCTAATATTTTTATGCTTTACTCCGTTAAGAGTGATTCCAACTCTGTGACGAGACTGCTAGTGCTTGAGGAGAATTTTAGTTAGTTATCCTGGTAGCACAAGGTTTGCGACATTGGAGAAGAATTGAAGATGTCTTTCTTTGTCTTTACGGTGGTCCTCAATCTTCGTACAGGATTGGTTTGAGGGTGTAACTGTTCTCAGAAGCTTTGATGGGTAATAAACAGGGCACTAAAAGATTTTGGAGTGTCTACACTGCGATTCAGTACCACTTCTCACCTTTACTTTAGCCTTTTCTCCTTCTAACTTCCTTTTCTTTAGTATTTCTCCTAAATGTCAAGTAAATTGTCTCCCGTTCCTTCTCGCCATGTACAGACAGTTTCTCTATTGAGCACGTTTAATAACTGTATCTACTTTTACAGTCTTCTCCACTCCTTTTCATTTTGAGCGAACCATGAAAAGTTGTGTATTGTTGGTGTTATGGAGCGGCTAATTGACACACTCAATTGATTGGAGCGAATGCTGTCATCTGACAGATTGTATGTCCTAAGGAAAGACTCCCCCCTCCAAATTTTTTTCTTTTTATGAGTTTATACCATATAGAACCTAGACCAGAAGCAAAGTCACGCGTGGAAGTTGTTATGTATGTATTCAAAAAATTAAAGCTCTTCATTCTATTTTTTGAAAGACAAAAGAAGTTATCGTGCTAAGAGTGTCTTATGTTTCTTTCACGTGAAATAAGCTTTGCACATTAATATTCGTAGGGTTACTGCATACTCAATTTTGAACTGTTCCTCTTTAGAAAAGCATTGAAGTTTATTGTGTCATCTAAGGTGTCCTTCGTGTGCAATTTCTTATTCGCCCTTTTCCTTGTTATAATGGTCCTCATTACTGGCCTCCTATGTACCGGTTCGAAGCATTGATATCAGCTTTCTTCTACAGACACCCAACACCAGTTCAATGCACGAGAAAGTGATTGGGGTTTCACTTCGTTCATGCCTCTTAGTGAGCTATATGATCCAAGCAGAGGTTACCTAGTTAATGATACGTGCATTGTTGAGGCTGACGTTGCCGTGCGAAGGGTTGTTGATTACTGGTCACATGACTCCAAAAAGGAAACTGGCTATGTTGGACTCAAGAATCAAGGGGCCACTTGTTATATGAACTCTCTCTTGCAGACGCTGTACCATATTCCATATTTTAGAAAGGTTTGCAAATTCTCTCTGATGCTCTTGTGAAACTAATTTACACGATAACTTAATTGAGAACTTCTATTCAGGCTGTCTATCATATGCCAACAACTGAGAACGATATGCCTTCAGGGAGCATCCCTCTGGCTTTGCAGAGTTTATTCTATAAGCTCCAGTACAGTGATACAAGTGTGGCAACAAAAGAGTTGACAAAGTCGTTTGGATGGGACACGTATGATTCTTTCATGCAGCATGATGTCCAAGAACTTAACAGGGTTCTTTGTGAAAAGCTGGAAGATAAAATGAAGGTGGGTACTCTAGCACCATTCTTTTTCGTGAGTTTAAGGGAGGCTGGTTATTTAAGCATTGTTTTGGTTGCTCAGGGAACTGTCGTGGAGGGTACGATACAACAGTTGTTCGAAGGGCACCATATGAACTACATTGAATGCATTAATGTGGACTATAAATCGACAAGAAAGGAATCATATTATGGTAATTACCTTAAAACTAACAGATTGATTGAGTTGGATATTTTGGCGCCCTTATGGATATTTATTTTTGGTGTTAGACCTTCAGCTTGATGTAAAAGGCTGTCGGGATGTTTATGCTTCTTTTGACAAGTACGTGGAAGTGGAACGTCTGGAGGGCGATAACAGATATCATGCTGAACATCATGGATTACAGGTTCGACGCGTAATTGCCGGTTTAGTCTATTTTATAATTTATGGGGGAAGATTGTGCTAGATGTTGTTAAAGGTTGTCAGGCTGAGGTATTTACAAATAGAAGTTGTTAGAATTGTTCAGCATTCTATTGCTTGGTTTATTAGCTTTATTTGCTTATTTGTACAATTGTTGTTTCTTCAAAAATACTTGCTGTTTTGTTAAAGCCATCAGCCAATCAATTAAGTACGGCATACCAAGTTAATTCAAAAGAAAAATAAAAAATTTCACTCACCAGATAAACCAAGCAATTGACCGATGCTTTAGTAAGCAACTCTTTTGATTAATGCTTGTATATAGAGAGAGTTAGTAAACAACTTTTATTTTTCATATATGACCCTCTCATGCTAAAATTGCCTTAATTTCTATGTCACTGGACGCAACCCATTACAAAGTACCATATTATATGGCTTCCTCACATAACGTGCTGTGATTTTGACATTTCAGGATGCTAAGAAGGGTGTCCTGTTCATTGACTTCCCCCCTGTTCTTCAACTTCAGTTAAAACGTTTCGAATATGATTTTATGCGGGACACAATGGTAAAGGTTAGTGTGACATGTTGAATGGTTTTATAAAATTTTGTAAGTTCCGGATTCGTATTATGTGCATCCTGCTATGGTGTTTCCCTTTATGATGTCTAATACTTAATGTCACCACTATCAGAAAGCAATAGATAGCTTGGCCTGATTTGGCCCATACCATAACACTTCTATGTTTTAGAAGGAAATTAAGGACAAAGTTTGTTCTGACAAAGCACTGCGTTGCACATGCCATACTGCAGTTCATGGGCTTGAAATTTAGCTTAGCATGTTGACAGGCAAGTTTTTCGTTTAGTATCCCTCCAAGAGCAACTCCCCCCCCTCACGAGAACGAGAAATAATATTAGTGGTTTCGGCTAGAATCTCTCTGATTGAAGATCACGAGGCTTTTTCAATAAAAGAAGACGCCCTTTATTCAGTATTTCGAATGTTTAGATCTTCTTTTATTGGATTGAAGGGGAAGGTGGAGGGGTGGGAATGAGGTCCCAGTGCAATATGGATGTTTCTGTCTTTTGACTAGATCTAGCTTTAGATGTGTTTGATAAAGCCAATTGGGCGCTGTACGCTTTCCATTATATGAAGAAACCGTAGACAGAAAAGAGCGAAAGAAATCTCAAGGGCTTTTCTCTTTAAAATACAAGGGAAAAAAAACCAGAAATTGAAGACTTGAACCTGGATCTGTCACCATGTCATAGAACATCTGGCTAAACCTGAACTGATCCGCCATGGGCCTAATGGAGCACGCTGGCAAGAACAAAAGAACCCTGGCAAACGAAATGATTATTTTGACTGAACTTGGCCTAATCTGTGAAGCAGCTAGGTCAACTTTTATTAAGAAGAGTGCAAATACACATGAAGATAGAGTTGCAAGATATACCTTTTGTTGCAAAAGGAACCAACGAGTCAAAGCCTCGAAGGGCTGAAAACTGGTGGTGGGCCTAAGATTCTTTGACGATGCTTTAAGAAGCTGATATCTCTAATTTTTTGCAACAGACACTCAGGATTATATGTTGTTGCATGTGCTGTCATATCAGATTGCAAGACGTGTAATGCATATGATGCAACTTCTCAGAGCAAACTCTCTAACGTTGTGTTAAACATGATTATCAAAAAAGGGAAAAAGAAAGATGTCGGAAACATGATGTATGCACCAGTTTGATTTAAGATGATGTTCTTTTATTCGATAAACCATCTCTGGGTCCTCTTGGTTTGTAGAAAGGCAAGTCATTCACTGTATATTTTGTTATTTTTGAGTATCACCTTTTCATATTTTTTGGTTTTGTAAGGAAAGTGATCAAACTCAGAGACTATTCTTCGCCTCTTGTGCTAACCTTCTGTCTCATATTTAGTATATTTCCTGCAACCGTCTCTACTAAAAAAGAGTTGTTGCACATGTTATGTAGATAAATGACCGCTATGAGTTCCCTTTGGAACTTGACCTTGATAGAGAGAATGGAAAATATTTATCACCTGATGCAGATAAGAGTGTTCGCAACTTGTACACTCTTCACAGGTACTGGTCTCTTTGTGGTACTCAAGTCAACTTATTTCCACGATACTCCTTGCACTTATAATGCTCATACCATGTTGCTTGTTTGCAGTGTTTTGGTTCACAGTGGTGGTGTTCATGGTGGACATTATTACGCTTATATCCGACCAACCCTCTCTGAACAGTGGTATGCGTAATGTTCTGTAGGATTAGGGGTTCACCCGTTTCTATCTGCTTTTGCATATCGTAGTAAATATCCATGTAGATATACCTATGCACAAGCATATTCTATTCCCCAGTATTGTTATCTTTGCATAGACTTCTGTTATTGTCACAATACAAGCGATTAAGTAGCGTTGGCTTATAACCAGCAGGCTGCTTGTTTTATTTAGTTGCAATGCAAGAAAAATGTTGCTTACACATCTGTATAAAATGTTTACTTATTTCAGTAGCTAATTAGCCATATCATTGTATTCATTTCTATGTTTTGACATACTCTCTATTCTGATTAGTGTTGCTCAGTAAAGCTTGCAAAGGCAAAGAAATTGAACAACTTATTAAATGCTTCGTGATTGTGTTATTTTACAGTATTACATGGTCCTTTCTTCTGGCATTGTCAAAAGCTCTTTGTTCAATACCGCCTTAGCTTCAGTCTCCTGTTCTAGTATATTATGGTTGTGGATGTGCTTTAACACAGGCTGCATTCGGCCCAAATTTTGTGATTTGGTCTGACCTGAATATTGTAATGCATGCCTGTTGTTGAAATGTACTTGTGTATGCTGCTTTCAGGTTTAAATTTGATGATGAACGTGTAACAAGAGAAGATGTGAAGAGGGCATTGGAGGAGCAGTATGGTGGTGAGGAAGAGGTAATTTCTTTTCACTAGGACGAAAGTTTCTGTTAATATTGCCTAATCTTCAATTCTAAACGTCTCTCTTGTGTACCAATGAATCAGCTTCCACAGACAAATCCTGGTTTCAACAACTCTCCCTTCAAGTTTACAAAGTATTCAAATGCTTATATGCTAGTGTATATTCGTGAAAGCGACAAGGAGAAAATAATTTGCAATGTGGATGAAAAGGACATTGCAGAACACCTAAGAGTAAGCCTTTAGTTCCCTTATTTGAAATTCCTAAGGTCTTTCTCCTCTGCAAGTTATAGCAAGTACGGTGACATTCATGTTACAGATAAGGTTGAAAAAAGAACAAGAAGAAAAGGAGCAAAAGAGAAAGGAAAAGGCTGAAGCACACCTGTATACTATCATAAAGGTTCCAATTATCCTTGTCTCCTCTAACGCGGTTACTACATTTTTGTTTTATACTGCACGCCTTGTGCAACCTTACTTACTCAATCAGGAATTTTCTTCCTCAGGTTGCTCGGGATGCAGACCTTCTTGAACAGATAGGAAGGGATATATACTTTGATCTTGTGGATCATGACAAAGTTCGTAGTTTTCGTATTCAGAAACAAACGACTTTTAACCTTTTCAAGGTATCGTCTAGTTACATTTTTAGTATGCAATTCAGTTCAGTTAGGTTTTTGTTGGAGCAGTGCAAATTTGTGGTGGACTTGAAATTCCTTGCATCCTACTATATCTATCGTATCTGGTAGTTGGCATAAGTTGTCTGCAGAACTGGTGGACCAAGATAAAAAGAGAAAAAATGTAGTAGACTTCGCTTAAATGCAGTGGATAAATTATTCAGAACTCAGCATTCGTTGTTGGAACCCCTTTACGAGCATGCTTGGGATATTGAGTATGGGACATAAGAGAATTGTGTTGTTCGAGGTCAATTTTTCGCCAAAAGATAGAAGTCCCTTACCCACATACCCCGCTCCCATGAGACTTGAACCTGTGACCTTGCACAAGAGAGGGAGGGGCCTTTACCACTAGGCCGTCACCTTGCTCTCAAATTTTGAGGTCAGTAGTGGTAGCAGCTTATCTAGGCGTCTTAGTATTCTGGTACTAAAACCATATTTGCTTTCTTGCTTACCAATTAGAAATGAAATTTACCTTTTCCTATATTCGAAGGCAATTACAATACCCAAAAAAAAGAACAGAAAAAATGAGAATGTTATGCAGAGTTAAGGACGTATGTGAGCCTGCCAGGATTCCCCGGGTTAAGCAAGCCATTGTCACCTAGTTTCTTTATTGTGCATTTGGGTGACCACTTCTGCTAATATGGTGTGCTTTTGTTGCTACATCATGGATTCAGTCATTTTGCTTATTTCTATGAAGCACCGACACGGTTGTGGATAAGCAGATACGACATTTTTGAAAATTTTAGGATACGGGTGCGGCGGGAATACGGCGAATTTTGTAAATATTTTTTAACTATGTACACTTAGTGTTGAATTTCTAAACAATTTGAATCTTAATATGTATCAGATATATGTAAAAAATATTAATATTTTAACCAAATTAATGAGTTTTTAAGTTTAATGGGCTGCTTGGTGAATTTTGAAGTTTTCAACCAAATTAGCGAGAGTTTGTTAAGTTTAATGGGCTGTTTTATTAATATTAAAATTGTATAGCTGAACAGAATGAAGTTTGTATGTGGTATTACCTTTATTTCTTTGAAGTAACGGGGCTGGTTTTAGTAATAAGTGGGTATTTAAATAAAACACCAAAGTTGTGGAGTGGGTACCAATAAAATTGCAAAATTGTGGGGATAAACTGTCAAAAGGCCAACCAATTAAATATCTGATCAGCCACATCGATAACATCATCTGTTCATCTTCTTCTCTGGAACAACACCGCCCGCCGCCTGCCGACTTGGGTCGCCGCACGCCGGTGAGTACTTCTTCCTTCTCTCCTTCTTCTTCTCCTTCTCCTTCTTCTTCTTCTGCTGCTGCTGCTTCTTCTTCTTCTCCGGTCTCCTCTCTCCTCTTAGAGTCCTTGCCGGTGGTCGCAGATCTGCCTGGTACTTGTGCTTTCATAGATCGGATACGCACCCGAGCCTCACCCGGTATTTAAGACATAAAAAAATAAATCAGAAATACAGGATACGCATCGGACACGCACCCACACCGCACCGGACGTGTACCCCATCTTTTGCTTCACACAAAGTGCCGCACCCGTGCTTCATAGGCTTATTTGAACCTCGCTAAGAGTGAATATTGATGTTATCATTTTGACTTTGATGACAATGTTGAGACCAATGAAACAAAGTTTAATTTCGCGCATTACTTATATGAAAAAGTTTTGAGACGTGTGGCTTTAAAATAATGCACAATACAAGAACAGAAGCATGGTGAGGGTACGATCAGAAGAAACACTTAGTATTTAGTCTGTCAAAATAGAGCGATTACAACTTTTCTATAGGCGAGGGCCAACTCCTTTTACTACTAGAGGTAGCATTAGTAAACCTAAAATACCAAAATTCCTGAACATCATTGGAACTATACTAAATTTTCACCTTAGACACTTTTTGATCATATAGTCTTCTTCGTGGACTTTATTCACTGGAGGTTGTAGGTTGCAAAGCCTATCATTTTGTCGAACACACGTCTCTGGTTCTACTTCATGTGGCGGTCAAATTATTCTGGCCCTGATAATCCTGAGAATGCTCTAAACACGAGTCAAAAAGTAAAAGGAGGGTACCTATGCAAAAAATGGGAGAGTACCCTCCAGAATGTTATCAAATTTAAAGCTCTCGCACATGATTTTCCTGAAAAATGGGATATTACCCTCCAGAACAAATTTAAAGCTCTCGTACAAGATTTTCCTGAAACAATCTGTAACTCTACCAAATGGGTCTGACAGGAGTTGCGATACAATACATGCACACGTAAAAATTCGAGAATTGGCTAGTAAGAAAATCACGAAGTGGTTTGAAATGCAAGGGAAAAGGAAAAAGAGACCACAATTACCAATTCATTCCTTCAAATAGAAGCCTTAAAGCACGTACACTTCAACCACACGAAACTTTGAAAAATATGATGTAGCTGGAAATTGTTAACAAGTTGAGGCTAGCAAGGAGCTCATTCCCTTTTCAGCTTTTGGTGAATTTATCTACCATGTCTATAGACAATAAATGAGACTAAAATGTAGCCCGTATAGTAAGGACAGTATCTTTTAACTGGGCTATTGCATTTTGGAAGCAGTAGAATTTGATTGCATTGACAGCGTGTACCGAGTTCAAGTTAGGCTACTATCCATGATAAAGAATAACCATTGTTCTGGCAGGGTCAGCTCCTTCCGCATTCCGGTTTGCTACGATGTGTGATCCTTCTTTTGTTTTCTCTTGTAGATATGAATGGAAATCTGAGATACCCAGATGATGTCCAGTTATCTAATGATTAGAGTCTATTTCAGGAAGAAGTTGCGAAAGAGTTGGGCATCCCGGTGCAATTCCAGCGTTTCTGGCTGTGGGCAAAGCGTCAAAACCATACCTACAGGCCAAATCGACCATTGACGCCTCAGGAGGAATCTCAATCTGTGAGTATATATTGAGTTGGCAGCTGTTCTTTTGCTGCAACCCATTGTTACACACTACACACATACACGCACGCACGTGTGGGCGTGCACACATATCAATGTATATTCAATTTGAGCATTATCATGAAGTTTCCTTGTGCTAGTTAGTCCTCTGAAATTGCTTTTAGCATTATTCGTGCTCCTTTGTATCCTTGTTTCCTTTTTGTTTTTGTTATGGACATAATTAAAGAACGTTTGACTTGGGAACAAATGTTACTATTAGTAGTTGAATGTTGGGGCTGATTCCTGGAAACAGTGTGCATATGTTTTTGGCTGTAAATAAAAAAGTTGTAGGAGTTACTCTCATCGTTATTTTTTTACTAGATTCATGCATAGGACCAAGTCGCAGCTGCTTCTTGAGAGGACTTAAACATTGCATTTGTACTATAGTCAAACATTAACCAGAAGTTGCAGGGTGGCTCAGGTTGTAGCCCTCATTTTTGTAAAATGCCTATGAGCTTGGGTTCACTGTGGTGGGGTGGCATTTGAATATTGTGCAGTAAGTGGGAGATGTGATTGGGCAAGCCTGGGAAAACGAAATAAATGCGGATTACTAAGTACCTTTCCTGATAGCTTTACCTTTCAGAGGATTGGTTGCTTGTTCCATCATTAACTCGAATACCCAGTATTCGTTGCTACGTACAGATGGCCGTATGCTGTACCTACTGCTGTCATCCTGCATGAATGTGCTGATTTGACAAAGTAAAAGTGAACGGTCTTAAGTAGTGTATCATTGCTGACATACCAATGCAGGATGTATTACATTGGGCAGTTTATGAATTGTTGATGTTTAATTGAAGAAGAGAGCTTACACTTATTGTAGTGGGGACTCGATAACACAATCTTCAGATGAGGTTGATAACTTCTTAGATTAACTTTTTTGGGTAGTTTTTATTTTTTCCTGTTATGCACGTGTATCTGCACTTGTGTACATAGTTATAAATACCGTACCGGAGTGCGTACCGTTTTTTTCATAAAATGGTACGTAACGGTACCGTCTCGGTTCCGTCTCAAATTTTTCATCAATAATATACATTCCTTGGCTAACTAACAAAATATACATATATTTTTTTACTAACCGCTCCTCTAGAATAAACTGTTTGTCCTATATAGCTTGAATTACGTTAATTTTCAAATAAAAGAAATAGCTTATTCAATTGAATTACCTCCTCTAGGATTATCCCCCTTTTCAACGATCTCATTCGCAAATTCTTATGTAAGAATAAGCTGTTTGTTCAATAATAACGTCTTCAGGTTCAAGAATAAGCTTTTATTGTGTGTGTGCGTGTTTGCTCGCGCACATGTGTGTAAAGCAATACATCATATAGGTAAAAGAATATGATCAAAGCTTCCAGGTATAAAGTAAATCAAAGTTAAGTGAATATTATGAGCAAGAAGCTATAGAGGCTTTGATATGTATAAAAGAACGTAGCGTTTTTTCTATTTAGTCTTTATATGGTCAATTTACAAAATTTCTAACAAAATTTGTTACTACAGCATTTCTTAAGGCACCGGTACAAAACAGAATATCTCGGCCGGTACGTGTTTCTCGGTCGGTATCTCCTGAACCGGTCGGTACAACCGGTATAGAGCGGTATTTTGACCGGTACAAAATGTAAGGGATACCGTACCAGTAGAAGGCAAAAACGGTATGTACCGGTCGGTACGGTATTGATACTATGCTTGTGTATGGCAATGGCAATATTGATTGTATGGATCAGGATTATTCTGATGTTACATGAACAAGTTCCTCATTTTGGGCTTTCATAGTCGCTCCCGTCTTGTTTGTTGTAGCAATAACCATAACGGCTTTTCCTTAAAATTTCTTGTCATTCCAATTGCTGGATTAAGCGCGTATGACTTATTGCCTCAATGCATTCTATTCTAGGTTGGACAACTTCGAGAGGTATCCAATAAAGCAAATAATGCTGAGCTGAAATTGTTTTTGGAAGTTGAACTTGGGCAGGTATTATCTCATTGAGTGATTATCTTTTCCCTCTTGTTCTTCATGCTCTTTTCATCTTGTGTTGGAAGATTCTCAATGGGTTGTGGGGCAGGACCTTCGGGGTTGCTCCTGACTGATTCCTCAAGTCTTGCTTGTGGCATTGCTAGCCTTGAGGTCAGTAAGGCTGGTAGAGTGATAAAGAGCAATCCTGAGGTCAATCCTTGCAACTTGTAAGGGATGTTCTGCGTTCTATGCTGATATGTGCATTAATTTAGGATTTGCGGCCCGTTCCTCCACCTGAGAAAACTAAAGAAGAGATTCTTCTCTTTTTCAAACTTTATGACCCTTTGAAAGAAGAGCTCCGGTATGTACTGATCCTTATTGTTATTATTCTCTAACTTTAGGGTATGAAATATATGCAGCACACTTCAACATGTACATAACGCCAGTTTGAAAACCCAGAAAGACTGTTAGATTTTTTTTTGGTTTTTTTTGGAGAGGGGGGGGGGAGTAATTGTCCATTTTGCACAATATACATATCGTTGTGAAAAAATGCTTATTAGTCACTTGTATATTAGTTGAGGTTGAATACCGTAAGAATGGTAGGGCTACGCTACTGTAAGTGTCCTATCTGGTAGTACTCAGCTATAATAATTTTGTATGTCACAAGAAAGTTGCGAGGCTCTTTTCCTCATTTTCACTCCTACTTTAGTAAAAAACACGAACTTAACTTTGTAATGGGTACTGGAACTTCCAAACGACAAACTGTGCTATACAATCGTAGGTATTTATCCAACTAAAAGAAGTCTATCCGGGAATTCTAGTTCTAAAATGGGAAAGGGTTGACATCCTGAAACGTGCGTAAGAACTCGAATTATTCTCCATGTCAGGTATGTGGGGCGGCTGTTTGTGAAGGGCATTGGGAAACCAGCAGAAATTCTAGCAAAGTTAAATGAATTTGCCGGCTTCGATCCTAGTGAAGAAATTGAAATCTTTGAGGTGGTCTTCTCATTTCATTGTGCCTTTCAGCTTCCTACACTGGTTATGTTTGTTGTGATTGATAGGGTAGTTATCTCACAAATCCTCTTTACATCCAGGAGATAAAGTTTGAACCAAATGTAATGTGCGAACACATTGATACAAAGCTCACATTTCGGGGTAGTCAGGTACTTAGTATCATCAATTGCAAGCTGTTTCATAATGTATATAGGTCTTGTTGCCTTTTATTGAATTTTTGCTCGTTTTTGTGTGAACAGTAAGTTTTAATCATGAACCAGTTCAAGTTTTAGTCAGATTTTGAATTATTTCGTTTCTCTATTGTCTCCCCTTTGTAGCTTGAAGATGGGGATATCATTTGCTTTCAGAAAGCCATTCAAGCTGAAAGTAACGAACAATGCCGCTACCCCGATGTTCCCTCTTTTTTGGAGTACGTACATAATCGTCAGGTACGCGGAATCTTCTTACCATGACATGTAGGTCTTTCAATTTTTCATTTTCTACATGAAGTTGCAGTAGTTTTATTTTTCTGGTATATGGTTATAGTTGTACGTTGACCCACTGTTCACCTATTATGTGGCAGGATAATGAATCGTTTTCTAACACTGCTACGAAAACTTAACATTATTTAAGTTGGCATTCGTGGAAATGTTACATTTCGCATGAACTGCTTGCCCCTTTTTCTCTTCTCATTTTGCTCCAATATACGCTATTTATCTTCGTTGCAATGCTCACTTATTGTGGATGATTTTTGTCAATGTTTTAATTAGCTATGCTTCTGCTACATAGCGTCATTATGCAAAGGGTCTTTGTGGGTTAGACAAGTTCCAGTGTTCCACCCCTCGTCATATAATAATGAGAGTGCAGCAGCTTGTGTATCTAATGCAATTTCTTCTTTAATTTTTTTATTAAATCGAGTGTGATATATAAGTGTTTGTTTCTCTTGTTATTTAGCACCAAATTCGCTTCCAAAACGCTATAAGTTTCTGGTAGCTTCAGGGGTACATATCGATGCCTTAATTTTTATCCAATCCAAATTACTCTAGACATATGAACTACTTGGGGTTGGTGAGGTGGGAAGGATGGTGGAAAGTCAGTGGCTTTGTGGTTAACTGAAAGGGAGTGTTTTATGTGAAGCTTGGAGAGGTGCTGTCGTAGGTTTTCGTGTTTTGGTGGTGGTGGCAGCTGAAGAGGAGGGGTGGCGATGGTCATAAGTGAGGTAGGTTTTTCATATACCATTAGGTTAACTACTACAACCTTTCCCCAAACTTATTAGATGATTGCTGCCAATGTCTAGAGTTAAGACCAGTACTTAAACCCATTGCATGAGTCTGACTGAATATTATGATAGAATTTGTTAGTACTCTGTATCTGGTTTTTCGTTTTTTCATTAAAAAATGACAGATATATAAACAATTAGAAGGGTGCTGCAAAAGTGGATGAGGCTTCCATAGTTCATGTTGAGCCTGGAATATTCCTAACCGTTAGGTATGTGTTTAAGAATAACCGTAATAGTCAAATGGAGTATAACGGATTCACTAAAAAGTACCAAAGCGATATAGGTTTATGTGCAACTTGTTTAAATTATAGAGCACCGAGTTCAACTAATTGACAACGGAGTACTTAAAGAAAAACATATGCAAAGTGGCCGATACCATGCTACATTAAAACAAAAAGAAGAAAGAAATATGCATACTCGAAATAATTGCACATGTATGTATGTGTTGTCAAACAGTCTCTCCAGTGTTTTGCAAATTTGAATTTGGGCCAAGAATATGCATTTTTTTTTTTTTGCATTATAAAATAGAGCTGAGATGTTTATGCATCTCGATCGACGGGGAAAACTTCACATAGTACAAAGTTACTAAAACCTTTTCACTACCTTACCAACACAATCAAAAGAATCAATTACTCAAGTGTTCTTTACTTCTCGTGGGATCAAATGATTCCGTTAGGTTACTTGGTATAGCTAAAACTAAATTAATGAGTTAAACAGATTATTTCACTAACTTAGGCAGCCTCAGTGCATAAGGCTCCTGCCCATTGGGGGTTTTAGGGAGGGTTGATGTATGTAGTTCTACCCCTACTATTGCGGAAAGACATTTGTATAGCCAATAAAGATGTAAATTTAGTGAACAATTGTTTCTTTTGAACAACCCAAAGCATAATGTCACAGACACATTGTGTGGGCACTTAGCACAGGATTGCACAAGGGGATATAGGCGTTGGACCACACAACAGGCGTAGCGTGTAATGCAATAGCTGAATGCACTGGGCTTTGCATCGACTCTTAACATCGTCTAGTCGCTCGGAGAATCTATGGGGAAAAGGGCTTGGGGCCCTCATCTAGGTATAGTCGGCCGTGTTTGTATGAGAATGTACCGGGTTCGTGACAACTGGTGTTAGAGCCACACACAGACTTGTACTGGAATGTTTAACAACCCGGGGGACAATAGACAATGCTTCTGAAACCTCTCAGATGGCGAGCACTGGGGGTGTACGAGGATGTCACAAAGAGTCGCTGTAGCACGCGGGGTGATTGCGTAGGACGAGACTTAGGGAAGTTGTTTCATCCCCCTTATAAGGGCACAAGGGATTGGGCATAGTAGCTCTCACCAGACTAGTTGTGTGGCGACTAGCGCATGGGTGTGCACGGGAATATAGGCGTTGGACCACACGATAACATGCCGTCTAATGCCAAATCCTAGTACATAGGGTTTTGCATCGACTCTAACATTGCCCAAACATCCAGTGTTGTGCTGGAATGTTAGACCACCAGGGGCGACAGACAGTGCATTTGGAACCTCTTTGATGGCAAGCGCCACAGGGTGCGCGAGGAAGTCACGAAGAACAGTGTAGCACGCGGCTGCTAGCGTTAGATGGGACTCAGGGGAGTTACTTTCGGATTGCGCGTGGTAGCTGTCACAGACTCATTTTGTGGGTGCTTAGCTATGTTACACGGAGTCAGTATGAGTGTTCGAGTGGGATATGTGTCCAAGCGTTCGATTTGTCTAATTCTCAAAACCGAAGACACGGGAACATGGCAGAATGTTCCTTTATAATTTATTTGTTAGTTATTCCTTAGCTAGGATGGTGTTTTTTGTGACACAATTGTTCTACTTTACAACTTATACTATCTCAAAGCAATAACGAACTAAAGGAAACACTCTAAGATAGTATTCTTAGTGACATATCCTATGAGATGTGTCAGACACATCTCATACCCATGTAACGTAGGGGTGTGTAAGGGGATATAAGCGTACACTAGGCCACGGGCCTGGCGTGTAATGTCACAGCGTAATGCACTTGTGCAAATAAGACATTTTTTTGAGGGGGGGGTTGGAATCTTTTGGGAAAAAGGCTTGGGGGCCTCATATAGGTATTCCTGGTTGTATCCATGTGAGGATGTCCTCGAGTCCTTGAAAATAAGCTATTACTTATAGAAAAACACGCGCTTCCTTTTTCATTTCTTTTTATTTTCAGTTATGTTTTGATGACGTTCTTTGATAACACGAGGTTTATTTTGTGTTGTGGCTTATAGGTTGTTCGCTTTCGATCTTTGGAGAAACCAAAGGAGGACGAGTTCTCTCTTGAGTTGTAAGTTTTTTTGTGCATATAAATCTTAACGTGCAGCTAGTATTATTTAGCACTAGCCTAAATTTCGGTGCTAAGCACGTTATAGTTATATAAATAATAGTAAATTTAGAAGTAATGAATTGCATTATAAAATTTAAAGCATTCATTTAATTATCTATGTAGGAACAGTATTAGCAACATTTATTGAAATGATTATTTCATCAAAGATGGTTATACTAGTGTTTAATTAGGTGAATTTACTTTTAGTTGACTAACTGTAATGGTGGAATATCCCCAAGGAAAGCACTTGTGCATTCAGTTACGGATTTGAATAAATTATTCAAATGTAGATAGCTATGACCTATAAGACAAGGGCGTGGATACTTCATTTTTAAAACTATGGGATACGGGTGCGGCGGGGATATGACAAGTGTTCTATAATTTTCTTAACTATTTATCCTTAGTATTGAATTTCTTAAGATGCTTGAGGAACTTTTATGGCCACAACATCTTTATCTTCATCTACCTCTCCATCATTGTCACCCGTAAAATTGTGGCCTCCAAATCAGACTCATCAAGTGAAAGCTTCACGGCAGAAAGTACCCCAACATCATCCTTGGTACCAAATTGTTCACCTCCAACATCCCACATTTTTGTCACCCGTTGTGCGTATTATGGAGATCTTCTTGAGAGAAATCAGAGATTGCTATGAATGAAAAGTAAGTCCTCCGCACGTTAGTTGTGGTGTGAACTTTTTCCTTCTCAAGGAATTCAACCAAGGAGTAAATTCCTTTCGGCACAAGACGAAGAAGCGTTTTGATGAAGTAGTTTCAAAGCTATGCTTTGGTGCATGAGGACCATGGCATGACCAACAATCATGAGGACAAATGATAGACCGATCGTTAATAGAATCAATATAATTGAATTTGCCACGAATATTTTTAGGAATGTCATTGTCAAAATCAAGTCCTTTGAGGTTAGTGTATTGGTTAAGTAGCTTTTTAAAATGCTAGAATCAGTTTTCAAATTACATAAGGCTTACAAGTATGGAAACAACGATCCTAAGAAATTACTTAAATTGCTTAATATAGAAACAAGGACCTCGTCCAAGATAATATTGGAGACTTTTGGCGACACTTTATGTTTAGCATAGAAGTTCAGTAAATCCTATTTTACATTAAAAAACTTATGTGATGATGTCTCACGCAACAAAGCTACTGTTGTGTTTCTTGCTTTGCTTAGTATATATCATACAGATTTTTATATTGTTTTCCATTGAAAATTCTAGGTCAAAGCTTCACAATTACGATGATGTTGTGGAAAGAGTAGCTCGCCATCTTGGGTTGGATGATCCATCTAAAATAAGGCTTACATCTCACAACTGCTACTCCCAGCAACCTAAACCCCAACCTATTAAGTACAGAGGAGTAGAACATCTTTCAGACATGCTGGTCCATTACAATCAGGTTATTTACCAAATGGGTGTTGCATTAAGTGAGATTCTACTATGTCTTTGTTTTCAGTAGCATTGCTTCCTTGAGGAATTTACACCATGCTGTTGCTTTTATACCAACAGACATCTGATATTTTGTACTACGAAGTGTTGGATATTCCTCTGCCAGAACTGCAAGGCCTGAAAACTCTCAAAGTTGCTTTTCATCATGCTACCAAGGACGAAGTGAGTGCTGATTTTTGCTATTCACTGTCTAGATTATTTTGTGGCTCTCCCTCTCTGAAATGACCTTGTTTGAAATGTTTCAGGTAATAATTCATACTATTAGGTTGCCGAAGCAGAGCACTGTAGGGGATGTTATCAACGACCTTAAGACGAAGGTAACTTCTACAAGTGTACTGCTATCCAACAAATTAAGGAATTACCTTGTGAAGTTACTTGAATTTCCGAGTTCTTACCCTTTTGCTAAAAATGTGTTGTTCTTCAAGTTACTTGCGAACTTGCTTGAGAGCTAGATATTTAGATTTGTGTCATTTGCTTAAAGAATCTTGTTCTTAAAACTCAAGAGATGAGGCTTGATTAAGAACTTCAATTTTAATTCTGAAATTCTGTTAGACAAGAAAACTGCTCATCCTTTTGGTGTATGGTGGAACAGGTTGAGTTGTCTCATCCAAGTGCAGAACTTAGACTGCTTGAGGTCTTCTATCACAAGATCTACAAGGTATTAGACATGTGCATGTAATTTTTTCCCTTGTGCAAAGTTAGCTTGGTCGTATAAAACTTTTTCTTCCCTTCCTTTTATCTGCATCGCATGAAACCTTTGGGATTCTGTGCATGAAAATGCTTTGCAGACCTTTTCTTTCGTGAGTCCTTTATTTTCATGTAGGTGCTACTATTTTTGCTGGTTTCTACTTGTAACTTAACAACACCCCCCCCCCCCCCCCCCCTCCCCCCAACCCAAAAAAATAAAAATAAAAAATTAAATAAATGAATGAATGAATGAACAGAGTAAGTGACAGAGATATCTGTGCCGCCTGCTAAATCTAAGTCAGTTTTCCCCAAGGATTGTTTTGGTATTCGAATAAACAACGCGAAGTACATGGAATCATGGTTTTGGTCCACAGAGGTTGTCAAGATCAACTTTTTTTTTTTTGTGTGGTAAATGGTGCATGTAATTGAACTCGGTTTTGCTTTGGGCTAGCTTCGGGGTTCTTCTTCCGCTACTGAATTTAATCTTGTTTGGGTTTTAATGTTCTTTTGGTTTCTAACTAGTATTTGTTTTTCTTTCTGTTTTTTTTTCCTACCCTTTCTTAATGCTGCTTCTATGTCTGCAGATTTTCCCCCTTGCTGAAAAGATTGAGAACATCAATGATCAATACTGGACGCTACGTGCAGAGGAGGTAAGTGCCAATATTAATATTTCATTAGGCAGATTGGTCCTCCTGAGTTAAGTACTCATTTTTTTTTTTGATTCCATCATTATTACATCTAAAAGCTGTTGAATGTTACAGTTGTGTTTAGTAGGTTCTTATGTAACTTGAATTTAGTCAAGTTTTCATTGAAATGCAGCTTTCGATGTGTGCTATTTGGATTGTGAACCAACTCACCCTTTTTGATAGCTATTTGTATAAATGATAGATGCTTAAAGTTTTTCTCCATTTTTGATAGTTTAGCTACTTGCCAAATCTTGTGAGGAACCCCAAAGGATATTACATGATGGTTTTGATCCAAGGTCATAGGAGACAATTGCATGTTCCCATTGCTTTTATTCACATTCAGTATCAGCCACAGGGTGTTCCGCACCTTTGGCTTCGTTGACTAAAGAAGGAAGAAAAAAATCTCTGTTCATACCAGCAGCTTTCTCACAATTAGGATTAGGATTAAGGGGGTTTGCACAAGTTTAAGCAGCCGGTTGTTACTTGTCAATTTGAGTGTGATTAGTGCTTACCTTGGAGGGCAAAGCTCGAAATTGGTCATTGTTACCCGCCATATTTTGGATGGCAGTTACATGAGGAGATGACATGGGCCTCACAACGTGTTGGTTAGTGGGTGCGTGTAACTGCCCGGAGTTCTCATGCTCGCCAGCCAGCGCCTAATTCAGACGCGCCGTCACTATGTTTGCAACCTCAAAATTCCCCTCCATTCCTTGGTCACTAGTTATGGTGTCAGATTCATCCTTCCTTGAAGCTTTCCCTTTGTCAGCCCTAGAGCCAACTTAAGGTCAGAATTCTCCTTCACCATAGCATCCAATTTCCGATGAATTTCACAGAGTTCCTTCAGTGTTTGCTCTCATTAGAGTC
The DNA here is from genome assembly GCA_033065855.1 of Escallonia rubra. Taxonomy (NCBI): domain Eukaryota; kingdom Viridiplantae; phylum Streptophyta; class Magnoliopsida; order Escalloniales; family Escalloniaceae; genus Escallonia; species Escallonia rubra. Next base: position 822,023 of record JAVXUO010002591.1, read on the forward strand.
ATACCATGGAGGATTTCCGGTTGTAAGTTCTCTGGTCGAAGATCACCGACATCCTGGATATCATTTTTACCTAGGTCTACACTTAGGGCTTGCGGTATGGTATGTTGCAGTAAGGCAACACAATGAGCGTGATGCCATTGTTTCTGAAACAAAGTCGCAAGCAAAAGTATCCATACGTGGACCATGAAGCCTATATGATCGGCGGACGGCGGAAGACGTGGATTTCGTTAGTGTTTGCTGGCATAACATAGCTTCCCTCTCTAACATTCTCTCCTTATCCTTCAACTTGTTTCTCTGACCGTATAGACTCTTTTTTTTGTGTCGAAAAAATATCTTGGTTATAAAGAGGATGCCCTTTTACCTGCTATATTGACCAGACTAGTGTTGCTTTTACCTTATAGAAGATATCAATATTGATTTCAATGTACACATCTGGCTGGCTTTGCAGCCAGCTGGGTCTTGTTTGCAATTTGTATAATTAATGATACTTGTTATGGTTTACAGATTCCTGAAGAGGAGAAGAACCTTGAACCTAATGATCGGCTGATTCATGTTTATCATTTTATGAAAGATACAGCTCAGAACCAGGTAGAAATGACGTAGGAATAAAACTTGACTTGCAATACTGTTCACATTTTCCCACATCATATGATTTGTAGATGGTATTGAATTTTCTCTGTTACAGCAGCAGGTCCAAAATTTCGGGGAACCATTTTTTCTAGTCGTCCATGAGGGGGAGACATTGTCAGAAGTTAAAGTACGCATACAGAAAAAGTTGCAGGTTCCTGATGAGGAGTTTTCAAAGGTATCTTCTTTTTCCTTCCTTGGCAGTTGGTTTCTCCGTCAGCTTAATGGTGATTCCAGTCTGGTTAGTTTCTAACCTGTTTTTTGTTACCCGCTGTTATTTTTCATTCTCAGTGGAAATTCGCATTTTTGTCTTTGGGTCGTCCGGAGTACCTGCAGGATTCAGATATTGTGTCCAGTCGTTTTCAGGTTTGTATTTCTTGCACAGATCTCTACGTGTATGCTTATGTCATTTAATCTCCTACAATGCTTATCTATCTCACATTTTTGTTTCAGAGAAGAGATGTTTATGGTGCTTGGGAGCAATACCTTGGGTTGGAGCACTCCGACAATGCTCCTAAAAGGTCTTATGCAGCCAATCAGGTACGCACATTCCTTGAAACCCCTGAAATTAGGTGTGTTGAGGTTGGTAATACATTTTTTTACTGCAAAATTTGGTGAAAATGTCTAAGTGAGATGCCCAAAGTGGCGATGACCGAGTTGGTAATGGTCATAGTTGTCAAATCGCTACAGATAGCTTAATTAAGTGCAGATGATACATATTTAAGAAGTGAAAGCCCCAAACTACATAAGAAAGGTTGCCATATGGCCAGTGATTTTGCGGTGTCCTATCCAGTGTTGTTAAAGGCGACCAAGGCAAGCGCCTCAGGCAAGAGGTTACCACCTTGCCCTAGCCCAGGTGAGGCGTCTTCACTGAGGCGAGCTCCTTTCTTGCTTAGGCAAGGAGGTGTAACAAGGCAAGGGGAGAAAAAGGCCTGCCGGCCGTCCAAACTAAGACTTTATAGAGGAGGGGGTGTGGGGGGGGTTGTTGAAGACGGGCCAAAGAAGCCCTAATCGACCGAGAAGAGTCATCGAAGAGAAAAAAAGGAAAAAAAAAAATATGAGGAAGAGAGGAAGAAAAGATCAAAGAGTAAGAAAACCAGACGAGGAGAGATCTAAGTTGCTGCTTCTTTCTTCTTCTCGTTTGACTGGGTCTTTTTTATGTCATTTCACTGCGCAAGGTTTGGTGCCATCATTTTTTCCTTACTGGACTCTTCAATAGCCCATTTAATGACATTTGATCAGTTACGCTAAAAAAGTGCCGCTAAGATTTCTAGCTAAACTAACTTCGAAAATGCCACTAGCTAAGGGAGGTTTTTTTTTTTTTTTGGGTGGGGGGGGGGGGTGTGGATTGCAGCCAAACTAAACTGTTTCCTTCTTTGGTTCATTACATTATTATATCTGCTGTATTTTTTATTTTCTGATTGTTTGCTAATCTATTTTTGTCTTCAAATATTTTTTTTTTTTGGTGGTGGTTTTGGTTATTTGTTGCATTGTCGTCTGTCATATAGATTGAAAATTTTATACTATAAGCGAAATTTATCGGAAAGAGCGCCATACTTGATAATCAGACCGTCTCAAGCATTTGGAAATCTTAGCACCTTAAGACCGCCTAATGCCTATAACAACAATGGTGGTATCGTGCTTCCTAAGATACGTATTCACCTATCGAAGCTGTATCGCCAGATACGAGGATACGATGTGAATTAGATACGCATGCGATAACATATCATTTTGTGGGATTTTATCATACCATAAGATGCTACTCTACGGTGTATAGAAAAATGCTGATGACTATGGTGATGGTAGTGTATTGCTAGAAGTTTGTGATAATATATTAGAAATTTAGGGCGCACATTTGAAATGTTTTTGACACTACTACCGACTTGAACTTGTTTATGCAGAATCGACATACATTTGAAAAGCCGGTTAGGATCTACAATTAGGAAAATTCAGCTGAACCTGTGCCCATGCATTACCTGAATGCCAATCTTTCAATGGCATGTGGAGTCTCGTGCAAAAGCAGTCGTGGAAAAAAATGGAAGCCAGCAGTGTGACAATTAAACGCGTAGTTTGTAACTCTGATAGATGTGTAATTCTTCGTTAGAAGGTGGCTGACCATATGCAGTCTCTGCCCATATCTCGAACCACGCTCCTTGCTCTCTGTCAACCACCAGTCGTCGGGGTGAGTTAGGTAGGCAGTGTTTTCATCTTTCATTCCATTGTAATTTAGGATTGCAGAAGATTTTGGGGGTGGGGATGTATAGAAGGTATAGAAGTGTGATTTAATGTTTTGTTTTGTTTTCCTTTTCCCTTTTGGTTTTCCCGTTGTAGTTTATCACATAGGCGAGTTGGAGACGAGATATCTGTATAATTTGTGCAAAAGAATCCTCCACTTGAAGTACTGTTCTGCTGATCCAATATGGCAGAGTTGTGCTACACCAAAAACCACAGGATTCGTCAATCATTTTCCGTCTATTCCAATTATTATGCTGTTCATTTAACTGATTGCTGGCTAAAAGAAAATTTTAAAAGCAAAAGAGCCCAGCGTAGAACGATCAGTCTCGTATATTTCTTGTGTTTGAAGCTCATCTCCCCCATTTTTGAGAAATGATGTATGAATGGAAGAAAAGTTCGAAGAATGAAAAGGAGAGTCCGAGCTCTAATTTGTGATCGTTATTTCTGGTTAATGAACATCAATGGTTCCTTGACATTTGGGCCTCTCCGTGTTATCCGCCAGCAAATCAAACTAGCGAAGTGCACAAGCTTGCTGTAAATATGCATATTTGCCTGTCCTCCCTCTCCTCACTAAAGCCACAACTAGCCCTTAAGCCACCAACACCAAAAAGCCCTCTTATCATTTCTTGATCATACTTGGTTTTCTGGTTAGGGTCAGGTTGAATCAATCGGCGGGGTTTGACAAGAGAAAATTAAGTGTGGTAGCTTGCGCCTGATTATGTGTGGCTTGGTGAGGATGAAGCAGAGCATAACATCCCTCCTTCCCAAATTGGATTTGATCCAATGGTTTAGTATGTCACAATGATGTAATTTAGCCAATCTCTCTTCAATTACATCGTTCGCTCTCATCAATCAAAATGGCATCATCCTGAATTTTTAAGCCCATAAGGTGACGTCATAATTATTGGTATTTGTCTCTTTACATAGTTGTGAGATAATTATCAAGCAAATGTAGTCTTATAGCCACACTTTATTTATCGCAATGCAGAGTGGTCATCCATGGGGATAAAACACACAAATTCTTTTTACATCAAGCCAGAAAGAGCTTACCCAGATCTGAAGATCCAAGCTTTCGACGACGTAAAACTCTCAAAGACAAGCTCCTAAACCGTGCCGTTTATTCAGAATTAAGCTGATAGTCCTAGAATTGAAAGTTAATCAAAGGATATTATGTTTGTTTGAAGTTGTATTAGAGTGTGTACTCCTATTTCCCCTAAATCGATGAAATAGTAATTGTCAGTATGTTGTTTGTTCTTTGGAAAAAAAATTGTTATTACCCCGGTTGGAAGAATCTTCTTTCTACCCCCTATATAGCATCAATCAATCATCTCTAAGAGTCCGATTGGCAAACGGAATTGGAATTGGAATTGAGAATTGTAATTCAATTCCAATTCTTATGGAATTGGAATTGACTTGGAATTGAGTAGAATTTGTAATTCCATTGATTGGTTAGCACAAAAAATTAGATTAAGAATTGAAATTACTTAAGTAAAAAAATAAGAGGTAAATATGCAAAATGAGAGTTTTATATTTTTCTTATCAAATCATACCCAACAACACTTACACCCCTGCCCCACCCCGCCCCACCCAACCCAACCCAACCCACCCTATAGAACATAAGAAAAGAAAAAAAATAAAATAAAGTACACGCACGATGACTTAGGTACAAAATGTAAAAATGCAACTAATTGATAAGAAAACTTGAATTTGCAACCTAACAGCTGAATATTAGAACTTTAATGATATGCTAGTACTTGACAATAAGAAAATATTCTCAAAGATAAAAATGTGCTTAGACTTAACAAAATGAAGCGATTAACAAGTTAGATCTCTACCAGTAAATAAGATAATAGCTCCTAAAAAACTAAGCTTGAAAACAATTCAAAGTTCATAAGTTCTTTGTTGGCTGACTTGGCTCCATATCTTAAGTCTTATGAGTGCTGATTTGCATCATTAGATACCAGCTCATTGTAACCTTCAACATCAGTCTCAGCTCCTTCCCCTGTTGCTCGATCTTGTCCACATATAGCTGATAAATCTTCTCAATTCTCAATTACCTTTCTTCTATATGGCTTTGCATCGGGAAGATCCTACAAAAAGTAAATATAGAACTATATAAGTAACGTTCCAATTGTTTAAAAAATAAGAGAGATTAATATGTTTTTTACCTTGACATACGCGTTCCAAGCAGTTTCACTATAAACGCTAATCATATTGGAATAACAATTCCACGAAAAGCCACTTTGGGTCAATAACTTGGACATTACTTCATAATGCTTGTCATATGTTTTCAGATGACCAATAATATTCTCTTTTGTAACTTTCACGTTACATTGAATGGTACGATGTCTCTATCTTAACCTTACAATTTAATTGAATATCATTTTCAAAGAAGCTAACATTGTGTTTATTCATGATCTAACCTTCTAATTTCAACACCCACGTTAAAGACTTTGGCTTTGTAAAGAACTTAAAAAGTATAGAGGTTCATGAAAATTAACTATATTAGTGAGAAAATCAACAAAAAGAGGCTTAAAGTGGGAAAAATGATACTAAGTAAGTATATGGGTTGTGAACTTGTGTTTTCTTCTTGCATCAATACATCAATTACGCTGATCTTAATCAATTTTTGTAGATTTCAAGCATACCCATGAGAAGAAAAAGAAATTCAGCAGCTTTAGGCACCCAAAAAGCCAAGAAGGAAGCTGTGAAATATGAAAATGAGGAAGTTCAAGAAGAGGTTCGTTCCATAACAGAGCTTCCACAAAGCATCATTGATGATATCCTGTATAGGCTCACTTCACTTTCAGTAAAGAGAATTATCAAGTGTAAGTGTGTATGAAAATCTTGGTGTAATTTTATCTCTAGTCCTGAATTTGCCAAGTTACACTTTGAGAAGGCACAAAGATCTGCCTGCCCTTTGATCCAAGCCAAGGATCCAAAACGTATCGCTCGAACCCTTTACTTATTTGAGCCTGAAAATGAGCTTGGGTTTGACAGTAAAGATAATGAGTCTAATTGCCCATCGCACATGAAGCTTGACACCGGATTTAAGATTCCATTGCGCGATTCCAAGAAGGTTCTTTATAAAAAATTGAACCCACAGCCCAGTGCCAGGAAGATGCGATTTGCTAGCTTGAATGTGAAACATCACAACTTTAATGTTGCCAAATTCATGTAATGGTTTGCTTTGTTTGTGTGAAACAAAACAGTATGATCCTGTCATTGTATGCAACCCACTTACGGGTGAATATGTTAAACTTCCGAAAGCAAAGAAGCCTAGTGATTCTAGAACTTGGATTACATCTGAGATTGGCTATGCTCCCCAAACAAAGCAGTACAAGGTGGTAAGGATGTTCACTGAACTTATTTGGTATAAAGACTCTAGAGAGGTTGAAATTCATATACTTGGCACATGAGTGTGGAGAGGTGCTAAAGGAGCTCCATACTCTCCACCATACATGCCAAGCAAGCTCAAACCACGTATCTAAATGGTGCACTTCATTGGTTTGGTGAAAACCCTTATGGCAGACATGAGATCTTTGCTTTTGATATTGAAAAGGAGCAATTCCTATCTCTCTCGTCACTCCCTGATAGACCTTTCTTGATTGAAGAGATGAGCATGTGAGTGCACAATGGATGCCTTTACATTCGCATTCCAACCATAACGGTACTAACACAAGATGATGATGTTACTGGTTTACAGATTCAACATAACGGAGGGTGGGTTCCGATTAATCCATTACCCAATTCACTGGTTGTAAATGTTGGAGATATACTATAGGTAATTGTCACTTAATGTTGGAGATACACTAGAGGAATGAGCACGAACACATTCAGGTGGTTGTTTATCTCTAACACGCTTTTGTTCTTTTTGTTACGATAGATATGGAGCAATGGGAAGTACAAGAGCATTGAGCATAGAGTTGTGACAAGTGAAGCAAGGGCAAGGATATCAGTTGCATTATTTTTCTATCCAAACACTGAGGTGGAAATTGAGCCACTGGAAGACATCTTGGCTACCCAAGAGTGTGGTAGAATGTACAAAAAGGTCAAGTATGGTGATTATCTCAAACAGGTAACCCAACGAAGACTGCAGGGGAAGACACACATCCTAAAGTTCAAAATTTAAGCACTTCCTTTTTATTCTAAAGCAAAATCGAGGAAGCCCCAACTTAATTCATCATTAAGTCAACTCCTTTGTGGACTTAAAACAAACAATTGGAGCTCTCAAAATTCGAACCACTAAAAGGATCACCAAACTCGACCAACAGAACTACTGAAAGCTTCAGATTAGCAAAAAGGTGTTTGTTTCTGTTTCACAAAGATGTTTATTTGCCTACCACTTTTACAAAATGAACTTGCATTTGATCATCAAGTATCCAATGAAGAGGAAACAGTTTACAAGAGACCATCTAAACATATAATCGATCAACACAAAATGGATAAACAAACTTGCAAAATGCTAAAAAACCAACGATATACAGAGTAAACAAGCAAGACCAAAGAAGCCCCATCATACTTGACGCAACAAAGCTCATACATTCACCACTACTATGCATCAGATCAGCTAAACCTCACTATTTAACCGAGACATAACAAAGCAAAATCAGCATAGATGTTTGACTAACCTAGATTGTTGTCGCTGCCGTTAAATAGAGTAAATTGTTGCTGCCGTTGCTACCATCAAAATAGTAGATCGTTGTTGCCGTTGCCGTCAAAATACTAGATGATAGCCGCCGCCGTCTGCACAGTACATTGCCGCTGCCATGGCGAGGTTGAGTCCAAGAGAAGGAAGATCGTCGCTGGCTCGCTGCGATGGTGAGGTTGAATGAAAGAGAGAAGGAAGAGGGGAGTTCAGAGAACCAACCGTCGGGGAGAAGAAAGAGAGAAACAATGAAAAAACATATGGGCTGGAATTGCAAGTTTGAGGTTGGGCCTTAAGAATTGAAGTATGGGCTTTAAAGTATGTTTTTAATTTTATGGAATTGGGTATGAATTATAATTCCAATTCTAGATAAGCGGTCCAATCAACAGAATTATAATTCTTAAGGTCAAATTGCAAAATCTATCTCAATTCCAAGGCTACCTCCGTGATGCAATCGGACCCTAAATGTTTCTAGTGACTTTTATTTAGTGACGCGAAAAAAGTGCTGTTAATAATTGTTGCTAAAAGTGTTAGAAGAAAAGCCAATAGAAACATTTAGCGATTATTAATTGTCATTATATACGGGGTTGGAGAAGATTCCTACAACCTGGGTGGGAGCCAAAGTTTGTTCTCTTTGTTCTTTTACCGCACACTTGAAGTTTGTGTGGACAAATTCACAATTTTCTGGGAAGCCCGATAGGACGTCCTGTCTCTCGTTGCATCTCCACTCTTCATCCTTCACGCTTTAGTGGCTAGCAGAGTAAATCCCCTTCCTACAACCAATTCTAGTGCTTGGAAGATAAAAAAAACTAGTTTTTAGTTGGATAACTATTTTCATAAAATCATGGACGAGAGTTCAGGCCGCCTCAATTATGGTCAAAATTACGAGGTTTTAATCTTAGCTAGTCCGATCGGGGTATGTATGCCACTCAGTTCAGACCAACCAATAATTATGTAGTAAGGTTTGTTCTTATTTTTTAATAAAAAATATCAAAATAAATAAAACAAGTACATACCTATTTAGAGTATGATGAGGTACCTAGCACATTCTTGTTGTATAAATTAGTATCCGAGTTCGAACCTAGGTGCTGCAATTTGGATGGCTATATTGGTGATCTAGTGTCAATTTAAGGGCTTCTTGTTTTTCTTATTTATTATTTTATCAAATTTAACAGAGTAGATGATGACTTAAAAAGACTAGATTTTTTTATATGAATAACGTCACAAGTGGTTCTAGCTCTCCATCTCATTGCATGACTCCATGATCTATGAAGTTAAGAAATTGTTATCTATTTTTCTGACTACTAAGTCATACCTGTAATGAGGAAGCAATTAAGCTCGATCACATTACTGACATTGACATGGAAAAGGCTCTCAACAATCTTAGAGTATAATAAACGTTAAGGGGCTCAGAATAGTATAATTTACTTCACAAAGTAGCTTTTATGGAAAAAAAAAAAAACACAAGAAAAAGCCAGAACATATAGAGATAAGTTCGAAACCTTCAAAAATTAATGTCTGTCCTCACTGGATATGTACCAGCTCATTAAACACAAGATTTCATCGTGAATGCAATTGCTAAAAGTTCAACTGACAAGTCATACGTCAAACCGTACATATAAAGAATCGAGTGCACGAGGATGCCTAAGAATTATCAACTCCAAAGCTTCAATAATTTGATGGGAGAGGAGAGGCAAGCCAACATATCGGTCCTTTTGTGTTGAACACATAGCATCATTGGCACTTACGAGACTTTTTACTCTTCAAAAGGATACGCTTTCAACTGGTACACGGACCTAAAGCCACTCGACAGTCGAGAAGACTCGTAAAAGGAATCCTTCCTCAACAACATCTTTAGTACTTGGCGTATTGCTAGCATGATTGAATTTGTCAATACTGTTCAAATAGAGGATGAGTCGGTCATCAATTATGGTAGCATTTGAAACAATTTTTATCTTCGGTTTTTGAAAACTGAAAAAAAATAACGGCATTTGATAGACATTTTTAATTTTTTTTCCCTCTAGTTTTATAAACCAGTTTTCAAAATGGGGTTATTTTAGAAACTCCATTTTAGAGTTTTCAATTTTAATTTTTCCTTTTTTTCTTTAGATCCATCTTTCACTTTTGTTAGAAACATTTTATGTCTCTTCTTCCCTTTAATCCTCATCACCAACAGCTACTACCCAAGAATACCAAACCACCTACATTTCAACCACCATACTCATTGATCGCCATTCCCGAACACCAAACTACAAACACTGCCAAGGACCACAACAATGACCGTTGATCAGTTGCGAGATCTGCCACCGCAACTGATCAACACTCCAAACACCAAACCTGCCACCTACCGTAGACACTAGCCACTGCCATGACCACAAGTGACCAACACCTATGAACACCGCCAATCATTATAGCTACTAATAACCACTACCACTCATCTAAATCCAAATCCACCATCATACCGACCACATTATCCATGCAACAAACACCACCACAAGATTGGGCCCTAGTATCTTCAACATGCACAAATAAATTCAAGCCATCCAAACCCATTCACCCAATAAAACCCCAATCAGACCCAATGAAGCCCTAATTCGCAAGCTAGTGTGTTATTGCTATAGCAATAGTTGGATGGTGGTAGAGGAGATGTGTAGGTCATGGTAGAGGCGCTTTCGGTTGTTGAACATAGGAGTTCAGAAGAAGTTCTCGAGTATTGCAAAAGAAAAGAAAAGAGCGAATGGTGTCATCAACCGACACATGGTGCTTTTCGGGAGTGACACGTCACCGAGGGGTCCACAGGTGTAGGTGCCCCACGGACTGTCGGATCGCATATTCAACCGGCCTGCTCCTCACAGCGTCGCTCTGTCTGTCTGGAAAGACTGGCTCCCACAGCGTCGGTGTGGCCAGAGAACCCCATTGATCTAGCCACCAATCCAAGCCCTTGTAGAGTCCCATAGGCCTGGCAGCGGTGGGGAAGACCCGACGCCCAACTGCCAGGCGAACTAGGCGCGATGCCCTCCGAAGACCTGCTCCCGTCTCGGAGTGACCCGGGGGTCATAGTCCCTAGGGGTGCCGATGTAAGCCCCAAGTGTCGAATCACGTAGGCCAGCCACGTAGACACCCTGGCGGAGATAGTGTCCCAGAGGAATCGCCTATCCCGCAGGCCGAGGTAGCATCCCGGAAGAGCTGTCTACCTAGCGAAATGGGAGTCTTTATGCCGGAGCACTTTGAACTCCCTGGCAGAGATAGTGTCCCGGAGGATTCGCCTATCCCCGCGGGTAAGTCTTTGTGCCGAAGCACTTAGAGCGTGTCAAGGTAGCATCCCAAAGGAGCCGTCTACCTGGCGAAAGAGGAGTTGAAAAGCTCCAAGGCAGAGATAGTGTCCCGGAGGAGTCGCCTATCCTCGCGGGTGAGTTCTTGTGCCAGGGCACTCGAAATGCGTCAAGGTAGCATCCTGGAGGATCCGTCTACCCGACGGGCTGAGGTAGAATCACGGAAGAGCCGTCTACTTGACGGAAGGGGAGTTGGAGAGCTCCATGGCGGAGATAGTGTCCCGAGGGAGTCGCCTATCCCCGCGGGTGAGTCCTTGTGTCAGAGCACTCGGAGCGCATCAAGGTAGCATCCCGGAGGAGCTATCTACCCGACGGGCCGAGGTAGCATCCTGGAGGAGTCGTCTACCTAGCGGAAGGAGAGTTGAAAAGCTCCATGACGGAGATAGTGTCCAGGAGGAGTCGTCTATCCCCGCGGGTAATGTACCCTTCGGAAAGTGGGTCAAAGCATGTTCCACGACCAAGGCAATGTGCGCATGGTGTGGTGAATGAGTGTGGTGCCCAGGGGGCATGTAACATGATTGTGGTGCATGAGTGCGACGTAGTGTGGATGGTGTCGGGGCCACGGTAGTGTGACAAAGAGCCCGGGAGCACGGCTGTATAAGCGGCGCGGCGCACGGGCACGACGAAGTGTTGGAGTGCGGCGCCCAGACACCGACGACAGGGGTCGCGAAGACGGCTCCTGGGCGACAGACGACAAGCGTCGCGGAGTTAGAGCTCGGGCGCTGGCGACAGGCTTCGCGAAGACGGCGCGCGGGCACGGGTGACGTTCGGATGCCGGGCGACGGCGTCGCGGAGTGACCTCCGGGAGACGGATGACAAGGGTTGCAGATGATGTATGGTCCCTTTAAGAGAAGTGAAGGTGTGAAGGATAGAGGCCAAAGACCAACCCTTGGGGGAGGCCGAGGCCAACCCTTGGGGGAGGCCGAGGCCGACCCCAAGAGGAAGGCCAAGGCCGAGGCCGACCCCAAAGGGAAGGCCAAGGCCAACTTCCTTGGGCAAGTGCCATGGTGCGCCGATGGGCGACATGCAAACTGCGACGGTCGAAGCGTCATGAGGCGTAGCACGAAGATAAGTTTCTTAGTGACGAAGTCACGTAACAAAAGTGAGAAGTGCACGTGACTTGAGCGTGCATACTTTGACCGGTTGTGAGCGTTGAATATTGACTGTTGCTTATGCGGGCGTGTCATGCAAAATGGGACCCTCAGTGGGACTTTGGGTGCGATCAGAATAGATTGGGAACAAATACTCATAATGTAAAAAATTCTCTAAATTTTTAAATGGATCAAGCTAAAACCCAAACTTTGAATTGGATCATCTAATCTAAAAAGTATAACCAAGTTTTTCTAAAAAAGAGAAAAAAAATGTATATTGCTTCTTTTGCCCAAGCACTTAGATGAAAATTATAAAAAAGGCCCATAATGACAAAAGTTAGCATCTTTTTTTAATTTAACGCATTTAAATATGTGGGGTATAGCAAATGTGGTATATTTGTTTCATTTTTAGCTATTTGATCATCACCGTCGTCAGTTATACACTGCCAGTAAAGCTATAAGTGGAGCTTAAATGGCAAACTTCGGTTGCTGAATAATTTTGCTAAAAAGGTACTTTTACTTTTTATTTTTAACTTTCATGGTGTAAAAATACTTATTAAATTTTTATGACTTTCCATCTTGTGCAAGGTACATATGCCCGTAATTATTTAGACAATGATTATCTTTGGTTTGAGAAAAAGATCTCTAAAAAGGTAGTACGTACAACTTTTAATGTTATGTTCAGCTTTCTTTGGTTTTTATCTATTTACATTTTTCTCAAACTTAAATTTTTTTAGTTTAAGTCCCTAGAAAGTGAAAAGAAATGATAACTTTGTAAGAACTAAATCATAGTTAGGTAAATGAACTGTCAGCAAAGTTCAAGAGAAGAGACCGTCAAGTCATCAACGATAAATGGGAGAAAATGATGATGCCACGTAGTTTACACATACAACCACCCACTTCTGCTGTTACTTGGCATTCTCAAGACCACCCACGGAATCAGTCAAATTGTGCAAAATTCACGCAAAACTTGCACTAACACACCCATTCCGAGTGGAGAACTCTTCAGCATAACAGTGCAGAGAACAAACACACACACACACACACAGACAAAGTAGAGGCTATGGTGATGTCTTCTACATTGCTGGGGTTGGTATACCCACCACCTCCGTCTTTGTTCGTCACGGCTATGTCAGTGATAAGCGCTGCGTCACTGGCCAATGCGGGGTTCAATGAGATCAAAGGGAAGCACATGCAGTACTCCAAATTCTGGCACGTTGTTGCGTCTCAGAGCTTGCCGACTGGTACGGCTCATCATCATCAGCAGCAGCAGCAGATCAAGCTCTCCGGCAGAAGGGGCATGCTTATACTGTATACGCCGGCGTTTCTTGTCGGGGCCGCTTCCTTTTACTTCTTTCCAGATGAGGGGATAAGATTTACGTTGCTCACTTCTGCTCTAACCATTCATTTCTTCAAAAGGGTCTTTGAGGTTCTCTCTCTCGCTCTCTCTCTCTCTCTCTCTCACACACACACACACACACACACACACACTCTCTTATCTGTCTTTGCCTGAGTGTAAGAAAAGGATCAGGACACGGTCTTTGGGTGAATTCAATAACGGAATTAAGCATTTAAAATTGTTAATATTTTTTAATTAAATTTTCACTACCTTTTAATCAAATGTGTCTAATAACTCCTAACCTTGTAGCAACTTAAGAAATTAATTTTTGTCAAAAATAGACTAAATTTTAAGTAAGGGTGAACTTACTTAACACTTGTCACTTAATTTCAAGTGAGACAATTTCAAGTGAGATAGAAGATCAAAAAAGTTATTTAACAAAATTTTACGTAAAAGAATAATTACCGCCAATAACGCTGCTTATATAGCCATTTTTTGTCAGGAGAACCCACTAAAAATATTGCAATACAACTTGTTGCTTTGATTATGGTAGACATATACTACATTAAATTGTTACACGCTTTAAAATTAGTTTTTAAAAATAAAGAATACTGTTTTAAAATAAAGAATATTATGAAATTCTATTTTACAAAGTAAAGAATACTTTGCAGGGACATAATAGTCAAAATTGAGTCTTAATTGGTTTGGTTCGGTAGTTTTAAAATTAGTTTTTGAATTATAGGGGCTATTTGATTATAATTTCTGATTTTCAAATCATGGCAAAAAGATTTATATTTGTTTTGTTGTTCATTTATATTATTTCCCTTTCTGCCCAACTCCCCATCACATCTCTCTCTCTCTCTCCCCCCCCCCCCCCCGCATACCACCACGACGAAAATGAAGGGCCGCCGCCAAAATGAACCATGTGCTGTCACCCAAAAGAGGCACACTTTTTGAGTTTATGCCCAATCTTGTTTCTAACTCGAACATAAGTAGGACAACCAAACACTCCCAAAATGGATGGATCACCACACTTGACACCATATTGTACCTTGTTCTTCAACAATATACTATTTTTGGTCCCGTGCCTTGTGCACAGAAGCAACAACTGTCAAAATAATGATTTAGAGATCCCGTAGTTGTATGTCTAATACCAGTAACAAAATTGATAATGAAAAAAATAATTAAAAAAATACTTCCACCTTTTTATATGAGTTCTCCTACCAATATTTATCGTAAAAAATGAACTTGGGTAATAATTGTTAACTTTTAGCAACAAATGAAGATGAAAAATATATAAAATGATTGAAATAGTATGTCCCAACTAATAGCAATAATAATGGTTATATTAATAAAAACCCGTGTGCCGGGATTTGTACTATTCAAGACCACCAAGAAAAGAGTAAATATATGTAACAAATAATTGAAAATAAAATGGGTGAGTAAACTACATAAACTTGTAAGAAATAAAAGGAGGGAGATTATGTTATTTAGAGAGAAAAATTGATAGAAAATATTGGGCTTCTCTAAGCAATAGAAAAGATTAAAGAGATGTAAAATATATCTATTTGGTTAAATTTGAAATGGCAAAAAGGAATTCAAATCAATTTGAATAAGAGAGACTGAGACAGGAAAAAAATCCAAATCATTATTACAAAGGTGAAAAAATTCAAAATGTTTCAAAAAGTCAAAATAAGAAAGTGCACGTGGCGAAATAAGAGAGTGTCCACATAGGCGGTGACGTGACCACTTTCTCTCAGTTTCGACTTTCATATACATATACTTAGATAACACGAGACTTTCAGCTGATAATCATCGAGTAAGAGGCAACATTTATCTCAATTATGGTCCATATATGGATGTAACCTTTAACATACCTTTTGCCCTATCAAACAGAGCCTATCATGTTCACAGAAAATGAGTGCCCACAATCTCTTACCACGCAGTAAACCACCTCAACCCTGTCATCCCTCTCACACTCGTATGCCTCCCTAACTGCATATGTCATGACTGAAGTACACTGTATCTGAATCACCTGATGAAGGAATGCCACTACTTGTCTTGTACAACCCTTCATCACCATAAAACCACCTGAAAATAATCTAAGAACTCCATCTTCGGCTGTTATTTTGCAGCATACATTGCAAAGGTAATGAAAAAGGGATTGATTTTCCACCATCTATGTCACGTCAAAACTTTTAAGATCCATAACAACACGATTGAACTCATGAATGTGTTCTTTCATGGGCGTACCTGGCTTCATAAGAAGCATGTCCGGAGACTCTGCTTAAGGTTATAGCCGATAAGTGAGAGACTCCGCCATCGGCAAATGATGTGTTGGTTCGCTCTCCGGGTATAAGGAGAGCCAAATCACTTAACACATTCTTGCAGTTGCTACACGTCGTGGAGATACATCAAGTAAAAAGCAGATTTTATTGGTAGGTGGGGCATTCATTCCTAGGTACTTAGCCTGCTTTAATATCTTCCATAAGTATTACAAACTCAAAATAGCTGACTGATCAGAAATTTGTTTGACAAATAGGTGTTATTTGTTCACAAGTACAGCGGTTCTATGGCGCTTGACACTGCAATAACTATCGGTCTCAGCTATTTCCTCTCCACGGCAACCATGATCTACGCTCAATATCTATCACGAGGCTTTTCTGACCTGCCAATTGACCTGAAGTACGCTGGAACTGTCATGTTCTTATTGGGAATAACCTGTAATTTCTATCATCATTACCTCCTTTCGAAGCTGAGGAAGGAGGGTGACAGAGAGTACAAGCTTCCCAGTGGGGGACTCTTCAACTTGGTGATATGCCCGCACTATTTTTTCGAAATTCTTGGTTTTGTAGGGGTCTCTTGCATTTCTCAAACACTCTATGCATTCTCCTTCACTCTGGGAACAATTCTCTACTTGATGGGAAGAAGTTATGCCACTAGGAAATGGTACCTGTCTAAGTTTGAAGATTTTCCCAAGGATGTCAAGGCTCTTTTTCCTTTCATCTTTTGAATGTCATACAAGAGTGTGGAGTATAACAAGCTCTCTTAACAACACGAATGGCCTTCAAAATTCCTTCACTAGATACCTAACTATAATATGATCTGGTTATTGGTTTGTTATGCCCTGTCCTTAGACAGAGCTATCTTTTGAAATCCCTACCTTCTTGTTATGAACGTGTGTTCACTTCCAGCTCACTGCTAGAAGCACGGTCTTTGAAAATGGAAAAAGATGGTCGCCAATCGTGAAATGTTGGTTGCTATTGACATATACCAACTTCATATTAGTTGACGCTCTTTAACACACGGTGGACGCTAAACAGTTAGCAGCTCCAAGATGAAGTTGGTCGCTATAGCCAAACAACCGACCAACTTTCAGTTGTATAGAGTGCAACTATATTAATTCGCAAGATTAGAGCTGCAACTTGGGCGGACTGGACTGACCCAAGGGTCAGACCATGCCAATCCACAATTGAAAGTTACAACCACAATCCTCACCACATTTTGGGGTATTTGGTTACACAGAAACAAATCTCGAGAAGCCAAGTACAATCCTATAGCCATCATCCCAGGGTTAGGACATTTGTCTCACACAATTTGGGCAGCTTTGATACAAATAAGACCAAATTCATTAGCCTCCACAAACTACTTAATGGATCGTAGAATCTTTTACGGTTCATACTCAGTTTCTTATCTGAGCCTAGGAGGTCAGACGATTTTTCTCAGTGTTAGAAGCAAATATCAACAACAACCGTTTGAATTCTGGAGTGAGAATATGTATCATAAAGCCCTTTAGAATAGCGACTGGGATCGGCTGCGCAATCTTTTGATTCCCTAGATTCATTTTTTGTTTTCGGCCAAACATTAGCAATTTTGAGATTGCTGAAATGGGCCCAATATCAAATGATCCTGCATATTGTTATGTATGCTAATTCGAGTTGTTTACTCGATCATATGATAGAGACAAAGAGCATTAGTGCAGCTGCGGAACCGATATTATGTCATAGATGTTAGTATGTGTTTTCATTCGTGCATAATAACACTAAGAAGCGTGAGATTACCGAGGAAAGAAATCTGGCAGGCTACATTTTCATGCAAATCAGGAAAGCAATCTGGCAGGCTACATTTTCATGCAAATCAAGATACTGAATATCTATGGACCGGACTCGCACTAGATATTCATAGATCAAAACTCATCAATGTTGACAGAGTAGAGTTCCAGTTATGTAATTCCTTCTGATCTTAAATTAATAAATTGTTTAGATGGCCGGAACATCTTGTGTAAAGCTATTAAATTAATGAAGTATTTGTCCACTAAAAGCAAAAAAGAGAGAAAGATACGAGATTATTCTACGTTATATTCCATGTTCATAATGGAGTATTTCACAATAATAATATGACAATTGAGGACAACTTTTTAGGAGGACTTACTATCAAGTGGGTATATGGCGTTGGCCAAACCAATTAACGAGAATCTCTCTACTTTTATAAGTAGTATATATCTACATTTATTTATGAGCACAAGACTTTGGACTATTAATCAATGCTATTCTACTATGTGCACAATGAAAAAGCAAGAGATGTCATCCCCAATTGACAGTAGACGACAGCCACACATTAAACAAGAGATGCTGTTTCCTTTTTCTCTTTGGCTTTCTTCAGATTATCAATTTTTATTGAAAACCCAAACCATCCATCGTAGTCGTACATACAAACAGAGTCGGAGTCAAGGTTGGCGGAAAGAGCAAATGGGAGATGCTTTTCTTTCTTATTCAGCAAAAAGAAAAAGGGGGACAAAAAAGAAAAAGGGAAAAGCAATGAGCCTTTGCTACTTGTTGCTTCCTTTTTCTTTCCCTCTTTTTAACTCCACACTAAGCCTATTACCGCTCATCTTTACAGCCCTGGAAAATTACACGATTCACCCCCCCAAAACACATCTCTATATACAGACACCCCCTCCTCCTCCAAGCACACCACGCAGCAAGCATTGCCCAGCCGGTCTTATTCTCCATTTTTCCAACAGATATCACGAGCCCCAACAAGAGACTCCCCCATTTCAATCTGGAGAAAATAAAAGAAAATAGGTTCACGTGAGTCAAGAGATTAGATAGATAAGATCTAGATCAGTGATATATATATGTGTGTGTGTATACAGAGTGTCACGTGAAGTTGAGTCAAAGATAAGCCCCTAGAGCCAATGCAGACTAAAATAGTGGGACATTTGCAATTGGTTCCTACAACATATATGTATTGCAATAAGGCGTAAAGAAACTCAAAAACCAGCGACTGCCCAACAACTGTTATTAGAGTATGGTATAGTCCTCCAAACGTGGCTGAAAACCCGAAACTCAGGTCTACCCACAGTCCAAACAAGATAGACCTTCTGAATATGAAAGGCATCTACCGATGATTCTTTAACTTCTTTGTTTATGGTAGATCACCAGCCATACCAGATTCTAGTAAGCAAACGATCAGCTAACTAGAGGACCACAACCCCAAGATCGGCCATGCCCAACCCCTCCTTGTATGAAAGCCCTTCAGACGAGCATTATTTTATGCAAGGCTACCCGAACGTTTGCCCGCTATTATTATAAAATATAAAATGATGCAAGGATAGTAGATCGTATAGTAGTCTGCATTTACCCGCAAAAATTAAAATATTCAGAGTCACCAGATGCAACTTTGTTACGACGTATCAGGGTCACGTAGCATTTTTTCTTTCTTTCTAAATTTGTTCATTCATATAGAACAATCTTAACGGGGTTCATCTCGTCGGTAACAACCTGCATTTACATTCGGCGACATATAATGCAAGCATTAACTATTTCTCTCACAAAAAGTCCACAATGTTATATGCAAATATATAGCAAGAAATGCTGATTATTATTAAATGATAATTTTAGAAATGCATTAGTGTCCTTTTTCGCTTTTTCTTAGCTGCCCTGAACAAAGAATTAAGAAAAAAAAAGTGAGTTTGTGTATTTTTCCTTTTTTTTTTTGGTTGGCCTGAAGGCTTTGAACAGGCCTTCTAAACATAGATCACACAGTGGCCACGTCTCAAGCTGGTTATAAGGTTTATTTAATTAATTAGGGTCATAATTGCATCCGGAAATTCAAAGATAAAACGGATTTTGAGGAAATGTTTTCGAAATTATGCTGTAACAAACAACATTGAATGCCAGGTTATATGCAGGCTCGGATTTCCCCCAGATCCTAACATTCACCGAGTCAACTCAACAATGAACTCAGCCATAGTAATTTCTCGGGTTGGGCTGAAAACCAACCCAACCCGTCCAAGTTGCACCCCTAATGCCAACCCACTCTAAAAAACTCGTGCGCATGTCCAGCTAAGCCCACTACGAGCCAAATAATATGTTCACGTACAGCCCATGAAAGTTTTGGTAGGTGTTGGCCGATCACGGGATACTTGTGGGTTGTCCATGGTTACGAATTAGTTTTGATTACTTAACTTTTAGGCATCTCAATTACCATCCAAGCCTATTTATTATTCATGATAATAAAGAAATGCACAGTGAGAAGTCTCTAAATGGACTTCAAGATGAGCATAGAAACAAAGTTTAAAACAAAACAAAGAAAAAGAAAAGAGTTTCGACACAATCTTACGAAATCTAATCCTAAGTTATGAAACAAAAGAGAAAAAAAAAAAGTCTTCAAAGGTCTTTAACCCTATATAGTTAGAGGAGTTTAAGGATTAAAGGAAAAAAAATACATATTTTGTACACGTAAAATACAGATATAATTCATAATGAAAAAATGGATTGCTCGGAGGCTTTCTTACGGGCTGGGCAGACTTTTAAAATCCGATGCTCATGCCCGGTCCATATTTTGACGGGAACAAAAATTTTGTTCCCGCGTCCATCACGTTCTTTGAAAAATCAAATTCATGCCCACATTTCTATGGGCTAGCACAAAGGCCACGGGTTGCTTAGTCTAAATTTGTACATCTACGCAAGATAGCGTACGCCCAAGTTTTCAGTTGCTATTTTCATCAAGAAAGCACATGTGTATTTTTGCGCTCTCTGCAAAGTATCTATAGCATGTCCCACACATCTCAACACATTTGTCGCTTTAAACAATCTTCTACATGTTTCCATTAACTTTCTGCAAATGTTTTATTAGTTAAGTTAACTACTTGGTTGACCACTGTACTATAAGACAAATGTAACTTTTGTCACTAGATATTGATTTGTGTCGAATTGACCATTAAATTTTGAAATTCATTTCAATCCGCCCACTCTGTAAGCTTCCGTCAATCGACATCGTTTATTTAGGGATAAAATCGTCATTTACTGTTCACCTTATTCTTTCTTCTTCCTTCCTCTTCTTCACCCCCCACCCCCACCCCCACCCACCCACACACACACACACATGCACGCAGGCACGCACATACACGCGCGAGTGCGTGCACACACATGCACACACTCACACACATACACACATAGTCACACACACACGTAAAATCACGCGCACACACATGGACTGTCGAGTAATAGTAGAATTAGTGGTTCTACAAGTGTGGGTCTTTTGGTGTCAGTGAAGTGGTGGTGGCTTAGGTATGGTGGTGGCGGCATGGGTTTTCATTCTGGAAATAAATTGGGTTTGGACATTGATGTTGGTGGCGGCTTAAGGGTTATGGGATGTTGATGTGCTAATGACATTGGTGTTGCATGTATGGCAGCGGTGGCGTTGTGGGTGGCATTGGTGTTTTGGTTGGGATATCGTTGTGGTGTGTGGGGAATGTGATGACATAATAGCAGAAGGGACCGGTTCACAAATGGGTTTGATGGTGAAGTAGAGCATAGACCATGAAATGATTGATGAAATTTTGCTTACTAAGGTCTCCACTTGAATGTTGGTACATTTAGACTTTTTTTTCCCAGTGTTGAACTGTAAGCAATGTTTACTATAAGAATCTCATATTTGATAATACAACTTGATCTTTCACCCTAAAAGACCATGAAATGGCCATGGTGTGGTGGTGCTGGAATAGAGGAAGGGGACATATTCGTATATAGGTTTGATGGTGAAGTAGATAACAAACCATGAAACGGTGGATGAAATTCTGCTTACTTAGGTCTCCACTTGAATGTTGGCACATTTAGACTTGTTTTTTTACAGTATTGGACTGTAACCAGTGTTAGAGAAGAAATGGAGAGAAAGAAGAGGGAAAGAAGAAGGTACAAGGACATATATACCCCTAACTAAAGGGACTTAAACGAGACGACAACATGCTAGATTTGACGGAAGATCTAATTGTAACTAATTTCAAAATTCAGTGGTCACTTTGACATGAATCGATGTCCAGTGACCAAAGTTGAGTTTGCCTAATAGTACAGTGATCAGCCGAATAGTTAACTCTTATAAGATTATAAAGTTTTTTGACCCCTGCAATTTTCATGAGCTAAAACACATGGTTAGAATTTATAGCAAGGGGTGATTTAGTCAAGTACAACAGACAGATTAAGTAGCTGGCTAAACAGATGTCCAAGTCATTTGCATCTTCAAGGCCAATTTCGGTGAACATCCAAGGCCGCCAACGCAATCCATGAAAGTAGCAGTGTATGGCACAACAGATTGGTCAGCTTGGGAAAGTTATGACACAGTAGATTGATTGGCCTGCAATGCTGTTCTGATAGAAGAGTGTTTAGTGAGCAGAAATGCTGTTCTGATAGTAGATTGATTGGCATTTTTTTTTAATATATAAAAAAAAATAAAAATTTGTGCAGATTTGTTAACATCTGATCGATCCAAGCGTATAACACGATTTTAATAAAAACAATTTGATGTTGAGAAAAGTGCGATCTGACTTCTTTTCAAAAGACTTATGATGACAAGGGTTTATCCTCTGGTTATTCCTGCCTAAGTTTTAGGATTTTTGGTGCTAATTTAATTGAACTATTCCAAAATTAATCTAATCCTACTCCCAGGCAAATCACGTGTAAATTATTGAATAAAAGCAAAGTACCTTCGCAGTGTTTTAAAGATCAGCCTAATGCAATTCAACAATTGAAATCACAAAACCATTTAATTCAAGAATACTTTTAGATTGTTTAAAGTAATTATGATTCAGTTAAAATAAGGTAGTTTACTCAGAGTAAATAAGATTTTTGGGAGAAAACTATTCATGGTTTTGTATTTATGGCTCTTATACTTTATGGCTCTTATCTGGATTTTGTACTCTTTTAAGTTGTACATTTATGTTTTAGTTAATGAAGTATCCGTTCCACAACAAAAAACAAAAAAGTCAATTTTTCGTACTTGAGTAATCGTGAGTAATCGCTAAAATTCCAACCTTAATTTCATAAGTTATTGACATCACTGTCGTCGGTGACGAAATGAAAAACGTGCCAAGTGAGAAAATGCTAGTAAATTCGTGGGAAGGGAACAAAAGCATTGCATATGAATCCCGTTCATCTTTATATATACATCAATATTCAAGGAGGAAGGGAGACATTTGTATTTTAGGAAGTCGAAACGATGATGATACCATCAGTACTGCAAGGATTTCTTTTCCAAGAGCCTCCTTCAATCATCATCACAGCCATGTCTGTGGTGACCATTATGTTCTCGTCATACTTGGGAATATCAGAAATCACCGGCAATCACCTTCAGTACTCCAAATTCTGGAACGTTGGTTCCCAGAAAATCTCAGCCAAGCTGCAGAACAAGCTTTCTAGTAGGACCGGCATGCTTATACTCTACACTCCGGCGTTTCTTGCCGGACTCGCGTCGTTTGCGATATACCCAGATGGTGGATT
The DNA here is from genome assembly GCA_033065855.1 of Escallonia rubra. Lineage (NCBI taxonomy): Eukaryota > Viridiplantae > Streptophyta > Magnoliopsida > Escalloniales > Escalloniaceae > Escallonia > Escallonia rubra. The sequence goes on from JAVXUO010002591.1 coordinate 845,074, forward strand.
TAGGTTTTTCATGGTTAAGTTGACTCTCACAGTCCACTTTCTCAAGAGGGTCTTGGAGGTAAAAAAAAAACCTGCTTTCTTGTTTTTTCTTTTTGTGCGAAAGATTTAGAAAAACTGTTATGATATTGCTGTTTTTGTTTATTCAAGCCCTCTGATAAGTTTCACTAGAGTGATTTTAGGGTATATCTTGATGGATAATCTCATTTATGGAATATGCTGACCGGTTTTATGAATATATACACACGTGAACATTGGTAAGTAGTAAATTGAATTGGGTTTTAGTTTGTTTGCTTAATTGAGTTTGGTATTAAGTGGAATACACACACACACACATATTATTAGGTGGCTTAAATGGTGTTTAAGATACTTCCACATACACGCATCAACTTGTATATTGACCAAATTGCTATTAGGTAGATTAAATTGGGTTTAAGATACTTCCACATACACGCATCAACTTGTATATTAACCACATTGCTATTCATTGTTCCAATAGTTAGAACTTGCGGTGCTCTTAGAATGGTGGAGAAATGTGTAAAGAAACACATAATACTTGTCCATTTGTTAACTGATCTTTTCGGGGATGAAGGAGGTGGGACATGTATAATAGACTGAATATATCATTCGAAACTTGTGCTTCTTCAAGGGTGCGAACAAGGGACTTCCTTGAATGAATATCCTATAATTGCAATATGCAGTAAGAGATCAATTAACAAATGGACAAGTATTATGTGTGTCTTTACAAACTTCTCCACTATTCCTAGATAATCGCAAATTGCCCATTTATTGTACTAATCGGTAGAACTTGCAATAATCTAGGACTGGCCAATTTATTCCATTATTAACTGATCTTTTAGTGCATATTGCGATTATAGGATATTCGTTCAAGGAAGTCTCTTGTTCATAACCTTGAAGAAGCACAATTTTCGAATGTTATATCCATTCTATTATACATGTCCCCACCTCCTTTATCCCCGAAAAGTGCATTATCAAACTTTTGTCGGACCATCAAGGTGTGGGCTAGCATAAGTGGCTGCTGACATAGGTGCCCTACATTCTACATAGTATTCTGCTTAATCAGTCGCCTTTTGTAGCTTCCCTCCTACTACTCCTTTCCAACATAGTTCCATCCCAAAATTTGACTGGGGAAACTGCTGCTTATTCAATCTTCACTTGCTCAGAAAGTGCCCGTAGACCTCATTCCTTTCTTCCTCTCAGTAGAATTGCTTGGGTCTCAACATAGATTGTTGCATAGTTGCTCTTCCACCAACAATGGCCCTACAGTGCACATAGGTCACAACCTGGACCTCTACTTGAAAAGGAATCTTTGCAGAATTCTCTTCTCTTAAACTGGTATGATATTAGGAAGTCTACATATATTTCCCACCAAATATGGATGAATTGATGTTCTTCCCCGGTTCCTCAACCCAGAAAGGAAAGCTGAAAAAAATTGCAAGTAATCCGGGTCTCTATGTTGCTGTTGCTTTATTCGCCCAGCTCAAACTTTTTTAAATGATGCAAAGAGTTGCTAATTGTTGGTTGTGTGTTGTAGGTGCTTTTTGTTCATAAATACAGCGGTGTCATGGTTCTGGACACTGCTATTCTTGTTTCAGGCTGTTATTTAATGGCGGCTGTAAGCATGATCTATATCCAACACTTGACCCTAGGGTTTCCAGAACCACCGATTGATTTGCAGTATCTGGGGATTATACTATTCATAGTGGGAGTCTCTGGTAACTTCTATCACCATTACCTCCTTGCAAACCTCAGGGGAAAGGATGAAAAAGGCTATAAATTTCCCAGAGGGGGCCTTTTTGATCTGGTTATATGCCCACACTATCTGTTTGAAATTCTCGGGTTTTTAGGGGTTTCGTTCATCAGCCAAACACTGTTTTCTTTCTCAGTCAGTCTCGGGGCAGCTGTGTACTTGAGTGGGAGGAGTTACGTCACTAGGAAATGGTATATTTCCAAATTTGAGAATTTCCCTCAGCATGTCAAGGCACTAATTCCTTTTGTGTTCTAGCCACGTAGATGGATTACAAGGAGTTACTTCACTAGGAAATGGTATATTTCCGAATTTGAGAATTTCCCTCAGCATGTCAAGGCACTAATTCCATTCGTTGTTCTAGCTAAGTAGATGGATGTGAAGGCACTGATTCAAATATGTAATGGCTTGAAGTTACAATTCCCTTTATGTTCAGTTTCGTTTTATTTGAAGGAATTTTGTACAACAATAGTGGATGTTGAAGGACACTGTTAGTTTCGACTTTCTCTCAGTTTCGACTTTCATATACATATACTTAGATAACACGAGACTTTCTGCTGATAATCATCGAGTAAGAGGCAACATTTATCTCAATTATGGTCCATATATGGATGTAACCTTTAACATACCTTTTGCCCTATCAAACAGAGCCTATCATGTTCACAGAAAATGAGTGCCCACAATCTCTTACCACGCAGTAAACCACCTCAACCCTGTCATCCCTCTCACACTCGTATGCCTCCCTAACTGCATATGTCATGACTGAAGTACACTGTATCTGAATCACCTGATGAAGGAATGCCACTACTTGTCTTGTACAACCCTTCATCACCATAAAACCACCTGAAAATAATCTAAGAACTCCATCTTCGGCTGTTATTTTGCAGCATACATTGCAAAGGTAATGAAAAAGGGATTGATTTTCCACCATCTATGTCACGTCAAAACTTTTAAGATCCATAACAACACGATTGAACTCATGAATGTGTTCTTTCATGGGCGTACCTGGCTTCATAAGAAGCATGTTCGGAGACTCTGCTTAAGGTTATAGCCGATAAGTGAGAGACTCCGCCATCGGCAGATGATGTGTTGGTTCGCTCTCCGGGTATAAGGAGAGCCAAATCACTTAACACATTCTTGCAGTTGCTACACGTCGTGGAGATACATCAAGTAAAAAGCAGATTTTATTGGTAGGTGGGGCATTCATTCCTAGGTACTTAGCCTGCTTTAATATCTTCCATAAGTTTTACAAACTCAAAATAGCTGACTGATCAGAAATTTGTTTGACAAATAGGTGTTATTTGTTCACAAGTACAGCGGTTCTATGGCGCTTGACACTGCAATAACTATCGGGCTCAGCTATTTCCTCTCCACAGCAACCATGATCTACGCTCAATATCTATCACGAGGCTTTTCTGACCTGCCAATTGACCTGAAGTACGCTGGAACTGTCATGTTCTTATTGGGAATAACCGGTAATTTCTATCATCATTACCTCCTTTCGAAGCTGAGGAAGGAGGGTGGTGACAGAGAGTACAAGCTTCCCAGTGGGGGACTCTTCAACTTGGTGATATGCCCGCACTATTTTTTCGAAATTCTTGGTTTTGTAGGGGTCTCTTGCATTTCTCAAACACTCTATGCATTCTCCTTCACTCTGGGAACAATTCTCTACTTGATGGGAAGAAGTTATGCCACTAGGAAATGGTACCTGTCTAAGTTTGAAGATTTTCCTATGGATGTCAAGGCTCTTTTTCCTTTCATCTTTTGAATGTCATACAAGAGTGTGGAGTATAACAAGCTCTCTTAACAACACGAATGGCCTGCAAAATTCCTTCACTAGATGCCTAACTATAATATGATCTGGTTATTGGTTTGTTATGCCCTGTCCTTCGACAGAGCTATCTTTTGAAATCCCTACCTTCTTGTTATGGACGTGTGTTCACTTTCAGCTCACTGCAAGAAGCACGGTCTTTGAAAATGGAAACAGATGGTCGCAATCGTGAAATGTTGGCTGCTATTGACATATACCAACTTCATATTTGTTGACGCTCTTTAACACACCGTGGACGCTAAACAGTTAGCAGCTCCAAGATGAAGTTGGTCGCTATAGCCAAACAACCGACCAACTTTCAGTTGTATAGAGTGCAACTATATTAATTCGCAAGATTAGAGCAGCAACTTTGATTATTGTGCGCCTGTGCGGTGTTATCAAAGTAAAAAATATCCTATAATTGGATTATTGATCTTATGTATTACATTGATAATTTTTTGCAATGATTATGTTGTGTGTGTGTGTGTGTGTGTACACACGCATACACACATATTTATTACATTATAATACATTAAATTTAACTGTAACATAAGTTTTTCTTCTAAATCTCATATAATATTTTTTTTTGCTATATACATAATTTTTTATCATCGTCTGAGGGAGAGTTTTAAGGACATGATAGTCAAAATTAAATCCTAATAAATTAGTATATATATTTTTAGAATTAGTTCTCAAATTATATAATGCTTTCTAATATAGCTCTCGCATAGTTCCTGCAAAGCTAAATAAACTTAAAAATATGGATCACATCCAAAATAATATTTAGATACCTTTAGATAAATTAACATGTTTAGTATATAGTCTTAAATAGTTTTCAACTACCAGATTTATGAATAAGTTTTATCATTATTATAATTATAATTAATAATAATTAGACAGGCATTTGTTGGTCGTGTGGTCCGACCCAAAAAATGATGGTCAATTTTTTATTTTACCAAAACGATTCTAAAAGCTATATTATATTTGATACATCTTTACATCGATACGGTAAGCATATAATAGAATAAAATAAATATGAATCAATTGTTACATTATTTTTATTGCTTCATTCTCAATTGTAACATTATTTTTTCTCCTCATTTTAATATAATATGTTATTTTCGTTTTTTAGATATATGAATTTTCATATTCATATTAGAAAGTACTTTTAAGGATACAATAGTTAAAATTAAGTCCTAATAAGTTAGTTCATTAATTAGTTAGAGTTTTTGGATGTTTAGAATTAGTTTTTCAAATATAAGGCTCACTGATATGCAGATTAACTTATCAAGAAATAAGGACCCCATACAAGATAATATTATTTTTATCTTTTAGATATAGGAATTTATATATTCATATTACAGAGTATTTTTAAGGATACAATAGTCATATCATATTTTTGCATCTTCAAGGTTTTAAATGTTCTCAAATATAGTGATTAGGAGTTATTTGATTAGATTGCACTTTTTTTTCCCTAATACATATGTGATTTCTTTTCAAAATCTCATAAATGCTTATATAGTCCCTTTGTTGATTGTCCGGTCTTTATCAAAGCAAAAAATTGTCCTGTAATTTAAGTATTGATTTTATATATTATATAGATAATGTTTGCAATGATTGTGTTATGTGTAAATAAATAGACATTTATTACATTACAATATACTTAAAATAACTGTAACATAAATTTTTTTTGCTAAAATCCATACGTTATATTTTTTAGATACATGATTTTTTGTCTTTGTAACATAGTCAAAATCAAATCCTAAAAAACTCGTATACTTATAATTTTAGAATATATTTTTACATTATATAAGGCTTCCCCGTATAGCCTTTATATAATTCTTGTAAAATTAAATAAACTTAAAAATAGGGATCAAATCCAAAATAATATTTGCATACCTTTAGATACATTGACATGTTTTGTATATAGCTTTAAGTCCTTTTCCGCTATCAGATTTATGAACAATCTCTATCATTATTACAATTTTAATGAATAATAATTGTACAAATATTTGTTGTTTGTGTGGTTCCATCTAAAAATAACGTTATATTTTTATTTTATCAAAGGATTCTAAAAGCTAATAATAAATATTATATTAACAAATCATTACATCGATTACGCTAAGCAAATTTTATAATTTTAAAAAAATAAACAATTATTACATTATTTTTATTACTTTAATCTCAATTGTAGCATCATTTTTTTTTCTCTTCTAAATCTAGTATGTTATTTTCTTTCTTAAGATATATGAATTTTTATATTCATATTAGAGAGCTGTTTTAAGGGTACAACAGTCAAAATTAAGTCCTAATAAGTTAGTTCATCAATCAGTTAGAGTTTTAGAACGTTTAGAATTAGTTTTTTTAATTAAATAAGGCTTAGTATTATATAAATTAATTTATCAAGACATAAGAACCCCATCCAAGATAATATTCTCAATTGTAGCATCATTTTTTTTTATCTTCTAAACCTCATATGTTATTTTCGTTTTTAACATATATGAATGTTTATATTCATATTAGAGAGCGGTTTTAAAGGTACAATAGTAAAAATTAAGTCTTAATAAATTAATTCATGAACCAATTAGAGTTTTAGAATGTTTTAGAATTAGTTTTTCAATTATATAAGGCCTAGTAATATGGAAATTAACTTATCAAGAAAAGACCCACGTCCAAGATAAATCCTCAATTTTAGCATCATTTTTTTTTCTCTTCTAAGTCTAGTATGTTATTTTCGTTTTTTAAGATATATGAATTTTTATATTCATATTAGAGAGTGGTTTTAAGGATATAATAATAGTCAAAATTAAGTTCTAATAAGTTAATTCATAAATCAGTTAGAGTTTTAAAACATTTAGAATTAATTTTTCAATTATATAAGGCTTAGTAATATGAAAATTAACTTATCAAGAAATAAGAACCTTATCCAAGATAATATTTTAAACCTTTAGTGACACTTATAATAGTTATAATTCTATTTCACATTGAAAACATAATATGATGACGTGTCAAGAAAAGAAGCCATATCTCTTTGATGATGTGTCGCGCAAAGAAGATCTCGCTTCCCTTATTATATATATATATATACTAGATCGTCCGCTACATAATGTAGCGGACAATATTTTAAAACATGAAACATCTTGACTTGGAGATTGAGGGGTATATTCGTTAAAAATATCGTCCGCTACATTATGTAGTGAGGACGGACTTAAAAAAAAATATATGAACCGTCCGCATATCGCTTGTGGACGACCAGATCGCGGGGTCAACTTAGCCCAAGTTGGCCGCGCGGTCGACGGAACATATATATATATATATATATATATATATATATATATATATATATATATATATTATGTGAACTGATAGACAGGGAAGTGGGACATGTCCTCAAGTTTCAAGAATCGACCAGATCAGTTCGTACCTATGAGCAATTTTATTAGTCAAGACAAAGGGGCTTGTACCAACCATCCACAGTTATTTAGGTGGGAGAGCTTTTCATATCGTTGGACTTTACTTCTTTTTTAATGTGTACAAGCTGTGGAGACATGTTCAGATCTACATAATTTGAAGCTCCTTCCCAGTTGGGGTCTGCAAGGAGAGGTTGCAAAATCTTATTCGTGGTAATCTGTAAAGCGTGTTTATCAACAAAGTTGTGTCATTATTTCACAACTCATGTAGTACCCCTAGCTACAACTTTCATACGATGACAACCAGCAACTACTAAATACAGTTAGTGACATTTAATAGATGATGTTATAAAAATATTGGTAATATTTATCACTAAATTTTTTTACAAAAAAACCACGTATCATACATAGCTACCATTTAGGTTCGGTATAAAGGAGTTGTATCAATTGGGCACAATTCCTTTCGGTGGAAATTTATACTGTCCACTAACTTTTATAAACACTTTCTGAGTAAACATATTCGGCGACTGGTTTTTGCCACTATAAAAAGAGCAGTCGAGTAAAATAAAGTCCAGTTAATTGTTGGGATTTTTGGTTCTAAATTCCCTTACCTACCTTTCTCACTTGTCAAGATGGATTCAAGAGAAGTTATTGGAAGTAACAGTTCCATACATTATTCAAACATGAACTGGCTCATAATTTTTAAACATTATGTCTCATTCCGCCTTGCTGGAATTGCAGGTTTTATTCGTCCTCCCTATCTTTGGTTTTGTTCTGGTCGACTGATAAACAGGGAAGTAGGACATGTCCTCACATGTTTCACACAGGCCCCTCTATGAAGTCAACCCTTAATTAGTACTTGCAAAATTATAATTTGTACTTACAAAACCACATTTTGGTAATTCTATTGAAGCACAAGTGTACACATGAAAGTCAATGTTGCACAACTTGTCGATGAGAAACTTATCGTGGTAGCCACGACGTTTGAATGAGAAACCCACCAGTGAAGTTTTCATACTTAAGTACAGATGTAAAACCTCAAACATTGTAAACCAGAAGAATAAATCATGTATTTAATTTTAACCTCTATACTTTGTAAGAATAAGTGCAACACCTTGTATATTCTTATGCCCAAAGACAGAAAACCATTATGGTGAAGCCTTTTTGAAAATTTCAACTACACCTCTTTGTAATATACGAACTTCAAATTAAAACAAGGTTAATCAATGTCATTGTCGACAAATTTCTCAAAACTTGAAAAATAACTGTTGCGCTCCACTACAATTAAAATTTCTTGTTCATTCCCAATTATTTTACCCACTTCACCCATATATCCAACCGTCAGCATTTCTATTATATTTTTACTGTTCCTTTTATGCGTTTTATGTTAAATATTTATATCTATTAGGTTTACGTACGTGATTGTTTATTGCACACGGCCCCCCATGTAGAAACATTTCTGGCTCCTTCTTCCCTATATAAGCCGTCTGCAAACATACCATTTTGTGCGAAAGCTTTATACATGGCGGCACCACGCGAACAGGACTTATGGCGCCATAATTTTCCAACAGGATTCTTCTTTGGATCAGCATCATCTGCTTATCAGGTACCTCATCCGCTGTATCATGTATATTGAACCCATCCTTGTCTTCTTTTTTTGCAACCATTTCATGTTGCTTTCTTGATTTCTTAAGCATGAAGGTGCAAGCAATGAAGGTGGACGAGGCCCAAGTATTTGGGATACTTTCACACAGCGGCATCCTGGTATAATATATATATATCTTTCTCAAACAAGCCTCTGCTCTCGCCACTCTATTCACGTGAAAGAATTTTCATCCTGTTTTCCATAGTGCACCGGAAACGTACATTTGACCTTAGTTTAGCAATATTTGTGCACAATAGTTATCTTTGGGTTGAAGCAAGTTTACTATCAAATTCCAGGTAAGGTTAAGGATAGTAATAATGGATACGTGGCTGCAGACTGCTACCATAAGTACAAGGTAAACGCGAGCCAGAGTCTTGGATTAAGTTTATGTATTTGAAGAACCAAGACTTGGTATGATAACTTTATCGACTAATTAGATAATCATCCCGACTTGGTATGACTGTGTTGCAGGAAGATGTGCAAATAATGAAGAAAATGGGGCTAAATTCATACAGGTTCTCGATTTCATGGTCTAGGGTATTGCCAGGTAGTCATCGATCTTTTCCACTTGGATATCCGGAGTGACAGAGCAGTAGAACTTGCTATGTACGACAATGAGAGAAAAATAAGATCAAGAATCAAGTATTATCATGTGGAAAGCTAGGGCATTTGGTCAATGGTTGTGGGTGGTACATCACAATGGCCAGAAACTTTCTTATGTCAATTTCTCTTACTAATTTGATATTATCAGGTGGAAAGCTGAGTGGGGGACTGAACCCGGAAGGAATCAAGTATTACAATGATCTCATAAACGAGCTCCTCGCCAATGGTTACATTTTAACGTGGATCAACTCTTACATTGTTATCAAATTATGATGCATTTATATATCTCAAGCCTGCCCACTGTTTCAGGTATAGAACCCTTTGTGACTCTCTTTCACTGGGATCTTCCTCAAGCATTGCAAGATGAGTATGGAGGATTCTTAAGCCCACAAATCATGTATGCCCATGTGTTAGTGTACCCAAGATCTTGTAACATCAAAGTTAAAAGGCTTTTGGCCAATAACTTTTTAGAATTTGTACTGAAAACTCGCACAATAAAGAAGCGAACAAAAGTACAATTCTTCATATTTTATTTCAGCCAAGGTCAGGACCTAGTTATTCTAACCATCCCATCAAGGATCAAGATGTCCAAATTTATAACGCGAATGGTTTAATTGTGTTTTTCTTTTGCAAAAACCAACTTGAGGTTTGAGAAATTGCTTGGGTAGTCTCAATTTGACCCTAATAGGAGGACTCTTAGGTTTAGCGACCTGTTCGTATCCAACTTCGATAGGAAATCCTAACATGCCTTTCACTTTGTCATATTTGCAAGAAAGGAAGGCTAATGACCTAGTGAAACTTAGATGTAACATGGTATAACTTATCATATATTGACTAGTGCATAAAACTAATGGTAGTTGAGCACTTATTGCTTCATGATGATTGTACAAACTATACTCAGTGAAACCCTGTTGATGTACTTCATAGAGCTGACTTCTGCGACTACGCTGAGCTATGCTTTTGGGAGTTTGGAGACCGTGTGAAGCATTGGATCACATTGAATGAACCATGGAGCTATTGCGTGGGTGGGTACGTAACTGGCATCCTCGCACCTGGTCGTGGTCCTTCTTCACCTGAACATATAAAGCAGACATTGAGTTCCTTCCCTCCTATACATGGCCGTTATTCTCGGTGGGATTTAGACATTCAAAGGTTCTGGGATCGCGGCGATGATGACCATAAAAATGGGGATCCAGGAGTAGAACCATATCAAGTAGCACACAATCAACTTCTTGCTCACGCGTTTGCAGTAAAACTGTACAAGGAAAATTTCCAGGTTTCCACTTGAACTTCACTTGAATTTATTTCTATTATCCTTAATACCTAATGAAAATGTGTGATTTCATCTTCGTTTGCCCAATGATATGAACCAAATTTAGTGTTGGCGTCAAAAAAAGAAAAAAAGAAAAGAAAGCAAAAAGGTACCTTGGCAGGAAGTGTATTTCACTCGGCCATCCTGCTATATGTTATGTAGCCAATTGGCAACAGATTTAACACTCGGTAACTAATTTTAGTTTGATGTGAACAGAAGAGTCAAAAGGGAGTGATAGGGATTACCCTTGTATCGGAGTGGATGGAGCCTCTCAATGAGAAGCAAGGTGACGATGATAGTGAAGCCGCACAACGAGCCCTCGATTTCATGCTTGGATGGTGAGTGAAAGCTTCTACCGTCTTAGTAACTTCAACATGGTCGTGCCGCCTCACCACTCTTTGAGCCATAAATTCTTGTGAAGTAGATCTTAACAAATGGTATACTTTCTGAAAAAAATAAAAATTTGTTCTTGCAAAATCATAATGAAATGAAACCTTGTCTTGTTTCTTAGGTTTTTGAGTCCGTTGACAAAGGGTAAATATCCAGAGTCGATGGTTCATAATGTTGGTTACCGGCTTCCGAAGTTCAAAGATATGCAGGCCAAGTTGTTAAAAGGATCCTTTGATTTCATTGGACTAAATTACTACACTGCTAAGTATGTAACCAAGGCAGAAGATTGTACTGGTAAAAAGCATTACAGCTACACTACTGATTCGAAGGTTGAGTTCAAATGTAAGTCCGAAAACCAACTCCTTTACTATTTACATTTATGTATCTAATGCTTATCCCCATAAAAGAGTCGTCTTCTTTTCTTGTTTCCCTATGCAGGTAAGAAAAATGGACGCGACATTGGTACAAAGGCAATGCCCTAAACTTCAACTTCGTTTCAAGTGCTTCAAAAATAGCTGCTCACTCTTTGCAAAACAAAATAAAAAAAAATATAGAAGGAATGAAGACAAAATTTCCATCTTGACGTAGTTCAGGAAGGCATCCTCTTTATAAACAGTACGAACAAAGGGAGGCCTGACCTAATGCCTTACCTTCAGTCAAAATTATAGCATGCTCTAATACCATATATATGTTCAATTGCAGGGTGCCTCAGATTGGCTCTATTCCTATCCTGAAGGAATTCGAAAACTTTTGGTCAACGTAAAGAATAACTACGGTGATCCACTCATTTACATTACTGAGAATGGTAAATAATCAGTGTATTATTGCTCGCCCTCTAGCGGCAACTTTCAATGGTGTTACTTAAGGGCAAATTGCGGTAAGAAAAAAAAATTTCCTCGTAATTTTTCTTTAGGTTTTGACGACGTAAATAGTGGATTACCTCTTTTGAAAGCCCGTGTGGACGAGGACAAGATACAGTATCACAAAGACCATCTTCGTTATCTTCAATGGGCAATCTGGTATATTTTAGATAATAACATTGCTTTTTACTTGCAGCATATTTAGCTTTGTTTCTTGTAGTTCTGAGTTCTGACACAATCAAACCATTAACTCATTTCATCGCTTGTACATTTTTTTGCAGTTATGATAAGGTCAATGTACAAGGTTATTTTGCATGGTCATTGTTGGACAATTTTGAGTGGGGTGAAGGTTACACAGTTGGGTTCGGCTTCATGTATGTAGATTTCAAGAATGGTGTGACAAGATATCCGAAAAAGTCAGCGATATGGTTAATGAAGTTTCTCAACAACGAGATAAAGCTCTAAAATATCAGCAAAAGAAGATTATTTTCACAATTTGGGGTTTCTGTTTTTTCGTGAGGGTTGGGCAATGGAGATGGGGATTGGGCGTTGTTACATTCCTTTGTAATGAAGTGTTGTTCGTGTATCTGATTGGACTTGTTTTGAGCAAGATCGTTTGATACAATTTGACATCGAATAAATTGTAATAAACATGTTAGAATAAATTTTGTGCGCCTCTTACTTTATTGCAACTTAGATTTGAGTTTGATACTTTAACATGGCTTGCTAGATAATTTAAACTCAAAATAACCGTCACCCAGTTTAATTCATCTGCGTGCTAGGTCCCTCAATAAAAGCCAAGCCACACATGGCGTGTTGAGATATGATCCACGTTAGAAAAACTATAACAAAAGATTAAACATATAATCCATGTTATCCCTCTTATGTTATTGTCGATTACTTTTGAGTTTGATTCCTAACAATAATGAAACTTTACGCGTAAAACTGAACAATAGTAGTGACAGTTTTTTTGTACAATCAAGCTTTTGTCTTGAAAGGACCGATTTTCTTATAAGTATCTCTTAAATGTTGTATGTATCACTTTTAGTGACGAAAACGCAAATGGTACCCAATGGTCCGTGGGCACAAGTATTGTTATGCTAACGGCACACAAAAACCCGTGGACGGTAAGAAGGGCCCGTTGGTACAAGTGTTGTTTTGCCAACAATACACAAGGTCCCGTGGGCACATGTGTTGTTATGGCAATGGCACACAGGGGCCCATGGACACAAGTTTTTATTATGCCAACGGTTATAGATAAACCATTGGCTTATCTATATTATATGTATTTGGATTCGATTGATAGTTAATATATAGGCTTCTAAAGTCTTAATCCAATTTTCTAAGAATTTTTTTTTCTTGAAAGCAAATATTAGTTGTCACATGCAAATTAGCGAAAATTATGGCTTTAATGTTTGAAAGAATAACTGTCCATTTTAACATCTTAATTGCACCAAAAAAAAATATTTAACGTCTTAAACATCGACCATTAGTATAAAACAACAACAACAAACTCAGAAATTGTAGTAACCCCGTTTACGATCACCACCAACCCACCTCCATTGCTTACCGATTAGTCTCCACTGTCCATCGACAATAATCGCTACTACTACCACAATCAATACCCACTAACACCACTAAGCCCATGCCCACTACCCATCAATCGCCCAACCACGATCTCCAACAACTAATTACCAATGATAGTGGTGATAGACTCGACGATTGTAGCTGCGATGGTGGTAGATCTATTTATTCTGTAGGTGCAATTGCCGCAGCAGCAACCACCTCCACTATTCTGAGAATTATCTCATTCCTCTATCTCCTATCTTTCCTTTTCACACACAGCACATTGCACTCAACTTTTTTGTGATAGTGGTCGGCTGGTCTCTAATTTTAAAAGATTAGGCCGTGCACGAAAGTTGATGGTTGTGATCAGGTAGGGACGTGTGGTTGATCGGTGGTTGAAGGGTGGGTAGGGGATTGTACGGTGGTGGAAAGGTCGTAAGAACGGTGGGGGGAGGGGGGGGGTGGTGGTGGTGGCACGTATGGTGGTAAAGGCCGGGTTGGGGAGGGGGTGGGTGTTTGGTGACGAAAAAGTCAAAAGTACACAAGAACCGCTGGCACAAGTGTTATTATGTGAATGGTTATCGATATCCAAGACAATTAATCAAGGTTAGAGCCCACGGCTCATAATGATGAGGATTAAAATAAGAATTGCCGAGGTAATTAGGCGGGTACGAAAACTTATTAAAAGAAAAATTAAAGACCCGGGCATAAAAAAAAGAATATATTAGTATGATATAACCAAATTTGTGTCCTCTCTCTCTCTCTCTCACACACACACACACACACTCTCTCTCTCTCACACACACATCACTCCAACATGATGCAGCCCCTGTCACAGTCTGTCGCCGCACTGCTGCTTCTCTTCTCGCTGCCACTGCTCTCCTCCGCTACTGCTGCCGCGCTGTACTCCGCCGCTCTCTCTCTCTCTCTCGTGCTTATCGTACCCCTCTGCCACCGTCATCACATCTTTGCTCCGCCACATCCATCCCGCTACTTAGATGCTTTGGATCTGCTCCCTCAATTTTAATTTACCCCCTCGCTTCCCTCCCAATTTTAATTCCACCAGCTTTTGGCAATTCTGGATTGTTTGTGGAGATGGGTTCGGAATGGGGTTGATGATGGCGTCTGATGCAGGAAAATTTCCAATGGTTGTACGTGTGGTGTGTAATCAGACAAAAATTTCCACATGTGGCGTGTAAAAAAAAACTCCTTAGATTCTACTGTTGTGGTATGTATTTATCTTGATATGACATTCTTCGAGGGTAATTTTAGGCAATCAATATGACTGTTTCATCACAGATCATATTTTTAGCTTTGAAACATATGCAATGCAGGCCCAACCCCAGCCCTCAGAATCGGTTTAATAATTCCTCATTTCTCTGGCACGACACATTGCCTTTATGTTCAATTTCTTTTCTTGGCAAATAAAGGATGGTTTATTGGTTGTTTGATTTTACTATTACAGTACAAATAGTTTGTCCTCTGCGTTGCAATTTACATTGGTCAGTAAACTAAAATTTTTTGATGTTTTTTCTTTGTTGTTTGAATGTATAATAATTCCATTTTTTTCTTTTTTCTCGGAGTATGGAGCAGTTATGAAAGGGTAAAGTTTCAATATTTTTCAGTTGAAACTCACCTGTGAATTTATTCCTCCTTTTTTTAATTTGTCTGAATGTTCAATCGCTTCTTCTTATATAAAGGATGGTTTATTGGTTGTTTGATTTTATTATTGCAGTATGAATACGTTTGTCCTCTATGTTGCTATTACAGGATGATTTCAATTTTTTCCAGTTGAAACTTACATGTGAGTTTATTCGTCTTTTTTTCAATTCGTCATGTTCAATTGGTTCTTCTTGGCAAATAAAGAAGGGTTAATTACTCACGGCACCCCTGAGATTTACCCTAAATTATACACGAACCCCCTTACCTTTTGAAAATTACACTCCGCTCCCCGAGGTTTGTACCCGCATTGCACGGAGTCTCACAAAATTGACGGGGACCCTAATTCCATCTAAAGATTCTCTGACACCTTACTTTTTAGATTTTTCATCCCCAAACTGCCCTCCTTTCTTGAATAAATACCCCCCTTGCCCTTTAAGATTCTTCTTCTTCTTCTTCATTATCTTTCCCCTTTGCAGACCCATTTGGGTCTGCGTTTGTGCGGCATTTGTACGGTGTTGGTTGCGGCGTTTGGGTGGCTGTTTTTCGGCCGTTATTGGTGGACGACATGTGGGGTTGGTTGCGGTTGCGATCGGGGAAATCGAGATCGGTAAAGGAAAAGGAAACGATCTCCTCGACGGCAGACAAGAGGGAGGGGTGAAGGCGAAGATGGTCTGCGGCGTTCGCTCCATCCCTGCTACAGAGAAGAAGGTGTGGCAGTTGGTGATAGAACTTGACAGTGTGGATGGTGGCTGCCTCAACATCGCTGGAATTTCATTGGTTGGGCATCCGTAGCCGAAATTTCTGCCGGGGCCGTCAAGGGTTTTTCCTGT
Source organism: Escallonia rubra (assembly GCA_033065855.1). Classification (NCBI taxonomy): domain Eukaryota; kingdom Viridiplantae; phylum Streptophyta; class Magnoliopsida; order Escalloniales; family Escalloniaceae; genus Escallonia; species Escallonia rubra. The sequence goes on from JAVXUO010002591.1 coordinate 860,927, forward strand.
TGTTTTCTTGCTGGTGGCACCGGCCGGAATCGGCCATCGAAGACCGGATACAATGCCGACAGCAGCGATTGCATGCGGCTTAAAGGTGGCGATGGGTGGTGCTTTGGTCACGGCACGGTGGTCGTGGATGTGCGGCGCGATGCTGCTCGGTGAAAGGTGCAGCTGGATTTGGCTGCCGGTGACGGCGTGTGGGCCCGGCGAGAGCGTCGAGGTTAGCCGCTTCAGGAGACGACGGATCCTTGGCCTTGGACGGCCGTCCACGGCCCCGCTTCGTTGGAGCAGACGGGTCCGGCAGAGGTGAGGTTGAACTGGGAGATGGTTGGGCATCCGTGGTTTTCTTGGAATATAAAGGAGGAAATAGAAGAATATAGGGAAAATTCTCAAGAATATGAGCAAAAAAAGAGAGGGCAAAAACGTCTTTTTATGACCAGCCGTTAACACCGTCAAAAAAATCTAGACTTTTGGAGCGGAGTATAATTTTTAAAGATAATGGGGTCCGTGTGTAATTTAGGGTAAACCTCAGGGGTACCGTGAGTAATTAACCCAATAAAGAATGGTTTTATTGGTTGTTTGATTTTACTATTACAGTATGAATAGTTTGTCTATCATGAGATATAGTAAGAGAACGTGACATCCGAATATATATATATATATATATATATATATATATATATATATATATATATATATATATATGAGAGCTGATCCGTTGAGAGCGTGGGCAAAATAGGAGAAGTTACAAACGCAATCTGACCGTCCATCCCGAAAGATGGACGGTCCAGATCGCGCCTTTTTCAAAAGCTGTCAGACGTCCGCCATACAGTATGGCGGACGGTTTTTTTTTACCAAATTGCCCTCCGCCACTGTCCGCTACACTGTATGGCGGAGGGCATTAAAGTCCAGCAAAAAGTCGTCCGCCATACTGTATGGCGGACGACTGTTTCCGTCAAAGCATTATCCCAGCGCCGTCAAAAGGTCGTCCGCTAGACAGTATAGCGGACGACTGTTTCCGTCAAATCATCCAGTTGTCACATCAGTCGTTATCCCAGCGTCCGCAACACAGTGTAGCGGACTAGCCCCTAACTTCGAAACCCTTGTTCAATCCTTCTAAACTTCTATTCATTCCTTCTTCTCACAATCAAACTAGCGGCGTTGGCAAGTACTGAAACACCAATTTCTTTGCAAGAAATCCTTTAATCGTCTCATCGATCACGTAAGTTCACAAACCAATCCATTCTTTGTTCATAATCTAGAGTTCATCTTGCCACAATTGGCAAGTAGATCGGCACTATGCTAGCGTTTGTCAATGTATATACATATATATTATATATGTGTATTGCGTATTATCTGATCACATGCTAGCGCTGAATATGCTAGCGTTGTATGTTTGGGAATGTTTACGCTTCCAACCTTGCCCTCTTTCCATTATTTCAGTTGCACAAAATGGATTTCAACCCTGGTCCAGAAGATCCGTCCGTATTATACGACCAAGCAAACCATATCAGTACGCTCATATGGGATGGTGGAGTAAGATACTTATTTTATCGTTTATATCGTTTATTTTGCTTAAATAATATTTATTAATTCGTAGGAAAGAGCACTTGTCAACACGGTAGAAGTAAGCGATAATTTCAGTGGCTGGAAATTGAACAGAACCCAGAAAAGATTACTGCGTGGGATTGGGTTTGGGATTTTCACGCATGGGCAGATCTTTCAAGTGTTTGACCGGGCCTTGATAGGTGCCCTTGTTGAAAGGTGGAGAAGTGAAACGAATACGTTTCACTTCCCTCTCGGAGAGATGACAATTACCCTAGAAGATGTAGGGTTCATCTTAGGGTTACCGGTGACGGGGCGGCCAGTAATAGCTCATCCGTCCGAAGCAACGAATAAGAGGACCGCTAGGGACTTCTTTACTTCGATACCCCAGGATGGATTTAGCAGTGGTGGTATCAAGTTGAAGTGGTTGGTAGATACCTACGGGGTTTTGCCAGAAAACTATACGGGCCATGACCTTGTGCTGTACACACAAGCCTTCCTCTGGTGGGTGATGGGGGAAATATTATTCCCAACGACGTCGAAGAACACGGTCAGCATCAAATATTTACCGTTTTTGCGTAACCTGGCTGAGGTTGGGGATTATGCCTGGGGTGCAGCAGCTCTTGCATACCTGTACCGAGCATTGCACAAGGCAACGAGGCCCGACTCCAAAGCGATATGTGCATGTCTCTCACTATTGCAGGTATATCATACAATTCTTCATTACATGCCCTTTGTTGTTTTTTTTTGTGTTGAATGGACAATAAATGTTGACGATACTTTATTTAATGTCTTTGCTCTCAGGTGTGGTCTTATGAACACCTTGCTACCGGCGCACCCAGGTGTAGGGACGGAACAGATAATGTGTGGCCTCGGTTGTGCGCCTGGGAGTACAGCCGGAAGGACAGCCACTACCCGAGGAGAGACGATCCCCATCACAACATTTCATACTATCGGGGGGAGCTCGACTCGTTATCTCCTGGCCAGATACGATGGGCACCGTACAAACGTTTGGCGCGACGGGTGGGAGAGTCGTTCGTCTTCACGCTCTCCGGGTTGCAACGCACACCCCTGATCCACTTCGAGGTCGCAGAGTGGCAGCTGCCAGATCGCGCTATGCGCCATTTTGACTGCCTGCAGGGGTTGCCAGCCGGCGCGCCAGATATGAGGCTTAACAGGAACCCACCGGGTGTCGGACTGTTTGGCAGGGCGAATGCGCACGACTTGTGCGCGCGTGAAATGGAGTGATGGAATTCCTGGTAGGACCCCCTGGGGGCAAATGTGTCGGCGCCTGACCCCATGACCAGCATCGAACAGTACAAAGAGTGGTACTACCGTATCACCTGGAGGAGAGTAGCTCCAGTAAGGTTTGAACGCGGGGAGAAGTACCACCCTAGGGGTCAGATCGATGAGCACACGGCATACGATCTGGTAAGTTGCCCAACCAGTGCTTCTAATTGAACTTGATCATTCTAAGTGTGTACGAAGTTACTTATTTATTATCTCTCTGGATATAGGTTAATGCCTCGTTCGCCTTCTTCCAGAAGTTGAGCGAGCGGATGGATTTGGTGGATGCCATGGGCGAGGAGCTTCGCCAACAGGCTGAAGCGTTGGCGTATGGCTGCGGGAATTTTTTACGCGAAGCATCGGGACAGCCTTCGGGCGTCAGCTCGGGAATGGGTTATCCGGGGTGGCAGCGGCCGTCTGTGAGCGAGGGATGCACCGATCCCTCGGGACAGACTTCGGGAGTGAGCCAGGGATATGGTTTTCCCTCTCTACCGGAAATGGGTGGTGATTGGGTACCGCCAGGCACCATGGGCCAGGCTCAAGCACGGTAGGAAGATTACAGTGCGCCCTCGTTCTCTTTGGTATTGGATCCAGAACCCCAACCCCTCTCTTAGAGTCAAGTCACGCAAGACTGGGGTTTCGGAAACATCAGTCTGTCCGAGACACTGCCCACTGTCCCGTGGGCTGGACCATTTATTGCGGAAGGCGGGCACTCCCCCCGCGTTGACCCCCCCAAAGGCGTGCAATATCCCCCGGTCGACCGCCCTGAAGGAGTGCAATATCCCCCGGTTGACCCCCCCGAAGGAGTGCAATATCGTAAAGGGCATCCGTTGAAGCCCCTAAAGCCGCCTAAATGCCAGATAATCAGAGAGCGTTATTTTAGCGGCTACCGGCATGACAACGCGTCGTATAGTGTGGATCATCCGGAGGGCATGGATTACAGTTGCTCGTGGGGGGAACTGGCCTCCCTGGCTCCGGGGAGTTGGTTAGACAACGGTGTCGTCTCCACCTACGTGGAGATTCTGAAGGAAAGGTGTCGGCAGCAGCCGACCTATCCGGCCGTTTTTTTGTTGGATGCCTTTTTTCATAGCATCCTAGTGTCTGAATGGCAAGAGTGGGACGAACACAGGGGGAAGAAACAATTAGCCCAGCGGCGACCGTCCGCTAACCTACGAGCGTATCTTAATAGGGATAGTCCGGTGAGCGTATCTTAATCCCATTTCTAGGGGAAAGCCACTGGTACTTGGTTTGCTACGAACCAAAAGATAAAGTCGTATCGGTGATCGACAGTCTCCACGACGATACTTTCAGTAGGACTGTGCTGCAGATGTACAGAGCCCAGTTGGACTCATTGGTAATATTACGATCGCTGTATAATGCTCTGATTCTATCTTGCCATTAATTTTAACTCGTGTCTTACGCCATTTTCTGTTTCTCGCAGAATATTTTTTTTGCAATGGTCAATGGTGTCCGTGGTATCCCCGTACCGGCGCGGCCAAAACTCGATATGCGATTGAAGAAGAGGAGGCCCAAGCAACGTAACACTTCGGACTGCGGCGTCTTCCTTTGCATGTACATGGATTTCATTTGTCGTTCTGAGAGCCTCAATGCGGCCGTCTGGAGCCAAGCAGAAGTTGAAGCCTATAGATATAGAATAGCGTGGCAAATTATGAAAGGCCGGCCTAGAGCGGTTAGGTTTATAGAAAATCCGGCTAATGACGAGAATGCGTCCCAACATGAGGACCCCAGTTGAAATTGTATCATAACAGAATATGTTTTAATAAACCGTGATTCATTGGTGTGATTTGATTTGTTGTGGATTACTGTTGTCGATTTGATTTCAGTTGTTGGTTGCTTGGTTTTTTTTTGGCCTCATTGGGAATGATTGAGAGGTGGAATGATTTGCTTGGTTTTTTTTTGGCCTCATAGGGAATGATTGAGAGGTGGAATGATTTGCTTGGACGTCCGCTAGTAGGCAAGAAAATAAAACTAAGTGTTGGATCAAGCTCCTCTCTGCTTGGCTGTCCGCTATATAGTATAGCGGACGATGATAGGGAAGGAAAAAAAACTAAATTGGGAGGCTACTTTCTGCTTGGCCGTCCGCTATATAGTATAGCGGACGGTGATAGGGAAGAAAAAAAAACAAAGTGTTGGGGGGCTACTTTCTGCTTGGCCGTCCGCTATATAGTATAGCGGACGGGGATAAGGAAGGAAAAAAAACCGAGGTGTTGAGATGCTACTTTCTGCTTGGCCGTCCGCTGTATAGTATAGCGGACGCGAATAGGGAAGGAAAAAAAACTAAGTGTTGATAGGCTACTTTCTGCTTGGTCGTCCGCTATATAGTATAGCGGACGTGAATAGGGAAGGAAAAAAAAACTAAGTGATGGGGAGGTTACTTTCTGCCTGGCCGTCCGCTATATAGTATAGCGGACGTGAATAGGGAAGGAAAAAAAAAGGTTACTGCTTGGCCGTCCGCTATATAGTATAGCGGACGCGAATAGGGAAGGAAAAAAAACTAAGTGTTGATAGGCTACTTTCTGCTTGGTCGTCCGCTATATAGTATAGCGGACGTGAATAGGGAAGGAAAAAAAAACCAAGTGTTGGGGAGGCTACTTTCTGCCTGGCCGTCCGCTATATAGTATAGCGGACGAGTCTGCTTGGTCGTCCGCTATATAGTATAGCGGACGTGAATAGGGAAGGAAAAAAAACAGTGTTGGGGGGCTTGGCTGTCCGCTATATAGTATAGCGGACGTAGAGATGTAATTTTTTTGGTCGCCCTTTCTTTTGCTCATTGCACCTTATGCACGCTATATAGCCCATTTCTATGAATTTCGGCGAAACACGAGACAAAAAAAAAGAAAAAAAAACTAAGTGTTGGGGGGCTACTTTCTGCTTGGCCGTCCGTTATATAGTATAGCGGACGGGGATAGGGAAGAAAAAAAAACAAAGTGTTGGGGGGCCACTTTCTGCTTGGACGTCCGGTATATAGTATAGCGGACGGGGATAGGGAAGAAAAAAAACTAAGTGTTGGGGGGCTACTTTCTGCTTGGACGTCCGGTATATAGTAAAGCGGACGGGGATAGGGAAGAAAAAAAACTGAGTGTTGCAAGGCTACTTTCTGCTTGGTCGTCCGCTATATAGTATAGCGGACGGTGATAGGGCAGCACCCTGCGTGACAGCAAATAAAGTATCCGCTATACAGTGTAGCGGACGTGATAGCTGTCAGGTTATTTTTGCGCACGTGGTAGAGTGTCGGGAATAATTTCCACTATCGCGGTCTTTCCCCAAGTTCCTGATTCTCAAGCTTATAAACCCCAAGTTCCTGATTCTCAAGCTCTTTCCGCAAAATTCTCGTGGTCTTTCCCCAAAATTTTCTTCTTCTTCGGATTCACCTGGCTTCCATTTTCGGCTCCCCTGAGCTTCGAGTAAAACTTGCTTCAATCTTCTTCACTCAAGCAAGGTAAGTTTCTGATCTCAGATATTTTCTGGGTGGATTGACTGATAAAGTAATATTTTTTTTTGGCAAAAAATATAGATTTCTGATGATGTTCTAGAAATTAATTTGTTAACTTTAAAGAAGTTTATTGTAGTTAAATTTTTATTTTTTTGAGGGCCGCTAACTTCGACCCATCTATCCTATTTAAATTCGAATTTTTTGAGATACGTTTGTTGTATTTTGGCATGATGAATATGTCTAACGCTCTTAGTAATTTTCATTTGTTATGTCCAATAAATCTATAATTAGCAAAATGGGAGACTTTTAAGATTATGTATATGGTATATTTGTCATCTTAAATTTGTCTATTCGTCAAGATAATTTTAAGGTAATATATTCAGTTGAAAATGTCATTTGATTGTTCAGCGTAGTCTATATTTCTACATATAGGGAGCTGTTTCACAATGTCTGATTTCGTGTCGAGCTCCAACACCCCCGTAGATGCTAGTGATCCGTATCTAGGACGAACCTTTCAAACATTGGAGGAAGCTGGAGAATGTTTCCGAGCGTATTCATTGAGGGTTGGATTTGGCATTCGAATAAAGACTTCAAGAACGAGCAACATAACGAGAAAGATATGCTCTCGTATGTACGAGTGCCATAGGGGCAGAAACCCAGTGCAAAATGAGACACGCGTAGGCAACGAGGACAGTGATGACGAAATAGGATTTTCGCGCAGCAGAAGACGGGACTTCTTTGTGCGAACGAATTGCCCGGTCAAGATGTTCGTAAGCTATAAAGCCAAGCAAGATCATTGGGTTATTACCAGCCTTGAACTGGCACACAATCACCCATTAGTAACCCCTTCTAAGGTGAGTCAGATGCATCAACACAAGAAGATGGGAAAGGTCGCGAGGAGCCTCATTCACACAATGAGCGATGCGCGGCTAGGACCTACCGACATGATTAATGTTCTTGCTGAACAGGCCGGGGGAATGCAAAATTTAAACTTTAACACGACAGACGTTCGCAACGCGGTCCGAACCCATAGACGAGCCGCGTATGACCTCAATGATGCTCAAGCCACAATGAGCCTATTGAAGCGGATGCAGATGGAGGACCCGCAGTTTACCTTCGATTATAAACTTGACGACGAGCATCGAGTTAGCACAATTTTTTGGGTCGACGGTCGTTCCAGGCTTGCTTATAAGCATTTTGGGGATGTCGTGACTTTCGACACCACATACCGTACCAACAAGTACTCGATGCCGTTTGCCCCTTTCACGGGGGTCAATCATCATTATCACTCCATCCTGTTCGGGTTCGCCTTGTTAAGGGACGAGAGCGAGAGTTCCTTTGAATGGTTGTTTAGTGTGTGGCTGGAAGCCATGAACTTCAAAGCACCCAACGTTATCATCACCGATCAAGATTTGGCAATGAAGAAGGCTATTGCCACCGTCTTCCCAAATACTCGACACAACTTGTGCACTTGGCACATAAGCAACAAATACCCCGAACGTTTGCATCACGTGTACGCAAAGTTTCCAGACTTTAAAGAGGATTTTGACACGTGTGTTAGCAAGTCGTTAACGATTGAGGAATTTGAGGAGAGGTGGGAAAAGCTTGTTCAGGATTACTCATTGCAAGACAACGAGTGGCTCCAGCACTTGTACGAGCTCAAAGAGCAATGGATTGGCGTTTACACGAGGAGGTATTTTTCTGCGGGCATGAAAACGACGGGCAGGAGTGAATCTATGAATGCCACGTTCGATAGTTACGTGGGTACATCTACCAATTTGAAGAGTTTCGTCACATCCGCACAGAAAGCGGTTGCGTCGTTGTTCGTGAAAGAAAGGGCTGCAGACTTTGCAACCACGTACAAACAGAGGAGAAGGTTGCTTGAGACCCCGCTGGAGCTGAACGGTGCCAAAGTCTATACGAAGGAGATCTTCTTGCTATACCAAGTAGAGCTGCAGAAATCGGGACGGTACTCTATAAACAAGGTGGCAGAGAAGTCTACGCGTGAGTACAAGGTTTATTCGCTCGTGAATGACCTCGTTCCTGAGAAGCTGCGCAGAATGTATACGGTGAGCCACGACACATTGACGGACTCGGTGACATGTGTTTGCAAGAAGTTTGAGTTCCATGGCATCCTGTGTAGACACATTCTGCGCTTTTTCACCCAGAAGAATATCAGGAAAATCCCCGATAAATACGTCTTGCCACGGTGGACGAAAGGTGCTAACAGGTTGCACGGTACCATTGCCTTTCCGGAGCACCCGTATACTGACTTTGAAGAATCGGAGACGTTGCGGTATAATCATCTGGTGACGAGTTTCACCCGTTTGTCCGTAAAGGCTGCTGCTTCAATGGTCGGTTATAAACATCTCCTCGAGGTAGCTCAGCAGCAAGAGCCCATCGTCGACCAGTTGGAAGCAGCTTCAGTCACCAATGCGATTGACACCGAGCCTACGACGGGGGTATCAGAAGATGACGAGCCGGAGGAGGAAGACGACAATGATATCCGTTTGTTGGATCCAATTATATCGCAAACGAAAGGCCGCAAGAGATCTACGCGGATGAAAAGCTCTATTGAAACGGCAACTCAACCTAAAAAGCTGCGTAGGTGTGCATTGTGCAACAAATTGATCGACCACGACAAGCGGAACCATTACAAGGCACTGGGGATAAGTTCAGGGGGTTTGCAAGACGGGGAAGAGGGTGACGCCGAAGATGAGGACTAACAAGCTGCAGTGGACCTTTAATTTTTTGTACAACTTTATGACATTTGTAATAATTTCCGAAGGGATAATTTTTCGACCGAACATCAGAATTTTTAAAAAATGGACCTATGAGAGGCCATCTCGAATCAAATCAAAACAGCCGTCAATGTAGCGGACGTCATTGACTTTTGGTCAAATCTAAACAGCCGTCAATTTATCACCTATTTTTGTTTTTTTTTTGTAACCGTCCGCTATACAATGTAGCGGACGTGATTGACTTTTGGTCTTCTATGTCCGCTATACAATGTAGCGGACGTCATTGCCTATTGGTCTTCTATGTCCGCTATATTGTATAGCGGACCTCCGCTATATTGTATAGCGGACATAGAAGACCAAAAGTCAATGACGTTATCGACATTGGTCTCTTACGTCCGCTATATTGTATAGCGGACATTATCGACATTTGTCTTTTACGTCCGCTATACAATATAGCGGACGTCATAGCAGGCAAACTTTTGGTCTTCTTTTACGTCCGCTATATATTAATCATATCGGGCAATCGGCTGTTATCAGTCCTATCACTCTCTGTCTCGAACATCTAGCGCAGGCCGCTACTCCATCTCCGGCGACCCACAACTCCGGCGATAAACCGTCCCCCCCTCAACGCCGACCTCGATGGCTTATGAATCGGAGACCACCTACGATTTCATTGGCAACTTGCACCTGGCAGGCAAACACTTTTTCAAAGTCATGATGCCGGGGTTTGAGAATGAACTTGTATGCCATCCCTCTTTCTCTGTATTTTTGTGTGTTAAAGGTTTGATCTTTTGGTTAAAAACTAACCTATTTTTTGTGTATTGTGTTTGTTAGGGCATACCGGAATCCTTCACCAATCAATTTACAACAATTCATGAGAGTGCAAGATTATATAGCCGCAAGGGGGCATGGCAGGTTGAAATCAAGCTGAAGCCCGGCCGACCCCAAAAAAAGCAATTCGCAGAGGGTTGGAACGTGTTCGTGCGCCAGCATGGCCTCGAACTCGGGGACTTTGTAGTGTTTGAACACCTTGGGTGGTGGGATTTTCAAGTTGTAATCTTTGATAGGAGCACTTGTGAAAAAATTTCTTTCCCCCAATGTGAACCCTAAATTATTATTTAATAAAATAATTTATGTTCTTGTTGATTGTGAATCGAAGGGATAATTGTGTCGTTTGAGATTCCGTCGGTATATTGAGATCGTTGATTGTGAATCGTACGTTCTTTATTATTTATCGATATTGAGATTTTGTTGATTCTGACGCCAAAACAAGTCTTCGGGGCGCCAATTTATTAAAACAGCATTATGCTACAATGCGACTAAAACAAGCCTTTGGGCGCCAATTTATTAAAACTGCAGTACGCTACAACGTCTAGCTCTACTACATAGCGGACATAAGCCCTCCGCTTAGGCCGGGGTTCGGGAAGGTCGGAACTAAGTGTCTGGTTCGTGCCAACCATTTTCTGGTCCAAGTTGCACACAATGATCTGCTGCACCACTATGATGGGTCCGCGGGCTTTGCTGTATGTCTAGGTCTATCCTATACTAGCGGACATGGATGCAATCACCTTGGTTGCCTGCAACTTGGACCAGAAAATGGTTGGCACGGACCAGACACTTAGTTCCGACCTTCCCGAACCCCGGCCTAAGTGGGGGCCTTATAGCCTTAGAAGAACTCGATCTTCAGTCATCTTCATCTGAAACTGGAGCATCAGAAATATTTCCTTCTTCGAAGCTCATGTTCCAGTATACTTGTGCTTCATTGTTGTTGCCATCTTCATGTGCATCACGTGCCATACGACGTAAGTTATGCCTACTTTGACGAACTCTCATTCTATTATTTTCCTCACGTATTCGATGCAGTGCCCTTTCAAGCTCCATGTGCGTAATTCGAGGCATGTTGATTGCCTTTTGTCGAGGTATGGGTATATTCATGCTCCGTGAATCAGCTACTAGGACTTCACGTTCATTCATCCGATAAGACCATTCTGCACGTAATGTATTCACATAGCTTGATGAGTAACGCAAACTTGGACGCAAAGAATAGTAAAATTCATCTTCGCCCGCCCAGTAACGACCCATTGCTTCAAAAATATCTCGTGGAGTATATGACATTTCTAGAGTTGTTATGAAATTGGGAGTATATCACTCTGTGCCCTTTGCAACCGGCAATGCATGTACTTATATATACTTTGAAACGGCACCAATTTATGAAAGAGCTACAGGTTCAACTTTATGGGATGTGACCCAACGTTGGCAATAGACTAGACACTTGTCTTGTCACCAAAGTGAATTGTCTTGTCACCAAAGACTTGTCAACTTTATGACACGGGCATGCTATTGTCTCCAACTATTGTCAGCTTCAATATCCAGATACTTGTCATGTCACCAGAGATGGACAGACTATCGTTAATCATATAGCTCCAATATATTGTGTATGTGTGTGGTCGTATTTATATATGTTAGCCATGCTCATCGCCTTTAGAACCAAAACAAAGTTAAATGGCAGGAGTTCCTGAGAGTTCTAATCTGCGGGGACGCGAGACTGTGTGGTTGTTGTGTGAAAGGAACGACGACTACAAAGAAGTGAAGTACACGGATCCCAGAGAGTATTATTGCGGTTTACGGAGAGAATGGGCATATCGAGTTAAGGAATCAGAAGCGCTACACCAAGATCTCACCACGCTGAGAGCACCTGTGCCGCAACGTCGTTCACTTAGTATGTCGCGGCGTAATGTTAAGCAGTGTAAGAAAGCTGTGCGCCAAATTCGTATGGAGAATAACCGGATGTTGCTACGTAGAAAACGATTTTATATGCTTCAACTCGCGGAAGAAATGGCCGAGGTTAGTGGGAGGCAGCTCAAATCAAACGAGAGAAACAATATTTTAACGAATGATCAGTACTTATCTGATGAGTATATGTCAAATGAAGAGTGATATATATATCTCTTCCTACTGCATGCTAGGATTTCATTCCAACCGGCACTCATCCACATGTCATTCTAATTGGCGTATCCCGTCTTTTGAAGCATGTAAAATGTTGGGAATATATGTTTCTAACTACATCCGTCATACTATAATGGGGTAACTAGCATGCCTAACTAGCATGCATAAGGTGCAATGAGGAAAAAAAAGTGGAAAAAAAATATTACAACATTGTTCACAAGCTATGTATTTTTGGCGCTAAAGTGTGCGCGAATAGGCCCTTCATCGGCAAACCAAAAAAATAAATTGTCTCGTGTTTCGCCGAAATTCATAGAAATGGGCTTATATATAGCGTGCATAAGGTGCAATGGGCAAAAAAAAAGGTGACCAAAAAAATTACATCTCTACGTCCGCTATACTATATAGCGGACAGCCAAGCAGAAAGTAGCCTCCCCAACACTATTTTTTTTCCTTCCCTATTCGCGTCCGCTATACTATATAGCGGACAGCCAAGCCCCCCAACACTGTTTTTTTTCCTTCCCTATTCACGTCCGCTATACTATATAGCGGACGTCCAGGCAGAAACTAGTATCCTTCCCTATTCACGTCCGCTATATAGTATAGCGGACGGCCAAGCAGAGAGTAACCTCCCCCACACTTGGTTTTTTTTTTCCTTCCCTATTCACGTCCGCTATACTATATAGCGGACGGCCAAGCAGATAGTAACCTCCCCAACACGTCTTTTTTTTTCCTCCGCTATACTATATAGCGGACGTCCTCCCCAACACTTGGTTTTTTTTCTCCCTATACTATATAGCGGACGGCCAAGCAGAAAGTAACCTCCCCAACACTTAGTTTTTTTTTCCTTCCCTATTCACGTCCGCTATACTATATAGCGGACGGCCAGGCAGAAAGTAGCCTCCCCAACACTTGTTTTTTTTTTCCTTCCCTATTCACGTCCGCTATACTATATAGTTCCCCAACACTTGGTTTTTTTTTCCTTCCCTATTCACGTCCGCTATACTATATAGCGGACGGCCAGGCAGAAAGTAGCCTCCATAACACTTAGTTTTTTTTCCTTCCCTATTCACGTCCGCTATACTATATAGCTAGCCTCCCCAACACTTAGTTTTTCCTTCCCTATTCACGTCCGTAAGCAGAAAGTAGCCTCCCCAACACTTGGTTTTTTTTCCTTCCTTATCCACGTCCGCTATTCTATATAGCATGTTTGGCCTTGGTTATAACACTTGTTTCCCCGGGTATTGTCAAATCACACAGAACAAATAAAACACTCAGCTGAACGACACAACGATATCAGTGAATCAAATCAATCGCTGACAACAACGATCACACTCAGTCAACACAGTTGAAATCGTCAATCGCATTCAAACGATAAGATTCAAGAAGTTACTCCGGCAATAAAAAAGTGAATCTTCATGTGTTATTATACGCAAACATGTTCAATTACACGGATTTACAATATATCTAATAGGTCTAGGCCGGCCATTGATAATTTGCCAAGCCATCCTATACCTAAAGCAGTCTATGCAGTCTTGGGTCCAGACGGTCTTCTTGAGGCTCTCCGACCGACAGATGTAATCCATGTACATGCAGAGGTAGACGCCGCAGTCCGAGGTATTAAGTTGCTTGGGCCTAGTCCTCTTCAATCGGAAAACAACCTCCCTATTGCCCGCTGCCCTCCCTCGATTCTCTCGAGAACGCTCTCTATTGACCATGGCAGCAAATAGATTCTGCGAGTAACAGGAAAAGCATTAAACATAGCAAACATAATACGCTTAATCAAATCTACATTATGCAAGTTACGATAAGAAGTAAACAGGCTCTTACCATTGGATTCAACATCCCTAAGCCTACGTACATTTCAATCACACTAATCGCGTCCGTATCATCGTAGAGACTGTCGAGGACTGATACGGTATTCGTTACCGGTTCATAGCAAATCAAGAACCAGTGGGCATTAATTATAGCTGGGAGTAGAAACACTTCCGCCACACTTGCGCGCTCTGGACTCGGCCGACCAAGATATGCGAGTAGGTTAGCGGACGGTCTCCACTTCATCTCGTCCTTCGCCTTTCTCGCCTGCTTCCTCGCCTTGTCCCACTCGTTAAACTCTTGTTTCAGCATATGGTGAAAGTAAGCATCGAGGATAAAAACTCGCGGACCGTACTCAGGCTGCTCCCGACTCCTTTGCCGTAGTATTTGCACGTAGTGCGAGATGACAAAGTTGTCTAACCACATCCCCGGCGCCAGCGTGGACAGTTCTTTCCACGTGACACTGTAATCCAAGCCCTGCGGGTTAGCCACGTCATACGACGCTCCGTCTGGGGGGGGCGCTAAAATAACGGTGATGGATTAGGTGGTGTTTATGCGGCTTCAGGGGCCTGGCTGGATGCCCTTTCGGATATTGCCCTCGGGGGTCGACCTGTTGCTCTTGCCCTCCGCCGGGGGGCAAGAGCAACGGAAGAAATTGGCCTCCAACCAATGGATCGGCCGGCTGATAATCACCTTGGGGGGGCCAGGCCGGCTGGTAATCGCCTTCGGGTGACCCGACCGGTTGATATTGCTCGCCGGCCATTTCTTCCGCCGGCTGATATTGCCCTTCGGGGCCGCCAAGTGGTCCCGCCCACGGGACAATGGGCAGTGCCTCGTTGAAACCGTAAGGCCATTCTTGCGTGACTTGGCTCTGAGAGAGGGGTTGGGGTTCCGGGAACAAACTGAAGGTCGGGCCGCTGTAATCGGCCCACGACGCTTGAGCATGTCCCATCCCCGGTACAGAGGGACCACCAACTCCCTGGCTCACCCCTGAAGCTTGCCCGGAGGGATCAACGTTATACGGGCTGGCGCCCGTATAACCCATTCCCGGGCTGTCGACCGAAGACTGTCCCGATGCTTGCCGCACAAAATTCCCGCAGCCTATAGCCAGTGCAGCAGCCTGTTGGCGAAGATCCTCGCCCATTGCGCTCATCAGATCCTTCCGCTCACTCAACTTCCGGAAGAATGCAAGCGAGGCATTAACCTACATCCAAAGAGATAACAAATAAGTAACTTTAATCAGACATTTATATTCAAGACAAGTTGGGCAACTTACGAGATTGTATGCCATACGCTCGTCGATCTGACCCCTAGGCGCATACCTCGCCCCGCGTTCAAAGTTGACTGGGGCTACTCTCCTCCGCGTGATGCGGGAGTACCACTCATCGTACTCCGCGATGCTGATAACGGGGTCCGGCTCCGAGACGATGGCCGCCAGTGTGTCCTGCCAAGAAGTCCAGAGCTCTAGTTCGGCCGCGCACAATTCTTGCGCATTGGCCTTGCCAAACCTCCCGACATCCGGTGGGTCCCTGTTAACCCTCATATCTGGGGCACCGGCGGGCAAACCCTGCTCCAACTCAAAATGGCGCATTGCTCGGTCTGGCAGCTGCCACTCTGTGACCCCGAAGTGGATGAGGGGTGTGCGCTGCAAACCGGAGAGCGTGAAGACGAACGACTCTTCTACCCGTCACGCCAAAAGTGTTTATGGTGCCCAACGCAATTGGCCCGAAGATAGGCGGTCGAACTCCCCTCGATAGAACGTGATGTTGTGATGGGGATCGACTCTCCTGCGGTAGTGGCTATTCTTCCGGCTGTACTCCCAAGCACGCAACCGAGGCCACACTCTATCGGTTCCATCCCTACGCGTCGGTGAACCGGGAGCAAGGTGTTCATAAGACCACACCTGAGAACATGGACAAATTATATTTATATCGTCGATTCAACAAAAGCAAAAACAAAAAAAAAAAACAATAACGAAGACAGGATTTATATGATATACCTGCAATAGCGAGAGACATGCACATATGGCTTTGGAGTCGGGCCTCGTTGCCTTGTGCAATGCTCGGTACAGATACGAAAGAACCGCTGCACCCCATGCATAATCTCCAACCTCGGCCAGGTTACTCAACAACGGTAAATATTTCACGCTGGCCGTGTTCTTCGACGTCGTTGGGAATAAAATTGCCCCCATCACCCACCAGAGGAAGGCTTTTGTGTAAAGCACAAGCTCATCGCCCGTATGGTTTTCCGGCAATACCCCGTACGTATCTGCCAACCACTTCAACTTGATACCACCACTGCTAAATTGATCCTGGGGTATCGAAGTGAGGAAGTCCCTAGCGGTTCTCGTCTTCGTTGCATCTGACGGAGGAGCAATTACCGGCAGCCCCGTCACCGGCAACCCTAAGATGAACCCTACATCTTCTAGGGTAATTGTCAGCTCTCCGAGCGGGAAGTGAAACGTATTCGTTTCACTCCCCACCTCTCAACAAGGGCACCTATCAAGGCCCGGTCAAGCTGTTGAAATATCTGCCCATGCGTGAAAATCCCAAACCCAATTCCACGCAGTATCCTCTTCTGGGCGGTGTTCAGTTTCCACGATACTATATCGCGAGATACTTCTACGGTGTTGAGAAGTTCTCTTTCCTACGAATTAATAAATACAATTTACATTTAAACAAATGGTATATACAACGTTCGTAAGAATAAGAAAGTCGATAAATAATGTATATCTTACTCCACCATCCCATATGAGCGTACTGATATGGTTGGCTTGGTCGTATAACACGGATGGGTCTTCAGGTCCAGGGTTAAATTCCATTTTTTGCAACTGAAATTATGGAAAAACCTTCTCAGTTTGGGATTTTACGTTTTGGATTTTGATAATAAAATGCGAAAATACGACGCTAGCACATGCATAATACATATAACGCAAGCACATGAATGATACGTACAATGTTAGCATATGTACTCATGTATAAATATATATACATATACGGAATCGGATTTTGCAAACGCTTGCACAAGAACAAAAATATACATATATAAAACGCAATATTCATCAGAACTGAATATTACAGACAAAAAAAAGTGTAGATTTTGTGAACTTACGTGATCGATTTAGGGTATTAAAGGTGTTCAAAATAACCGGAATTGCGCCGATATGCTTGCCAACGCCGGAATCGGATTTTACAAACGCTTGCACAAGAACAAAAGCATACATATATAAAACGCTTGCACTCATCAGAACTAAATATCACAGACAAAAAAAAAATTGTAGGATTTTGTGAACTTACGTGATCGATTTAGGGTAGTTTAGGTGTTCAAGATAACCGGAATTGCGCCGATATGCTTGCCAACGCCGCTGGGAAAGAGTGGATATTGCGTAGAAAGTGTAGATTTTGTGAGTAGAAAGACTGGAGAAGAGTGTTGTAGGTACTGCCGTTTGCAAGTATATTGAGTTACTCCGTCCGCGGAGAGCTAATTACGTCTGCTAAACTGTATAGCGGACACTTTTAGTGTCCGCTATACCGATCTTTAGCGATGGACGTATCACGCTAAACTGTATCACGTGTTCGTGACAGATAAGGACAAGATAACCGTCATTGCAGAAAATACTGACGGGACAGGCCCTGACATGCGTCAGCCTATGGGACGTCCGCCATACAGTATGGCGGACGACTTTTTGCTGGACTTTAATGCCCTCCGCCATACAGTGTAGCGGACAGTGGCGGAGGGGCAATTTGGTAAAAAAACCCGTCCGCCATACTGTATGGCGGACGTCTGACAGCTTTTGAAAAAGGCGCGATCTGGACCGTCCATCATTCGGGATGGACGGTCAGATCGCGTTTGTAACTTCTCCTATTTTGCCCACGCTCTCAACGGATCAGCTCCCATATATATATATATATATATATATATATATATATATATATATATATATATATATATATATATATAT